>VWYP01028661.1:688938-831116 GCA_013400435.1 Pycnonotus jocosus | reverse complement strand
GGGGTTGTTGGGGCAGGGAGGGCACGGAGCACTCGCGGGCAGCGGGGCCCGGCGGCCGCCAGCCCTGAGGCCGGGCGGGCCGGCCCTGGTCTGCTCCTGACCGCCCGAGGCGCCGAGGGCCGCCGCGTTGGGTGCCAGGGCTGGGGCGGGATGAGGGGTCTGGAGAGCTTGCCGGGGTTCATGAGTGTGTGGCCAGGCTCTGTTCCGTGGTGCCCGGTGCCAGGACAGGGGGCCATGGGTACAGAAACACGGGGGTCTCTGAGACCACCAGAAGCACTGGATGTGCAGCGAAGGTGGCTGAGCACTGGCAAAGGCGGTCCAGAGGGGCTGTGGAGTCTCCATCCTTGGAAACATTCAAAAGATGCCTGGATAGCTGGCTCCAGGTGGCCCAGCTTTAGCAGGAGATTGGTCTAGATGAGCTCCAAAGGCCATTTCCGACCTCAGCTGTTCCATAATAATGCGCTTTCAAGTCAGTGAGGCTGTAGTGCACATTAAATCACCATTGCCGTTTGAAAAATACTTGCTATTTGTAACATCCATAATAGCAGAGACGTTTGGTTTGCTGCACAGTTCTTACTTGACATTAGTGAGTTGAATGGGTTTTGAACAGTAAAAGTGAGCAAGGCAAGTTTTGTGGCATTAATTCCTTGCTTCTGTGTGATGTTTCCAAACAGCGATCCAGGGTCATGCCACAGGCTATGTAACAAGTGCAGTGAAAACTCCAATGGGATAGTATGCCTGTCATGTGTACAGCAATTCCCCTTTCCTGTTACTTCTATTTTGCACAGTGAAGTTTGAGTGAATTTTGGATTAAATGCTGGAAATAGTTGAAGTTGTTAAAATCAGAGAGCTACTTCCTTGAGAAAAATTGCACAGATAATTCCACAAACTATTTCAAAACAGTAGGACAGTGAAAAGACCATTATTGTAGGAAATGTTTGTAATTATGTTTTTAAAACCATGTGGCCTGTTGTTTTTTTAAGCAGACATTGCTTAATCAGCTAAAATGGTTTTAAAGAAGAAGAAGGAAATTCAGGTGGATGCATTCTTTCTTGATCATCATCAGCTTGAAAAACTTCAGAGTAAGTAAGGTGTTTTTTCTGAACTAATGTGTGATTCCTCTTGTCTTTGAGTAGTTACTGAAATTGATCAGGTTTTCTGCTTGTTATGTTTTATTTCTAGTGGTTTTGCTTTGTGAGTTTTAGGTGTTTTTGCTCTGCTGTGGTTTAGTTTTACTTTGTAATGACAATGACTCCTTACCTTGGCAGAATGAAAAAAATCCTTTAGAGCATTGTTGCTTTGGTTTGAAAAACCAACTTTATTTTAGCTGCAGTGTGAAGGTCCTACTTGTAATCCATCTTGCAGGCCTGTAATTCAGTGACATCTGATGTGTTGGCCTTAATATATGGGATAACACTGAATTTCCAAGAGTCACAGAATGATTGAGGTTGGAAGGGTTCTCTGGTTTCCCAGTCTTTGTGTTTTCTGTAGTTAATTTGTTTTAAAGCTTCTGTTCAAATGGTGTTTTCTTTTGTGGAGATTTGTTTGTTTGTTTGTTTGATGAGAGGAACTTCCAGTGATATTTACTGTAAAAAACTCAAAATGAAATGGTACAAGATTCATATACTAAAGTTACTATGAGGGAGCACTGGTGAGGTCCCACCTGGATTGCTGCATCCAGTTCTTGGCTCCCCAGTACAAGAGTAATATGGACATGTTGGAGAGATTCCAGCTAAGGGCTAAGGTGAATGAAGGGCCTGGAGTATCCCTCCTGTGATGAAAGGCTGAGAGAGCTGGAACAGTTTGGTCTGGTGAAGAGAAGGCTCAGAGGGACCTTAGCAATGTGTAAAAAATACCTGAAGGGACGACATAAAGGAGGCAGAGACAGTATTATTTCTGTGCTGAATAGTGGTAGGATAGGAAGGCATGGGCACAAACTGAAAAGCTCAAGATTCCCTCTAAGCATCTTTTATAATGTGAGGGGAAGCACTTTTTTAATGTGAGGGTGACTGAGGACTGGTGCAGCTTCAATAGGGCAATTGGGGAGTCTCCAGCCTTGGAGGTATTCCGAAGCCTTCTGGGCAGCCAGCTTCAGGTGACCCTGTTTGAGCAGTGGGGTTGGACCAGATGACTCCCAGAGGTCCCTTACTATTGTGTTCCAGTGAAACTGATTTTTTTACATTTATTAGGGAAAAAAAAAAGTGTTAAGGTGTTGTTAGGTGGCTTAAGGGTGTGTGGCACCAATGGGTTTACTGGAACTGGAAAAAACTCTAAGAATCAAGCAATCATTTCTTCTTATAAATGATGTATTATTTGTACTGCTTATTGTAATTACCTTATAAAAATAATCTCCTCTTCCAAATGTAGGATTTTTGAAGGCTGAAGAGCAAAATCTGGCATCTCTGCTTCTGCACTGTGCACAGCTGAGAAATGGGATCCAGCAGATCCAGTGTATTAAACAGGTACAGTTTCACTGCTGTTGGTGTGGCTTTTGGTAACTCAGAGCGTGTCCTGTGCACTGTTAATGACAAATACAGCTCTAAAATAAACTTCTAATATTTTGTGCATTCCTGGAAAAACCCAGAAAAAACAGTTGCCCATGCATCAGGTAGAAATGTAGTTCTAGTACTTAATTAGTAAAGGCCAGTTACTGAAAATGGTGACACCAAGTTTCCTATTTTGTATGGATTTTTTCAGTTTCTAGAGGTCTTCTTGGAACATTATTTGAAGTTGAAACTCAAGGGGAAATGGTAAAGACGGGACAGTTTTGCACCCTATGCTTGGATGAGAGGGAAATCAGCCACTGTTAAAAATGGTATATCCAGAGTTTTTTGTTTGTCATGTATTCTTTTGATTATAGATTATGCCATTGGTGAAGCAGATGGATCAGAGCTCTGCAAGTGATCCCATGGTTAAAGCTTGTTTGGATGTTTTGGGAGAGACTTATTTTTCACTGGGTGCAAAGAATCCTTTGAAGAAAGTATTAGCAAGGTAAAAGATTGAGTAGTTAGCCTTTATTTTTTTAAAATGCTTTCCTTATCTGTTAGTCAGATAATTTGTCATTCTCTATAAATTACTGTAACTTAATTACTGAAAATTTGCAGTACTTAGTATATGCATGTATACTGTTTCTGTTTTTAAGTTAAAAATTTTAATTATAAGTAACATATCATTGGAAAAATAACTTCAAACTGAAGCATTGTTTTGGCCTATTTCATTATTGGAAAGACAACAAAGTCTGTAATTAGCAGTTTGAACTTTAAAATCCAGTGTTAGAATAGAAATTTAAAACACAAAATCTCAGCTATGTCGAGAGAAGATAGCTCAGAGGAATCCTAACTAAGTTGTGGTTTCCTGTGCCTATTGCAATTAATTTTTTTTAATTGCACAAATATTGCTCTATTTCTTTAATGAATTTGTTATAGCCTTAGCATTTTTTAAGATCTGGTCCTGAGCTGCCTCCCTTTCTTTGTCTGAAAACACTCACTGTCCTGCTGAGATGCAGGGCTTCCATCCGGGATCTGGTTGCAGCCACCCCAAAGCTCTGCACCCCTCTGATGGGTTTTCAAGCTTCAAACTGAGAATCTGCATGTTGATTTTAACACAGATGATGTTTTCATGCAGGAAGAAACATCTGTCTGTGTATTGGAGTTTTAGTTGATGTGGCTTGTGGTGCAGTGGATGCTACAACATCTCAGGAAAACCAAATTTAATGTGCTTCATGTTGCAGTTCACTGAATGGTCTTCCCGGACATTTGATGGTGCCAGCTGTGCAGAGCTTTGTGTGCTGTCTTCAGGAAGAGCTGAAAACCACGGATGTGTATTTGTACAGAAAAGTACTGGACAACCTTGCTTCCTGTATGGAGGACTTCACCTTAGGTACAGTGACATCAAATTATTCTGGGTTAACTTGCTCAGCACTGGTGCCACACCTGATAGTAATGTTTGCAGTTATGTAAAATAGATAGTGCTGGCTAGTACTCAATACTTAAAATGGATTTTCTTTCCTCTAGGTAGAGCCTGTATTAAGAACCTGTTTGAAGAAGGTAAAGTCACATTTATAGTAAAATATGCTTCACTACAGGTTATTGGGAGAGGAGTGTGTGTGAAGTGACATGAAGTAGGCATGAAGATCTATCAGATCTGATTTCCTTCTGGTTAATTTTCAATAAACCAGTATCCTTACCTGGTACTTTTTTTTGTGAAGGACAAGACTTTGATTTATACCTTTAATTTCCAGGGGTCAGTTTTGCTTTACTGGGCAACTCTGATACCATTCTGAGTACCAGTGAGCAATTCTGGTAGGGAGGGTCCGTATCTCATAGGATTCGGCCAAGCAGGTTGGAAACTTGTTTTGTACCTGTTGCAAAACAGTTTGAGATTTTGTTTTAGCATTGCTTGTGTTTGTCTGTACTGAAATACCAGTTTAATTTGTTGATGGAATGGAAGAATCAACAATATATGGGTAATTATTCATTGTAGCTGGGTATGTGTGAGGTATTGAGATGTATGTGTGATTGCTTTGCTGGAAATTTCTTGTTCTATTTCTCTTGTAAGTAAATTTATACCATAATTATCTTCACTAGTTCTTCAGTTTCTGCAGAAGGTACTGCTTGACATACAGGAAGAAAACAGGCAAGTAGATTCAATAGAAGCTCTATTTTATCTGGTTTTATTTCACTCTTGCAAGATAATTCAGTTTGATTTGAAATATCACTTTGGTAGCCATACATTGATGAAAGATGGGAATATAATTTTACAGTGATGCAGATTTTAAATAAAAACTGATTAGTTTCTCTTTTTTGTGGCAATATGATAATATAAGAGAGGTAAAGCACTGATACTGTTACAGCTACTACTAAGGGAGGCCTTTGAGTTAAGGTTTTGCTATCTGAATTGTGACTACACAGTGTAATTAATAGATATAAAATTCAGGTAGAGTAAAACTCTTTCATGTTCCATGAGTGTTTAATTCAGTATTGATATATTTGACATTTTCCAGCATTTCATAAAGTGAGGCTTCTTCACTGTGGTCTCTCATTCTGTACCAAGAAGAGAAGGGTACTGAAGTGTTTTTGTGCCCTGAAAGTTTTGATATTTTCTGTCCTCATGTTAGAAGAAAGTCACATCTTAGAAATATCCTTCATACATGGAGGAACCACTTGAAAAATTAGAAAAGTGCAGCACTGCATTCTGTTGGCCTTTTTGGAAGGTTTCTGGAAGGGTTCAGCTCTGCTCAGGCAGTATCTCATGAATGAAAATTTGTCACAGGAACCTGCCGAGAATGTAGCAGTCTTTGTCATTTCTATTTGTTAACTTCATTTTAACAAACTGTCCTGAAGTCTCCTCCTTTTTTTCCTGTAGTTACGTATCTGATCAACTCAAGCAATAAATTAGTTTTCACCATTAATTCTATCTAAAGTTGGTGGAATATGGAATATTTCAGGGGATATTTTAATTTGCTTTTTCTGTGCTTGCTTGTCTCTTTTTCACAGAAAGAATCATGGAAATCGTATTGTTCAGACTCAGCTGATGCACGATTTACTGATAGCCATTAAAGTTTCAATGATGCTTATACAGAAATTGCAAGAAAATATCCAAGGAAGTCTTTGGAAACGTAGTGAATCTTTTGTTTGGCAAAGTATGTGTAGTTTACTGAAAAGTTCCACAAACTTCCTAATGGATGGTAAGTTTAGTAACATTCAAACCCTAATATTTTTGTTAGCTTGTTGTCTTTGTAGTAAACAACCTGTATGTATAAAAACTTAGTTTAACTTGCATGGAAATTGAACTACTGAGATTAATGGGAGTGGGACCAGTAGTTGGATTTTTTGGTGAGCTGTGATTTGTAGACTGCAGTTTTAGAGTGTACAGTTTAACTTGTCCCACTGCAAAAACCAAGATTAATGCTGTTATTAATAATTCAAAAACTTAACAGAAATGCTTATGGGAGTCACCAGATGTCTGTGCCTACCAGAAATATCTACACCTCTATGAAATATGCTGTCAGAACTGTTTATGGGCACACCATAACTAGTAGTGTTTTCCTCTCATACAGACATTTTTATATAGTAGAATTTATCACATGTCAGTAGTCTCTGCCACAGCCCTCCTTGCCTTAGTGGGCAGTCCTGTGTTTTCATCTGTTAAAGATACTAGCAATTTCTTATTCTACTGAAGGATAAAGTTAATAATATCTGCTATCCAGGTGGACACTACAGATTTGTGATGATACAAGCAGTCTAGCAAAATTGAAGACCATCTTTCACAATTTTGCTATGTATTTCTGGCACACAGTGTTTGCTGCATTCTAATGTAAAATATCTCTGCTGTGTAGCAACGCTCCTGCAGACTGTTCAGACTACCTCAGGACTGGCTGTTGTTCTCTTTACCAGAACTATGTATGAACCAGCTGAGGAATTACCTTCACTGGTAAGTGTATTTGTTGGTTGAGGACTGTGCAATATTGTGGTGTTGCTACCCTGTGCTTATCAGTGTTGTCTGGAGACTTTGCTGATGCAGATACCAGGGCTTGCCAGGCTCTCTCAGTCCTTAGCTGGGGTATAATCCTTTCTTCTCTCCTTGCTCCATAAACTAACAACACTTGGGTTTTGAATTTGACAAACACTATTTACAAGAAATCTCTTCAGATATTCTAAGCTATGCACAAAACAGGTTTTCTGCTGTGCTGAGGTGCTGTAATGGGTGTGCTTTTGGTGTTCCAGATCAGTGGCTTGCTCCTTGGGACAGCGGAACACTCAGGTGTGCCAGTGTGGTTCCTGAGGAGTTGTGGGGTTCTGTGCACGGCAGAGCTCCCGGACTCGGTCCGGCTCTTCCTTTGCCATGGAGCCCTGGCTATGCTGGATTGGAAAAATGGCAGCATGGGTGAAAACGGAGAGAAACTGTTATTAAATATTGCATCAGTTTTGTTGTCACTGAGTTCAGAGTAAGTTTGTGTTTTTATCTGTGTTGTTTCATGTTTGGGAGGAGAGGTTTATCTTTTTAATTCTGTTTTTGCGTGACCCTTGTGGTCCTGGTGGAATATCTCTGATGTTTGCAGTATAATGATACTAGGTTTTGCCACAGATCATGCAATCTTTTTAATATAGTCATAAAATCTCTGTAAACTTGAAAAATATAATGGTGTTGCATATGTAGTTCTAAGTTTCGGTATTTTTCTTGCATGCTAAAGTTTTGTTTTCCAATGAATGGGATAAATTTAGCAATTCCTTTATGGTAAGGTGTGTCAGTATCAGTTCTTATGTAGACAGATAAATTTCAGTTTCAGGACATCATTTCCTCTCCTTCTGAAAGTTCAGAGGAAAGCAAAGTGTGCCAATGAGTGGAATACCTGAAGTAAGATGAGATTTACTTGGGGTTTTTTGGCTTCTTGCATCTGAGAGCCCACCAGCACTATTGGATTGGGGATTAAAACATGTATTCTGTTCAGCCTTTGATTGTGCCTTGGACATTAGTTTCGTGATTTTGTTTTTGCACATAGGATACTCAATTTTGATGGTTTTATATGGCAATGAAAAGTTTTCTTTATATTTTCAAGAAGCGTGCAAAACCATAATGCTGCTCAAATGTTAGCAGGTACATAGTAATTGTTTTGTTTTGTTTTATTGTTGTGGGGCTTGTATAGTTTCTTTTCCCCATTGTTAGGGGGTTTAGCTGCAAGCATTTAATAGCACATCAGGTGACTAAGCATGTACTTGGCAATATCCAGTTGATCACTTCTGTGCTCATTCCTTTTCCTCCATGAATGGCTTGTCTTCATGTAAGGTAAATGAATGTGGTGAATAGTTATTCTGAAATACAAAATTTATTTTTTTAAAATACTGATATATGAAGATAATGAACTTTTTTAATGTTTGTTCTTTTTACAAGGTTAAAAGAATCCAGTGTGGCAACATCTTTGTCTAGAATCCTTGCTATTTGGACTAATTCAGCACTGGCTGCCCTTGTTTCAGGCTCTCCAGATCTAAAAACCAAACTTAATGGGAACTCTGATGTAATTGGGAAGCTGCTGGAATACATTTATACGCACTGGGACCACCCTCTGGATGCCATCAGGCACCAAACCAAATTGATTTTCAGGAATCTTCTTCAGATACACCAAACCACCATTGCTGGATCCAATGGAAAATCAGACCCATTCTTTTCAAGGCTGATAAAGCATTTACTGAGCTTGGATTGGCATGTAAAAGGGAAATACGCTTCTCTTGGCTCTCTGGTGGAGTGTATGGGCACTGAATGTATACTGCAGTTGGACAGAACAATTCCAATACAAATCCTGGATGTGATGAGTGATCAGTCTCTTGCACCTTATGCTAGTGATCTTCTGGAAACCATGTTTACAAATCACAAGGCCCATTTTACTTTGAGTTTTCAGGAAGGCACCTGGATTGACCAGTGGCACAACATCTGGGTTTCTCCTCTTCTGGTAATACTGTGTGAAGGGAACCATGAGCAAACTACTTACATAATAGATTACTATTTACCAAAATTGCTCAAATGTAACCCTGACAGTCTGAGCTACATGATAAAAATTCTTCAGGCCTCTGCAGATGCTAATCTGGGTAAGAAAATAAACTTTGCATTTGTAATGATGAATGGATTAAAAAAAAAAATCTTATCCATGTGATTTCTGGTCTATTATTGTTGTTAGAGTTAATTTGGTAGAAAAATTGTAGATGGTTATTATTGCTATTAGCGTTCAAGGTGAAAGTCATTATAATCGTAAGTGTCTCTTTGTGCTGTGAGCAAAATCCTTTTGTGGGTGCCTTTTGGTTCTCTTTACCAGGGTTTGTTAAGTTTCTGTATTCTCTACTACTAGTTTTCTTTAATTTTTTACACAAGTGTGTGCAGTAAAAGATTGTTTTTTCTTGTAAATATATGGATACAAGATTTATGATTCTCTTGTTTTGAAGTAATTTAGAGCAACTCTAAAACAATGGCTTGTGAGACCTCACAAGGTCTTTCTTTCATGAGACATATTTGAGATGAAGCTTTTTGGGAACCAGGTGATTTAGAACTAGTTTAATCTATAGCAGCACTGTCTTTTGGGATTTATAGAGTAGAAATAAAAGGGGGTGGGTCATGTGTTGAAAGTATTGTGAGTTTCTGACAAGCACTGCAAACAGTACATTGCTTGTGTAATCAAACAGTAATTATTACTGCTTTTCATTTTCTTTAGGCTCTTGCAGTACTAGAGGAGCTCTTGGGGCATTAATGGCATGCTTGAGAACAGCCAGGGCTCACGGACACCTGGAACTTTCAAATATCATGAGCAGTGGTCTTGTATCCACTGAGTGTATAAAACAGGGTCTAGTTCATCAGCACAGCCAGGTAAAGGGACAAGGGTTTATGTATCCTTTAAGTGAGAATAATTGCTTTGATCCTGATTACTGTGTTAGTGTTGTATTAAAACAAAGGTGTCATCATAGGTGTCAGTGACTCTTTTGTGGTGAACTTTGAAATATCTTTCAGGTTTGCATTGATGCTTTAGGTTTACTCTGTGAAACTCATCGTACTACAGAAGTTGTGTCCCTGGAAGAAATGCAACTAATCCAATTTTTTATGATGTACAACTTGAACCACCAGTCTCCTTCTGTAAGGCAACAGATCGTTTCTCTGCTGAGAAAGGTAATTTCAAACTAGGAGCAATGCTTAATGTGCCTCTTAGGTTATTTATAACATCATTTAAAGAGAACTAATGTTATGAAGTTGCTCATTGGAAAGAGTAGAAGCTCCAAGACAAGGACCATGCTTTAAGTATTACCCAACAGAATGGTGTTAAGTTATCACAGGCAAGGATGGCTTAGACAAAATATGAAGTGGCAGAGGCACAGTAACGTTATGGGTGTTGCTTGACCTGGCAGCACCTGCACACTTTGCCAATAGCAAAGCAAAGTGCCCTGGAGTCAGCAGTGAACCTTGTGTTGCCTTTGCTGAAGCCTAAGGCTGTGCTTACATGGACTTGTCACGCCTCAAGCAAATTCAGGCACTTCATTACCCTCAGAAACCTGACCTGGAAAACAAAGTAGAAGAATATTCAGCAGGGTGTGGCTGTGCCATCACAGTCTGTAGGGAATGAATCTCTGTCTGGTGGAAGTTACCAAGGTCATGTGAAGCTCATGGCAAAAGGATGGGGATAAAATGAGGAACCACATATGTGTAAAGAACATCTTGGAAGATGTTTATGGCAAAAGAAGGCAGTGTGGAAGGAGAAGATAATTAATTTGAGGAAGGGGAGAAATGAGGGAGTCAATTTGGCAAAAACAAAAGAGAAATTCCATCTTTTTCCTTTCTTACCTGGTACAGACAGAAGAGCATGAGGTGGAAAAGTCATGCTAGATGGGAATGTGATAAGAAAGGAAATGTTACTTATGGGTAGTAAAAGAGGTGGAAGAAGCACTTTTGAAGTGAGTCAAACTGTAAGAGACACTGAGGCTGTAGAAATTATCTGCATTGAGTTTTTGAACACAGATCCACAGAAAATGAGGTAGGAGGAGAAGGCTTGGCATGAATTTAAGGAGGGAGATGGAAGAAGGTGTTGGAGATGTAGAGGGAGGAGAGACAAAGTTGGTCACAAGAGAGATGGGAAGCAAAACCTTAAGTTTGGAGTGAAAAGGCAGAGATATGTTCTGTGTTATGCTCTATGCAAATGTCCTAAAAATTAGAAGCAGTGTGATTTGGAAAATAAGCTGAAAATCTACCTTTCCCTTATTTCACTGTCAATGGCTCTTGTCTCACCTATCTTTTGTTTTGTTTTACAAGTTATTTTGCAGGATACAAGAAAGTTCTCAAGTGCTTTATAAATTGGAGCAAAACAAAACCAAGCATGAGTTAGTTGAGAACTCAACTAAACTACCTCCTTTGAAGATTTTGCAGCAATACAAAGTAAGTAGACTGCTAGAGATGCAGGTAATAGAGGTGGGATAGTATTTCTGAGAGTTCATTGTTCCTGAACACCACTGGGTAAGTTAGGCTGTGTGTGTGTTAGGCAATAGTGCAGTGCAGAAGGAAAAAACCTGTAAAGCTAAACTGTGCTGAGGAGCTTGTTCTTTGTGATGCACTTGTGCAAGTTCATTTGGACTAGGTGTACTGTATGCCCATTGGTATTTGGAGGGTGTCTTTAAGGTAAATTTTCTTCAAAACCAATAAAGGGTATTTTCTGAGGGATGTGCATTGAAACAGCAGTAAGTGAGGAATGGCTGGAGAGGTAGCCTCAATTTAAAAAGAAAAAAGAAAAAAAAAAGGGTAAGTGTCCTGTCATGTGTTGGCCATTTAGTAGTGAGCTTTAAATGATGTTATTTGATGTGTTATTTGGACTTATTATAGAGATCAGTTGAGCCTCAGTCTTTTTCTAGGTCTCCAGAATAATCAGTGAGTGAGAGAATGAACGACAATAGCTTTAGCATGAAGACTTCTTTACTATTTGTCCTTTTTATCCTATTTAAAGGCTCACATCGTCAGTTTCTTAGTGTCAGTCTGTTCCTTGAATTCTGCTTTTCTCGGTCTCATTTTCAAGATTCAGTACAATGGCTGTCTTTTTGTGGGGGTGGGAAACTGTTGTATTTAAAAACTCAAATGATTGTCCAGCCTCCAGTGTACTCTAAAAACCAAAAAACTCTGTTCTGTGAATGTTTTTCCAAATTAAGATCATAATTTTTGGTCTAAAGCAGAGTGTCCTGAATACAGTTACTTAGGCTTTTGTTTGTAGCGCAGCAAGTGAATGGTCTTAATTTTTTTTCTTGCGATTTTTTTTTCTCCCCCCCCAGGATTTTATGTCATCTGTATGTGCCAGACTTTTTGAGGTATTGTTTCCTGGTTCATCACACCCAACCAGGTTTTCTGCATTAAGTATTTTGGATTCAATAGCAGAAATATTTTCTGTTCCAAAAGGTGAGAAGTCTAATTTATAGACTTTAATAGGCTGTAGGAATGGGAAGTATTGAAAAAGTGTCCATTATGCCAGCTAGCCAGTTTCTGTCAAAGTAAAAGAGTATTCTTAGTTCTTAATTTCTATGGCATTTCCTGGGTTGCTTTTGTTTTACCTCAAGGGAGGTAAGTTATGTTGGAAAAAGGAATATTGAAGTAAATGCAAGTAATTAATGCCTGTTAAATATCTTCTATACATTTGGATTTTCTTGCATAGCCCATTTTTTAGAAAGGTTTATTTTTTTTTATTATGAGGAAAACTTCTGGACAAGTTTCAATTTATTTGATAACTTCACTCCTTTTTCCTATGCATATATCTTCATAGCTTGAAATGCTGAATTCACAAAAACTCTTGCTTGAAATATATTGCGCATGCTTATGGTATTATGCTAAATAGAAAACAGTTTTATTGTCCTGTTAATGATGATGTAATGGTGTTGTTTTAAATTTTCTTTATGATTCTTTGACAATCTTAATTCAAGAACTATTTGTTAGAGCTTTGAGTATTGAGTATTCTTGAGTATTGATATTCTTGCTAAATCTTGTCTCTGGATCATATGGCCAACATAAAAATATGTTTCAGTCCTAAATTGTAAAACTTTTATTTTAAGAAATGACTTGTCTAAGATTAAAGTTGATTTTGAGAGGGAATAAAAAATGCCAGCTTGCTAAATCACTTCTCAAAACCCCTTGATAAATGAACACATGAATGTTGTTATTATGAGTATGTAGTATATTACTACTGCTTTTTTTAAAAAACAGCAAGTTATCCTCAGTTGTTTATAATAGAAGCTGAGGATTTTATAAATTGGACATTACTTCTGTAAAGACTATTCAGCTGTTGTTCTGTGCTGTATTATGGTGCAGTTGTTTACATCCTAAAATTTCTGCCTTCTCTACAGCATTAAGTCAAGTCACCAGAATTCACAACTCATTTATATCTAAATTAAAACCAAAAGAAATTGTAATGGCTTCCATTTTAAGGGATTGTTCCTATGACAAAATAGCTCAAAACAGCCAATGCCAAAACACACTGAAGCTTTCAACCTCTTGTTTGAAAGGAATTATTTTCTAATATTACATACTTACAGAAAAGAGTTTTTAAGCAAAACTATATAGTTTTAAAACAAAATAAAGATTCTTTTTAATGCTGAATTTAAAGGGAGTAAATGGGATTCTGGTTTTGGCAGTAAGTTATTTTCTGTATTACTAAGAGCAATTTTTAAAATAAGGTTTAATTATTCCTTTTTTTATTCCTAACAATGGTAAATATGGTATTCTAAGATATATTGAGAGAAGTAATATTAAAATAATAATTTTTCTAAAATTTTAAAGCTTCTTTTAGTATAGCAAAGTAGAATGTGAACATAGTGGTTATTCTGGCAGGAGTTACAGCACAACTATCTAAGGCATTCATTTCTTTGAACAGGCCAGGCACAAGTTTTTCAGTTGGATCAGGAGATTGATTCTGCTCGTGTCCAAACTTTGATCCAGTGTTTTGCCAGTACTTTTGAGGAAGTAAAAATTCTGGCATTTAGACTTTTGATGAAACTATGTGATGTTCCATTGAATTTACAGGTATGAACTTGAGGAATTTAGAGGGAGTGATTTTGTGGCAGATGAATGTTTTGTGGTATACCAGGTGCTTGTGTTAGATGCAGAGCAGGAATCCTGAACCTTAGCAGCCAGTCTGAGTTGCCTGCAGTGGTGTTCATCACTGACACCCTCTGTATGTTTTTATACAGCTTCTGCCCTTACGTAAGGAGACTTGTTTCACTAATGGATGAAGGAGTTTGGGAAGTTCATTGGGTATGACTATGAACTATCAGAGAAACAGTTAATGCAAGCTCTTGGCTTAGCTGTGACTTCCCTTTGTAAATGACTGAAACATTTTGACTTGGTTATTCTTGGACTTTTGGGAAATTCAGCTCCCTGTTTCCTTTCCTTTCTGATTGATCTCAAATTTCATTATCTGATTGGTTTTTTAATTTCTCACAAATTTTACCCTTTGAATTGATACTGATTTGTCTGTAAAAACTTCATGAAAAATTATTTTAAAATTCATTAGTACAGATGAACAAATACTGCTGCCAAGTAAACTATGCTTGTCTTTAATGTCCATTAGTACATAAAACACAGTAATGTGAAAAAAAATTACTTTCCTGTGAGATGCAATGTGATTGAATACTGCTTTATAAATGGCTGTCTCCATCCTCAATGTCTATGTGATTGTATCCTTGCAAAATACATGCACATGCATGTTTTGTGTGTAAGGTGATCAGTGCACAAAGCAAGTGTTTATTGAGAAATATGTACCAGCAACCTTAATGAAAAGCAGGTTCTCAGATTCTAGGGCGGTAAGAAGCTTAACTGACTCAATCTGGAAGCTCAGTTAAATGAGCAATATTACTGCTTTTTTCTTTTTTTTTTTTTTTTTCTAGGATTCTGAAAATCTAGGTCTTCTATTCCAAGCAGCAATTGATCTTAGCACGAGTACCAAGCCATATGATTGTGTCACGGCTTCATATTTGTTGAACTTTTTAGTGTATCACAAAGAACTGCAGCACATTTGTTTAGGAAAATGGCTTGAGCATAACCCCCAGATGGATGAGAACAGATCAGTGAGTACACTGGAGAAGAACACTTTGTCAGGTAAGATTTGGAGGGGAAAGGTTTTTTATATTTTTTGGAAGTTTGCTGCTTTTCCATAAGGCTTTTAGTAGGAGGCTTAGTGAGTAAGAGATGCTTATTTCTAACAGGATTTTAAGTATATTTTGTTTTGCTGTTAAGAAGCCAGGTTCTTCAGTAAGATCTTATTCTAGTCCTATTTGTGTAAAGATGGCTTTTGTTATTGTTTTAACCAGTGCCATTTCAAAGTGGTGTGGAGGCCCAAGTAGTGAGCCTGGTGAAGCTGAGTGCATGAAGGAGAGAAGGACCCTCTGCTTCCCCAGGGGGAAGGCAGTTGTACTTGGTCTGTGTTTTGTTTCAATACTCGATGTTTGCAGTGCTGCCCCTTGGAGCTTTGTGCACTTGGACCCATTTTGCTGTGTGATTTGCAGTCCTGTGAATACACATCCACAGTAATAAGGCTTTATTCACATATAGAATATTTTTGTTTAGTTTAGTACCCCTGGATGAAAGATGACAGGGCTCTAGATCTGGCATGTTTGGCACATTTGTTAATCAAGCTTCCTCTACCTTAAGTAATCGTCACTGAAACACTTAAGTTCATTATTTGTAATAAAATGTTTTATGTAACTTGCAGTAATCTCACTATTCTATACTTTTTGTGCCATTCTTGGCTTCTCTACAGATTCCTGTTAATACTTTCTTCATATGCAGCGAAATAACAAATTTGAGACATGGTTGTGGTTACCATAAGTGAAGGAAATGTGTGGGTAACCTCATGTCTCGTTGCTCTGGGAATCTGCTGCTGGTGATGGTCCATGGTTCCTTGTTAGGGTCTGTGATCTGTTCTGATTCTGACACTGAGATATCACAAGCTGTAAATAGAATTATAGTAGGCACATGTATCCTTGAAAATTGGTCAGGTTGTTTAGTGGAAAACATAAGGTTCAAATGTATGATCATGAACTTTTGATCTTTAATGCTCTGCTGTGCTCATCATTGTATTAATGTGGCTGTAAGGGTAAATCTGACTTGCAGTATGGGCCAGGTAACTCCTTGTGACTTCATCATGAGCTGTGGGATTGTCCTTGAGCATAGGATGTGGGTTGTGCTTTTCACAGCTGCCATTTGGTTCAGAGACACAGATTAAATTGGCTATAACAAATATTGCTGGGGTTTAGGTAACTGAAAATCAACATATATTTCAATGATGAAAGAGGGAAAAGTATAATAGAGGAAATTGTTGCGGATATTCCATTGAATTATTGTGTACACAGGTTTTATTCCTGTTTCTTAAAGCAGATTTGTTTCTTAGAAAATACAGTATATGAATGTTCAATGCAAATCTCTGCTTTAAAATATTTTAGTTATCAAGCTTTTGTTGGTCAATGTTGAAGAAGAAATATTCCAAGCCAAGAGGTCTCTGCTTCAAGCAGCAGCATCATTCCCCATGTATGGGAGAGTGCACTGTATAACTGGGGCTTTGCAGCAATTACCCTTCAAGTAAGTAAAATATACTAAATAAGTTACAACTCCGTATTTTAAGCAAAACATAGTAAACAAGAAGTTGTAACTCCATGTTTAAGTGCAGTGGAAGAGCTGTTAAGGAGACCAGAAAATCATACAATATTATTTGTGAGGAAATCCAGTACCTGCGGCTTTTCAAACTCTTCCTGGCTGCTGCAGTATTTGATAATTCTTTTGTATGTGTTAAACTCAGCCTTAAAACTTCTCAATCTCTACTTTATTTATAATTTTCATAAATATTTTTTCACAAGTTTTTGTAATTTTGATTCTTTCTTTTAAATATAATATTATTTTATTCCATGTTGTGAGGTGTTTTCTTTGTGATTTTGGTTTTGCTTTTTTTTCCTTAAGTAACTTGACACTGGTGTCTGAATGGAAGGAAATGGTGACCAGGCTCATATTGATGTCATACAGCCTCTCTGCTGTGGTATCACCAGTGGTACAGAGCTCATCACCAGAGGGTCTTATTCCAATGGACAGTGATCCAGGTAAAGAACCAGACAGAATCCCAAAAGAATTATTTTCAAACCTGATGCTCCTGAAGGTCTCTTTCTTGGTCTTGCAGTCATTCAGAACTAGACCAAGCACCCTCCCTTTCAGCTTCTCATTTTATGCCATAATTTTAGGCCACTCTTTTAATTTCTGAGAAAGTTTTCTTGACTGCTTCACTGAAAAACCCACAAACATTTGCAGACTTTTGTTGGATCTCTTTCAAAACATGGGACAGGTTTTTGTCCTCAATCATTCTAATCACCATAGAACCTTGTTGTGGGTTTTCTTTTTAATGCCAATAGCTTTCTTTTGTACTTATACACCCAAAATGAATTACATCAGTGTAAACAACTCTAAGTAGAAGACAAAACTATCTTAAATATCCTTCTTGTTTAATGTGCAGAAAGTGCAAGTCGTCTGCAAATGATTCTGCATGAGATACAACCACAGGACACAAATGATTATTTTATGCAAACAAAAATTCTGAACAAACACTGTGAAGAAGAATCCGAAAAGCTGGCTGACCAGAGGCCAATGAAAAATATTTGCATGGAAATGGGAGGTAAATCCAAGGCTATATTAGTAATTAAATCAAAGCATTTTTTATAGAGGAGGCATTTTATGTGGATGATCAGTTGGAAATTACTTGCTTGTGTAATGTTTCAGTTCTTACCTGTCAGAAGCTACTTATCCATGGACATGGTTTTTAAGACTAATTCACTGGGCTTCTGGAAGATTGTGGTTCATCTCTCTTAAGACACAAGTGAAAATTAGTTATTTTGATATTGGTGTAGACTGTTGCCTTAACTGTACTGACGTACTTAACTGTAGTCTTAAACACCTTTTCTATCAAGCAATGCCTCTAATGTGTTTCTTGTTGAGAAGTGTTACAGTGATTTTCCTCTCCATGTACACGAGGCTGGTGGAGACTATGTTCATGCAGTACGACTTGTTGCCTGACATGACATAAGCAGCAACTTGAGTTTGAAAGGTTCCCATGGTAAAATAGTAGGTAGTATTTGTCTGTTTTAATGAATAGCATCTATGCAACTGAACCTTACAACGATAAAGAAACTGTAAACTTTGGCATCTTTAATGTAGGCCAGCATGAATTTACAGAATATCCGTACACTTTAAAATTTCATAGTTTATGCAAGCTTTTGAACTAACTTTCCCCGATTGCTTTTTCTGACGTTCTCGTTCATGAGAAGGTGCAAGTGCCGCAGTGGCCACCAGGTGGCGGCGGTGTGTCACAAACGCCGCTTCCTTCTGGGAGGCACCTGGAGAACGGCCAGGAGCGGTGGATGCGGGAATGGCTGCCTACGGAATTGGACATGTGTCTGTAGCTCGCTGGGCAAAGAAACAGTAATTGTGACCGAAAGATGGTTATTCTTTAAAACAGCACTGCCCTGGTAAAATGTTTATACTGCTGTCTTTTACAAGTGCAAGAAAGTAAGGCAGCTGTTGAGCAGGGAAAGCAATTAGGCCAACGAGATTGAGTTATCTTTTGGGCAGGAAAGTTTAGAATTTTTTTCATAGTTAATTATGTTTTGTAAGACAGGCTATGTGAAGTTTAAATGACACACTTGCATCTGAGAACCTTGAGTTACACTACTGTGTTTGTTGTTTTTTTTGTTTTTAAGGCAAAGACAGGCAAGTATGTGATGTCACAGCTCAGATGGTTCTTGTATGTTGCTGGAGAAGCATGAAGGAAGTATCTCTGCTCTTAGGGACCCTGTGTAAACTTTTGCCTTCACAGACTACATCCGAACCTTCAGATGGATTGATTACTGTAGACCAGGTAGGGAAATAATTTTTATTATAAAACCTGCAATTTCTTCTTGGGTGGTGGTAAGGTAAAGGCAGTTTTCAGAATTTTTTCTTAAATCTGTGTTCTATTTGGAAAAAGTTGTGGGTTTTAAATTCCATCTAATTGCCATGGCCTAGGGGTTTTCTTTGTTATACTTGGTTATCTGTCCTGTTTTGATCCAGTGGTATTCAGAAAGCATAACTACAGTAGAAACAGATAAGTGAAGAAGTTATTATACATAACTAACAAAATCATTCATGCTAATGGTATTGGGTTATTTATGAGATGTGGGCTGTATTTAGGCATACCAATGCCTGCCTGCCACTCTCCCCGTTGTCTGTCTCTCAGGATGTATTAGTCACTAATAGAATTGCTAAAAAGTCTGCTAAACTGATTTCATAGTCAAAGTCTCTTCTGTATCATTTTGAACTCTACATATTTGGATTCTGCCTAAAGCTCTTCCTTAATTAGTCTTCGCAGTCAAAAGTTCTGAAAGTCAAACATGCTGACTAGTCTTAGTCTTGTCTTCCTCCTATCCATTGTTATGAATAATTTGTATATAATGTGACTGTATCTTTTTCCTCTGATTTTTTTGATATGAAAGATCAGAAATGTTAATATGCCATCTGGATCTCTTGCAGAATGTTGAGTTCAGTGTTTACAAGAAATTAGATTACCACAGGCATTTATTTGGGAGATATTTTGTGTTTATTAAATTTCTGTTCTAATTGATGGCCTTTTCATTTCCATATGTTTCAACAAAACCAGTTTGCATAAAAGAGTAAAATATGAAAGACCAACTACTTTTTAACCTCTTTTTCTTTCCAATAGAAAACACTTAGTTTTTCCTTAGGTGTTAGAACTTTACATTTTAAAATAAAAGATAATATTATGTACTCTAGATTTTATTTCTTATCTCATGTTGTGCTGCCATGGAAATAGTGTTGATGTCTTTATTCCTGCATTGTCCTCATGTTTTCATCTGGTTAACAGCTGTGCTTCTATTGTTGCTGGGCTCTAGGGGGCAGATGAGAGAACAGATATGAATTTCCACCATTATGTTCCTTAATCTGCAGCAAGTCAAAGAGGAATTGGTGTTTTAGAATGAGGCAGTTCTAGCTGTAGCATCTCTGGTTTTGGAAAGCAGACTTTGATAGGTACTCTCTCAGAAACAATACATTATTAAGAAAGGAGCTAGACTTCCATGGTCCTTGAGGGTCCTTTCCAGCTCAGGATTTTCTGTGATTCTATCAAGAGACCTTCTTGTTCTATGGATGCCTCTTCAGCTTGTTTATGCTTCAGATGTCTTCTTGTAAAACAAAAGGCCTGCATTCTCATTTGAAGAATGCAAATGGATTCAGCAGTTTGAAATCCTGATTTTTCCTCAGGCTTGCAAGGAAATACACAAAGAAAAATGTGGGCATTTTGTCTGTACTATTGTAACTTTAGGTCATGACCATTTTTTGTACAAAAAAGGGGGAGTTTCATCAGAAATGACAAAAAGTGCCAATGCCTTAACTGCTGGGGCTTCAGACTTATTAAACACTTCTCATTATTGAGAAATAAGCAAATTGGATTTCATTATCTTATGCATGTAGAACTTTTCTTTCAAGTTGCCCATTCTTTTTCTTTGTTTTGTAACAATTGGAAGAGATTCAAGAATACAGAGAATGAAAATTTTGAGAGAAATCTTGGTCAACTTGCCTTGAGCCAGGGCTAAGTAATTGTTGAGAAAAATCTGGTAGCACCTCTTGGCCAGTGTGTGTCATCCTGTGGCAAACCTTCCTCCTGTTGTACCGTGCTCCACATCTGGGTCAGTAACTGCATTGAATTGGATCAATGCTGTCATGATTTATTCACCCAAAAGATCACAATGAGTGTTGGGTTTGGTCAGAGTCTTCTAATTGATTGTACCTGCTTTTTTAATGGAGCATGCAGAGGGAGAGACATTGTCTTACAGTGCTGGGATGCTTTAGGAAATGGCACAACAGAGCTGCTTCCTGGCAGGCAGTGTGGTGCTGGGGGCTACTTCTTGCAGCAATAATGCTGCCTGTTGTGCTGTGTACAACCTGTGGGGGAGAGATTGGCAGGGAGGCAGCTCCTGCATGATACTTGATTGTTATTTGTAGGAAGTTGGGACAACACCAGATTTGCAGTCTCCATGTCTTTTGAGTAGGAGCTTGGGTTTACGTGGCAGTCTTCAAAACATCACCTATTTTACATGGTGGCCTTGCCTTTAGAAATAATAGACATAGGAAGTGCAGCGTACAGCTGGAGGAATATCTCTATTCAAATGCATATTTTTTATTTACTATTTTCCATCTGTTCCTAAAAGTCCAGAGATGGCAGGCTCAGAACTGTACCTGTTAAGAAAAGCATTATCAATAGTGTCATGTAACCACCAGGTAAAAGAAAGATATCTAATGAAGATTCTGTGTTGTTTTTGTCATATGACATGTAAATCATTAATGCTCCAAGTCTGGAGGAACATTTAGCTCTTCCTCAAACTCCTGTTAATCTCACCTGGGAAGTTTTAGAGAATTTTGGGAGATAAGCTTACCAGAGCTGTGTGCCGAAGTGAAAAGAAACAGGCAGCAGAAGTAAAGACTTAATTGTCCCATGGCCTGTATTAGTCTTTTGGAACATCTTGGAGAGAATTTATGTTTTGAATACCCAGATTCTTGCCCTCAGCAGCAAGTGTATTTTGATAGTTGAATTAGTAAGATTCACTTGTTATATTCTAAATTTCTGACCAAGAACTGTTATGGTAGTGCTGCTTCTAACATGTGAGTGTAGGAAAGACTCAGGAAGGACTCCTTAAGTAAATTTTAAATAAGGGCATTAAGCATGTGCTATGTATTTTAAATGAATTAAGTGGGAAGTTTGATTTAGACCTTGAAATCTGATGAGGATTAAAAGAAAAAACCCAACAAACAAGACAGCCTATGCTTTGTGGAATGAGATTGTGTGGGTCTGTAAACTTCCAAACAGATTTAAAAGCTTTGTATTGTAATAGAGCTCTAGAAAATAACTATAAATGAAAGTTTAGTTATCACATTTACAATTTTAATGCTTTTAAAAATAGCTCACATTACTATAACATCACGTTCATTTTAAAATTGTTTCCAATGGTCAACAGCAATTATGCAGTATTCTGGAATGTTAGAAATTTGTATTTATCTATGTATTACCTAATCTAATGTAGATTTGTTTCCCTTCGGTACAATTTTTGGCATTTGAATTTCTTATCTTAAATATTTTTTAGAATTTTTTTCTTGCTGTTGTGCTTTAGTTGACATTTTCTCTGGGGTTTTAGGCAAACAAGAAAGATTCTGCATTTGTTTCCCCTGAAAATCAGAGTTGCCACTTTCTTCTCTTAAAATCTGAGTATGTCCATCATGGACAAATAACCAATTTCATATTGTTTATGCTTTTGGACTTTTAAAAAGAATGTAGAACTAGCTCCTTAACCTAAAAAAAAAATGAGTATAATATTTGTTATCATTAAAGTTGTTTATTGTGGGACTTCTTGTTGCTTTTTGCTTTTACTGGTGACCCTTCTAACCAGGGATGGATTGGTGCTTTAAACTGCAAAATATTTTTGCATATATAAATAAATTACATGTATGTAATTTCAAATGGCTTAGTAACATTTTTCTCTCCTTTTTAGGTTAAAAATATTGGTGATTACTTTAAACATCATCTGCTGCAATCAAGGCACAGGGGTGCATTTGAATTGGCGTATGCTGGCTTCGTGCAACTTACAGAAATGCTTTCCAGGTAGAAGATGGGCAGCTAACTGTGTTTTCAGTATCAGTTT
The DNA here is from genome assembly GCA_013400435.1 of Pycnonotus jocosus. NCBI lineage: Eukaryota > Metazoa > Chordata > Aves > Passeriformes > Pycnonotidae > Pycnonotus > Pycnonotus jocosus. Next base: position 808,893 of record VWYP01028661.1, on the reverse strand, counting down.
TACCAAATTTTGGCATTGATCTTGAAACTGGCTGTACAGGCAGATCCTTGCTTTCATGTGGATTTTATTTACGTTTGGTGGAGGCAGGATTATGACAGTTACATGATGTCTGTGACTTGGACTACAATACTTATGGTTAGAGATGGTGCTTAGACATTGAAAAATGATACAGACATATAATGCTTGCTGCATTTTTTCTTCATTTCTGGCGTGTTAGTTTCCTGAACAGCTCTTAAAAACTCTTGGAAAAAGTAGGAGTGTAGAGTTCTTCCATCTCAGTCCCCTTTTCTGGTCCTTTATGAAAATGCATGCCAGACTTTTTGCTTTAGCCAGGACATTTTCTTGGAAACTTCTCTTACCTGTCACTGAGTTGGTTAATGTGACATTTGGAAGACTACTTGATAGCGATATGCACTCTTTTTTCTTTCCTCTTGTAACTTTATAGTTTCCTAGAAGAACTAAATGAACAGAATTGTCCTGAGGTCTGGGCAAGATCATTTGAATTTCCATTACATGCTTAGCTACTGATTGCAAGTGCTGGTTGTGTTTCTTTGTGGTATACAAAGATGGGATACAGTGTTTATATCCCATCCATGTTTTAATAAGACCGATTAAAATTTCTGCTGACTAGAGAGAGTTTGGTAGGCTTTTTTTGTTGTTGTTCTTTTTCAGTATGAAAGACCAGTCAGATATTCAATTTGAAGTACCTCTATTTTCACACCAGTGCCAGATTGAGTGACCCTTTTGCCTCACGTCAGCCAGTTTGAGGTGCAGATCTGTTTCTTTATTTCATGCTGGAAACAATATGAGAGTTTTGGTGCTTTTTGGTTCTTTTAGTACACACTGGCTGGCTGATCAGGTTCACTGTGTGTCCCCTCAGAAAATTTTCCTAACAGAACTGAGGCTTGGTCTCTGCTAGAAGTTGCTGGGTGAGGCTGCTGCATCCATGTACCAGCAGTGCTGTCATGGTATTTGACAGGTGCAGGTGTTCAGGAAGTTCTAAGGTGATGCAATTTTTGTCTCATCAACTTGAAGAGAGAGTCTGGCTATCAGAGTAATAGAGTTTAAAAAAAAAACCAAACCAACCAACAAACAGGCCTTTTACTACCATGGTCTATTTGAGAGGAGAAAGAAGATAATCCAAACAGGTACAGCCCCACTAGTCTGATCTCAGTCCATATGCAGGACTATCTTGTAGCAAAGGCAAAGTAAAAAGCAGGAAATAATGGAAAACGTAGAAAACATGCAATCAGTTTATAGCAGACTTGCTGTTTTCTTTGATTTTCAGTTTTTAAATTTCTTTTAAAAGGTGAGGCAAATACAGTAGAGCAAGTCTACCCAGACTTTGGAAAAGTTGCTGATGTGTTTGTTGCCTCTCCTGATTTCTGCCGTTGTATTTAATGGAGCAAAATCCACTTAAGAGCAGCCTTATGTTAGATTGAAAAATGAAGAGCCAAGCCCAGGAGAACTCTGCTTGCCTGAAAATTATTCAGACATTAAGTGAACTGTATGTATAATCCAAAACAAAAGCCCTCCAAAATTAGGAAGTTTCCTCTTCTCAATCAGCAGTTGTCTGTTACATCTTTTTTGCTTATCCATACTGCCTAGCATTTTAAAAGTTAAGATATTTCAAGTAGAGCAAGTGTTCCTTTGGGAAAAAAGATTTATAAGAACTGGAGAGCAGCTCCGTGGACATACATTTCTTTCAATGAAAGACAATATTTTCCAGGAACTACAGGTCTCAAGGCTTCTATTTGTATTTAAAACAAAGGAGAAAGGAGACTGATACCAGAACAGGAAATGACTCTTTGATTTGGTACTCCTGGGATACAAGGAGTGTTTTGAGACTCTCCTCCAAAAGGGGTGAATTAAGTCTCAGTGAATGCAGCTGTCTTGCAGGTCTGTTGATTATCATAGTCTTTCCATGTCCCTGCTGCAGCTGGGGAGCTCCATTCTGCAAGTGAATCTCAAGTGGCCTGCCTCCCTCCACAGCTGAGAGGCTCATGGGCAGTCTTGAAGCGCGTGTGTCAGAATCTGTGTTAATTTACAGCTGTGTCCACAAATGCTGGAGGAGAAAGCTCTTGTCCGAGGCAGCTTATAGTAATGTACAGCTTAGCGCGGTACCTTGGTGAACAGGATTGAACTCAAGATGTGCAGAAGCATCCCTGACACTTGGGTTTGTTCTTTCTGTAAAACACAGTGAAAAGTCTGTCACTAAGACTCTGCCAGTTCCTTTTCCCAGGCATTTATGAATGATTCCAGTTGAACACAGTCCTTCACTTATTTATAGCCAAACACTTTTTTAAAACTTTATGCTGCAGTGTCTTTTATCTGAGCTTGCTTTTGGCTGTACCACCCTTAATCACCAGTCTTTATGAGAACCAAGAGCAGACTTTTTTCTAGACAGAATGATGGTATTCAGACCTGTTTGAGTTAGTGGTGAAAGAAAAATATTTCCTCTGCAGAGATTTCTTACCAACCCGATGAAATTGATCTGTCTTGAAATTTGGATGTAAATTGCTGAGTCTGCTCTAATAGGCAAGTTACCATTCTTCTGTTTCCCTGTTGATACTCCTTCTGGGAGTGTAGTGCTGCCTTTGTCATGCCTGCTTAATGTTGCCTGCAGCTGCACCTTCAGAAAACTGTACAGTTACATAACAAGCAACGTTCATATCAATGAAATAAGCAATGTGTTTTTAAAAAGAGTATTTCCTGTCAAAGGCTTGGAGAAGTTAAGAAATGCTCATTTGATCTGATAACATGGTTCAGGGAAGTCAGAAATCTGTTTTAAACTTGAAAACTTAAATCTCCTGTAATCCTTATTACTCAAGCAATTTCTCTGTCCCAAATGACATTTTGCCTGCTTTGCATTTCTTTTATTCAGTGATCTCTTTGCTGAGAGATCAGATAGATTTCTGGAAATCTGAAATGCTATTGCATAGCTATGGAGATAGTGCTTTGCTTCACTAAAGTTGCAGAATGCAAGGGTAAGGTTTGGGAAGAGTAATGTCATACAGCACAATGTGTTTACTTAGGAATAATTTATTTTGAACACTTTAAAATGTTTGATTGGAACTAAAACATGGTGAGCACTATTTTAGGGGATGCAGTAAGTTAGGTCCATAATAGTTTTCTGAAAAATTCTAATTTACTAAAAGAAAGCTAAAGATAAAAATCATGCTTTTGTTTTAAAAATATTTTATCTGTCAGTGTCAGTGAAAATTACTTATTTGTAACTAGTCAGGGTCTGATCTGTAGTATTTCTTTTGGGGAACTGGGAATAGACTCCCTGCTAATCCTTTGCAGAAAACTCTGTTTCTATCTCATTTGGTTGCTGTGAAGTGACTGTAACTCTTTGCTTTCCCAGCCTGCTATGACCTGCTAGGAAGACTTGTAAAATGGAAATATCACTAATGGACTTTCTAGTGAAACTTACCAAAATCCTAAATAACTTTTCAGGAAAAGTGTAATCATAGGTGTGAAGGAAAGAGTGTTGAACGGAGAGAAAGAAAGTGGGGAAGAAAAACTATTGTTACATATTGAGATGCTTGTAGTGTTAGGAAATACATGACATAAGGAAGTATGAGATACAATTTTAAGGCACTGCTCAGGTTGTAGATGTGTTAATTTTTCACACTGTTCATATTTTCCCTCCCATTTCTTTTCCTGCTTAGTGTGTGAGAGAGATGAGGTAAGGATACCATCTTTCTGGAATTTTGAAGCCGCCCAAGGTTCTCTCTGCTCTGCTTTAGTAATAGAGAAACCTCAAACCCTTCTCAATGCACCTATATAATCTGGAGACTTTTGTTTCATGTAGAGCAGATGCTATGAAAAGGAGGATGCAAGTGGAAGGACTTAATAGTTTCAGAGGAGCCATTCTTAAAAGCAGACTTATATCTTGAATAGTATTGTGTTTTTGAGGTTAGATTCTGGTCTGAGAATTACCAAGGGCAGTATTGTGTCTATAAAAATGGGAATCACATTACTTATGTGAAAAAGAATAATACTACAGGCCTGTTGAGAGAGAACAAAATGTGAAAGAAACCCACTTTTTCCCTAGATAGGAACTGCTTATAGTGATTGGAGACAGTGAATTCTGGATATACACATGTAGAAAAATGTAATCTTCTAATCATGTGATGCTTAGGCCACAAGGCACTTACATCCAGGAAGGCCAAATTCAAAGCTGACCCATTGTTAACACGTCATTGATTTCAGATAGGAGAAAATACAAATATACGACTTATGGAGAGGAGTTCAGCTTGAACTTAGCATTGCCAGGCTTTTGTACTCATTGATACTGACCACAGAAGGGGTTTGAGACATGTATGAAATTGTTTTAACTGACAGATGAACAGACAGAAAATTGTGGATTTCACTTAATGTACTGCATCTTAAGTAATTTGCCTATCAGCTTACTGTGTTGTGTTTTCATTATCAACAGTATTTGTTTGATCTGGTAGAAATAATTACTATTTCATTCTGGAAAATGACATTTGATCTTGAGGCTTTAATTTTTTTTATTGTAAAGCTTCATTATTCTTAAAATTTAGGGCCACCTGCTTCTTATGACAATATTCTTCTTGCCAGACCACAAGGAGACAGAGCTGCCAAATGGAAGGGAGTAGTCATCTCCATTGCAAAGTCAATAGTCTCTAGTGTTTCGAACTCTACAGCAGTAACTCTTTCACCTTCTAATAAATAAAAGTGCATTGGTGGGTGACTGAACAAGGTAGAATTACTTGTGGCAAGATCAAAGCAATATGTCTTTAAGGGAGTCTGAAGTTTATTTGACTTCGGTATGCTTCTCGTCTTTCTACTAATACTGAAAGGAGAAAAATCCCTCAGTTTACTTAAGAATAAAATACTCAGTGTGCTACATAGCAACTTCTAAATATTTCTTTAATGCTTTACTTTGTGCTTCTCTGCACCCCAGCAGATGCGGGTATTTCTCGTGGGGTGTTCATGTTAATACTAAGATAACATACTGAAGAGAGATGAGCACTGTTCTCTGCATGATGGAATGGAGACATTTCAATTCTGCTTAGCTAGGGAGGTAACACCAGGTGCCTCCATGATCACAAGCAGCAGACTGTGCAGAATGTTGATGTGGATGAAGAGAACTGCAATGTTGTGTCTTAACTGCTGAGACTCATAGAGAAGTTTTGTGTGGTCTCAGTCCTAGAGTTGTATCCTCATTGTGTACCCAAAAGTGAGCAAAGGAATGCATCCTGAAAGTATGCAAGAGCAAGCCACTTATCAGCAAAAGAAAGAGTAGTTAAAGGAAAGAGAACTGACTGTGAGTTTCCAGGTTAATCTGATTGCTTCTGTCATAGGCTTGGGGCAGGAGGTGCCTTTCCTTTATGCCGTGAATACAAGATGACGTATTGCTTGAGAAGAGTTCCTCTTGAACTCTGGACTGGTGGTTTGCAATCTGGCTGCCCTTTTGAAGAGGTGCTGCCCTTAAAAAATGGGGAGAATATCTGGCAGCAGTGTAGGAAATGTGGTGGAAGTCCTGCAGGAATTACTGAAGATAAAGAAGCATTCTGTGTCTTCTGCTGACCTGTCTGGTACTTCCTGTGGCCTCAGCTTTCTCCATTACTAATTTTCTGGTTTTTTTGTAAAAGAAGGAAAGGAGTGTTTCACTGCAGATTAAAACCTCATTTATTGTTCATGATCAGGTTTTTAGCCAATGTAAATTCTTGCTTTAATTAGAGGAGGATGAAGAAGGGAACATATGCACACCTTCCATTAGATTTTGGTTTTCACATCAGTACTTGCTGCCTTTCACCTTTTCTTTTAAATTCTTTATTTCAATCACCCAGGCAGAAAACTTGATTGTAGTCTTACCATAAGGTCTCACTACTTAATCATGAATTTAATTATAGTTTATATTTTTAGGTAAGGCAAGTCCTGCATGGTTGAAGTAATTGCAGTTGTATTGCCCACAGTGATGAATTATTTCTTCTGCTCTGAATCACGTGTCAAACCAGTGTGACAGGTTTTAATAACAATGTCCTGTTAATAGAAGTGATCTTTTTGGAACATTGACGTAAGATTAATGGGCTGGTGTTGCACACTGGATGTGGTACATTTCATTGAACTGAACAGCACCAGCAATTGAAGCAGACTTGAGTTTTTCCTTGTCCTTGGAAGTCCTTTGCCTTTCAGGCAATGCTGAGTTTTATAACTGCAGAGGAGGAATATTTGATGATAGGAGAGCAATTTAGGTGCTTTGCGAAAAGTTCGACAGACTTAGTATTGAAAAGAGCACTATATCTTGTTTTCATTCCTTCCGTTGCTCTGAGGTTTGCAGGGTTATTTACAGAATGTGTACTTACTTTGAGGGGCTTCAGTTTCAGTTTGTATGGTTATAAACATGATTATTAGTGTAAGGGTCACCCATCAGCTACTGTGTGGCAACAAAGATACGAATTTGTGAAGTGTCACTTCCTACGCAGTGGCTGATGTGCATATGTCTTTGTTTTTTTTTCTCCAGAATGTGGTAATAATTTTTTGGCAGAAGAGAATTGTTGCAGTATGGGAGCACAGAACCTTGTTTTCTGTTCAGTTAAATATATTTTGCTATTGGCACTTAATAAGTAGGGTTAATATAATTTGTACCACCACTGGGAAAATGTACAAATTTTTAAAAATTCATCTTATTTCAGATTAAAAATCTGTATGTGCTTGGAGATGTTAACATACAGGAAGAAATATTTCTTAAGGTTGATAAATGATTTCTTTGACTTTGTCCTTGTTTTATTGGCTTGTTTCTTGATTCTTATGTGTCTGTTTGATGTAGATGTAACAATGAGAGTCTGCACAAGATGCCAGAGCGCTGGCTAAGCTGTGTGTTAGAGGAAATCAAATCTTGTGATCCTTCTTCCACACTGTGTGCAACCAGACGGAGTGCAGGAATTCCATTCTACATACAGGTACCAGCCAATGTCACTGCCTCTGATTTAAATGTGTTCTCCAGAAAGGACATTTTAAAAAAAGGAAATTACGTATTTATTTTTCGTACTCCAACTCCTTTTGACCAAACAGTTGTTTTTTCCCTTTTTTTAATGTGGATTATGCCTTTGTGCAACCAAGAAGCTGTTTGTAGTTAAACCATGTTTGGCACCACTGTTTTATTGACTTTTGAGATTTTTGGTGTGTGGTAGATTTCAATGGTATTTCTAAAGGCTGTGTTTAGACTTTGTGTTACAACTGTAATAATTTTGGCAAATTCATAGATTAAGTTAGGCTTTGTTAACCATGTAACTATGTGCTGCTTCAGTGCAAAGTGGGAAGGTGGTAAAATATGAACAGACTTTCACAGAATTGTGAAATGGTTGCCTGTTAAATACTGCAAGGAGCTTGGGAAGGCCACTCAACAGCAGTAAAGCACAAGTAATAGTGTCACACTAACTGATGTTGACTGACAGTCTTAAGTGCAGTGCAGGAATAGATTACTGAAGACTTCTATCTGTGAATGCGGGGCCATGCTCCCACGTTCTTCCCGCTCCCTGTGTTACCTTCAGCTCCATTAATCCCAGCCTCTTTGACTTCTGCCAAGTTTAGAACTGATGGCAGGATGGCTGTGTTTTGTCTCTGCTTGAAGAGTCACATCTTGCTGAGTGCCCCACATTAGTATGCAGCAGCTCATCTACATCCTTCTGGGGTCAGTCACTGCAGAGTTGGTTTTGCAGATTAAATTTCACCTATTTTCATTCCTTTGGTCCTTAAAGCAGCCATATTTGCTTTCCCCTCAATTAACCTCCATGATCTTGATTTTCAACCAGTTTTCTAAGATGGGAGTCCAAGAGTAACTATATGATTTGTAGCTTTTTTCTAGCAGTCTAAAGCACGTTCCAAGGATCTGAGGGACTGCTGAGAGCAAGCTCTTGCTGCCAGAATAATTGATCTTGCTTGTTTTCCACTCTGAGTTTGCCATGAGAAAGTTGAGGCAGCCAGCTTCTGTCTGACCTCTTCTGTCAGTCACAGCCTGCTCCTGGCTTTGCTCGATGTGTGTGCAAGGCAGCAGAGAGCAGAAGTAGGGCACTGGTTTTAGAGACATTTTTCCATTTCAGTTTCAGTAGTTAAATATCTTTCTCACTTCTAAGAGTAAGTTTTCTGCAGAAGGAATTTGGTGATTTCATGTTTTCTGGTTTCCCCATTCACATCATACAGTTTAAATCTGGTGGACATCATATCTAGTTTTAATCTTGACAATGTGGGAAAAAACCAGCATGTTCAAATCAGTTTTTATGTAAAAAGTTAGGTTACTGTAAGGACCAGGTGGACCCAGTGCTATCCCACTGCAGAAAACATGTCTAGTCTGCAGTTGGCCTGCTGACTCCATAGGACAAAGCTTGCACTGTGCCACAGCTCTGTGGATAAACAGGTCAGAGACTTCTTTTTTGACAGCTCTGGAGGAGTACAAAGTCTAGTCAATTAACACGAAAGTTTGAAATTAACATTGGAACCAGTCTGAAATAAACTGTTTTCAGATTATAATTTTATAGTAAAGAGAGGTGGTAGTGTTCTTTGGCTGTTTGAATGTGCCCCTAGGCTCAGTTAAATGAATTGAACCTTCAATGCCATGTGGCATTTAGATAATAAAAATACAAGTTGTAATGTGTATCCTAACAGTAGTAAAAGAAAGTTATTTTATTAATGCGGTGTGTTTCTTTGGTATTTACATCCTGTGATGTGTTCTTGTTAACCTAAAACACATCTATTTTAATGAGAATATATAATTTTTAAAGTTATAACCATTCCATGACCTCTTTAAAATAGAAATATTATTACTGAATAGTGCAAAGGTGCAGCTTCAGCTAGTGGGTGGGAAACATGATTTTCAGCTTTAACATTATGAAATTTTAGTCTTCAGGTCATTCTCCTCTATTTTATACTTCATGAATACCGTTTTTTTTTCCCCACCTGCCCTCTCTCCTGCCCTGTTTCTCCTATCATATCATTAAAGATACTCATAAACTGACAGAAACTACTCCTGGGTTTCTGCCTAAATTCTGTAATTCATTTGGTTCTTACTGATGCTGAACAGACTCTAGGCCCCAAAGCACAAATGGATGATAATCTTTTATTGGCAATAAATGATTTATGATTATCCATGTGTACTAACTTGGAAAAATTCAACAAGAGCTACTAGATAAACAGAGAAAGACTGTCGTAAATTGTCCTCAACTTTGGAGAAGTAATTTAGAGCATTTTCATCTCAGCTGGATGTCCTATCCACTGAAATACTGTTTAAAGATGGATGCATCTCTTCCCTTTTTTCAAAAATGTGCTGCTTGTTTTATCCTGTGTTGCAAATCTGAATTTATTACTTGGCCAGCCCTTGTCATCTCAAATGGTTGTTATTAACCTAAAAAAAATCCATTCTAGGAAATGTGAATATGTATAGTACAGCAGATACTTTCGCTGTCCAAAATGCTATGATTTTTATACTGAGAGGCTTTTTTGAGCAAAGCTGAGTTGAAACTGAACCTTCAATTTTTGCACATTTTTCTTAGTCATTCTGCATGGTCAGAAGCTAGGCTGTGGTATGGTAAATACAGGAATGAGAGCAGAAGTGGTAGTACAGAAAAATGGCTGAAAACACCTGATTTTTAAACTTTTTTTTCCTTTCTGTAGGCTTTGTTGGCATCAGAACCAAAGAAGGGCAAAACAGATCTGCTGAAAATGACAATGAAAGAATTGATATCTCTGGCTGCACCTTTGAATGAATCTTTAAGTGTAATTCCACAGGTAAAATTCAGCCTCTCATCAAAAGGCAAATGTCAGAAGTGTGTTTACACTATTTCAAGCAGTTTAAAAAAGTATGTGTTTTTAATGAGAATGTTCTGTTCTTACTATCTATAGCTAGATTTGCATGTGTTTGCATGTGCAGAGATTATGAAGTTACTGTGCACATACTAAAAATGGATTGGGCATAATTCCATAGTTTTCTCTAGAACAGCAAGTGAAGTCATATATGAGCAATTTACTGCCTAGAGTATATTTCTAAACAGATAGATAAGGAACTTCCTTTTTACAAGTTTGTAAATGAACAAGCAAGCTTTGCTTACATTTAAAGTAAATAAATGAGTTATTTATGCATGAATCATAGTAAAACACTACATGAAAACTGATTTTAGTCATACCTAGTAACTCCTAAATCTTAAGTGCATAGATTTGGAATACTAAAAAAACTTACTTTAAAGGCAAGACCTTTATCTTCAAAATGTTATTTACTTTCTGTTTGTAAGTGCAAGCCATAATTTGTTCAGAATACACAGAAGGATGTCCTAATGACTCTGCCAGATTTTCTGCTGGTATAAATGTATGTAGCTTTGTCAAAGTCCATGAAGCTGTGTGTATTACCACCTTCCTGTACAGAGGGTGGAGAAATATCAGAAAATGCTCCACATGGTAAAGCAAGCCTGGCTGTCAGTTTTAGCTTAATATTGCCCTCCTGTGAGTTGTAGTTTATTTTTTCTCACAGTATCTACAGTGTGTCAAGAATGTTGGAAAAGATGATTCTGAACTTCAAAAGTTATTTTTACAGCCATGATAAACTAAGGATAAAAGAATGTTGGCCTTCACTTGCAATGCCTGGACTGTAGTTGTTAGAGGAATATATTTTAAACTATAACTGTTACTAACAATGTTTACTGCAGCACTATTTTAATGCATTTTTAAGCGTCAGTATTTCTTGTGTTTAATATGGGAATATAGTGCTGTAAACGTGCATATAGATTGTTTATGCTTTGCATGTTCACTGTTGTAATTACATAAACTAAATTTAAGATGTTTACTAATGAATTTATATTTTTCATATATTTCTTCTCCCACCACAGGTTCATGCTTTAAATATCCTCCGGGCACTGTACAGGGATACACGTTTAGGTGAAAACATCATGCCTTATGTTGCAGATGGAATAAAAGCATCAATTCTGGGGTTTATGTCACCTGTCTGGGCAGTAAGTTTATTCTTAATTTTGCCTCTGTAGTTTCACAGGATATAGAATGTTCCTGTTCAGTGAAGCTTTGGTTATGTTTATAAATGGCAGTACTGCAGTTTCTGGAATGTAATATTTTAAGGTATGGTAAAAAAATAATGTAGACCTGCAAAAAAGTAATCATTTTGATCTTGTTGTTTTTTTTTTTATTTTGTTTAATTCTTCTTATTATGAAGTGCTGATATCCACAAAACGTAGGGACAAAGATTGTCTTATAGGTTAAAGTCTCTCTGGCTGTTAAATTTTGAGTCAGTGCACTTAGCTAGTTAGAATTGCGTTTGCATTCATTCTGACTGTTACTTTGCTCTTGAATTAAAGGTCCCACATGGCATATTCAGGTAGAACACTTCATGATCTGATCTGCATAAGGGTGAATGCTTTGAACCACTAACAATCGGGATGCATTCCTTATGATAAAAAGAAACATCTCCAAAGAACCTGAACTTTCCAGTAGTACCATCTTCATTGGAAGGATGCTCTGAATTAATAGTTCCCCTGTGCTGACCTGTAGCATGCTTTTCACTCAGCAGTAATTTTTTTGACTGTACATTAGTGGCTGTATTTAAAAAAAAAAGTGCACATTTCAAAGGGATTTCTAAAGCACAGTTCTTATTTTTTCCTTTAGGTACGAAATTCATCTACACTTCTTTTTAGTGCTCTGATTACAAGAATTTTTGGAGTTAAAAGAGGGAAAGATGAAAATTCCAAGAAAAATAGGTAAGCTTCACTTACAAGTTTGTGAAATATGGTCTTAGCTAACAGCAATTTGAAAACGTTGCTTTCTTTATGGATATATTTGAATCGGGATGTTAAAAGAACATCTAGCTGTGCTTTAAACCATGCTGCCAAGAAGTAAGTGGTAGGGCCAAAAATATCTGCTGTTAAACACAGAGTTAATTTGTACTCACGTGCAATTTCACAGGAGTGGAATGTTGCTGAGAGGTTTTGCTACCAGTGACTCTTCCAAAAGCCAGGAGCTCTCATGGTCACAAAACAGGCCTACTGCTCTTGAGACCAAAGAGAAAGGGAGTAAAATAGAAGAGCAACAGTGGTTACACATGTGTTCACTTCCTTCTAGAGCAGCTCTGGAGTTAATTTCACCCCTACTGATTTGACATTTTCCCTTTAGTCTTTCTGCTCTAGAATACTGTTCATATCTCTTTCCTCCAAGCTCTAAAAATTGCATCTTGCAGAGCCATTTCTCTTCCAAGGGATCCTGCCCTTGGATTCTGTAGTCTTGCTTCAAATCCCTTACTATTTCACTTTAGGTAAAACCACTTCTCCTCTGACTCTTAAAACTCCCCAGTCCTGCACATTCCAGTTTCTTTGCACCCTCCAGTTGCTGCACAAGGACCCCCATGTTTTCTTTGGCCTCTTCCCTCAGCTTTTTCAGCAAACGAAGCATATCCATGCACTGTGCTCTGTGCCTGAGGTTTCTGCTTTAGGAGGGATGTGAAAATAACCCTGGATGTAGAATAAACTCATTAAAAAATATTCCTGGGTAAGCCCGTGGGGCCATAGAGTGGTCACGGTATGGATATTATGGTAACCATTTCAGAAATTCCTAATGGATTTTCACAGCACAGGCAAGGCATGCAGTTTCTGAAAGAAGGCAATTGTTACAATTTACTTTCAGAAATCCCACCCTTTTTATAGTGGTTCCTTACCATTGATCTGTGTCACTAATAAAATTTTCATGCATATTTTGAAAAACGAAATCTCTTGGGATGATACTGGTCTGTCATCTTTTAGATGCTGCATAGGTGCCATTTTAGCTGTGTGAAATAACTGATTTCAAGTGTCACTTGAAAAATTTAGTTACTGTGCATGTATGAACATGAGGAAGAAATACAGGTGGGAAACTGGAGGGAGATTTCCTTTAGAAAATAACTCTTTCCCCAGAGCAATTTGAAATGTTAGCTGCTCTATTGCATTAAATTATTCTCGTTTTGTCACATACCCAATCCACTTCTAAATTCACTCCTGTAACCCTCCTGAAGCCCGAGAAGAGCAATAAAAAGTGCATTTCATTTCTTGCCTTCCTACTTTGGTTTTACAACAGCATTAAAAGTTGCTTTTTTTCTTTAATTTTTATATTGGGCACTTACTGAAAGAGATAGGCACCCTGCTTTTTTAAACTTGAGTCTTTGGGAAAAACATTGCACTACCTTCTGCAATGGGGAGGCAAACTGACTTCTCAAATGCATGCAGTGTGATGATCTGTGGAATCTGAGATTTCAGTTTGTGAAGCTGCAGAAAGTAATGCATTTGAGTGTCTGTTGGGGATGGGAGATACCAGAACCAAGGAAAGGAATCCTTTATGTAGCTGAATTAAATTTATTAATGACAATGTTAATTTTTACGTAGCTGACCCTGTTGACTTGCTTCTCTGAAACTTTTGTTTACAATAATTTCTCTATAGTCATTTTAACCAAAAGATGTTAAAACTGGCCTGGCTTTCTTCATCTGTTCGTTTAGCAGTTGTGCATTAAACATTGCATGTAATCACTTCTGCTGTTTTCCATGTGTGCTTGTCAAAGCTGTGACACAGGGATTAGGAAGACACTGCTTAAGACAGGCCAGTGAGATAGAGGAGGTGTGAAAACAGGCAGAGATTTGATTTGTAGCTGCTGTCTCTGCAGGAGAAACCCACAGGTGGGTATAAGGTGGGTTGTGTTTGGGAAGAGAGAGGTGTGTGTTTCCGTGGTTTGGCACCACGAGGTGTCACCATTGCTGCACAGCTCCCTGCAGCCTCATGCCTGGGTGCAGCTGCGCTTGGGCGCTTCTCCCCTGGAGCCTTAAACTCGAGGAGTGCTTTGCTGGAACAGAATTCATATATTAGAACCAAATAGTTTTCCCCCCACTTCCAAAGCCACTGGCATTTTAGCAACTTGGATCTGTAGGAGCTTTTGTCAAAGTCACCTGGGTTTAAATTGCTTGTTCTGTTGCCTTGAGGATGTTCTGTTTACATTAAGGAATAGTCTGTCCAGAGACCAACTCTCCTATTAGGACCCTGCCTAGGTTTCCAGTTTACCTGATTTTAGATTAGGAGGTTAAATCCATCACTTTGTTGTCAGCAGGTAGTTAGGTTATTACTGGGTTATTTTGGGCGTCTCTCTAAGAAAGGATGGACTTTCTGACTGGTTTCTCAAGAAGAGTTCCTATGATACTGATGGAATTGGGCTGGTTTGTGTAGACTTTCAGAAGGAAGCTTTGCTGGAGCATGAAGTATTAATGCATCTTTTTCATTTTAGCATGGACCAAAAAGAATATGAGTTGGTATTCTGGGGTGAAAATTATTATGTCCTTGGGTTGGAAAATTAATATGTGAAAAATAACAACTCTGTGCAGTCTTTCAAGTAGAAGAGAGGAGTTGTGTGAAGGCTGTTACAGTGGTCCATGCAACTATACATGTTGAGCTTTCTCTTCTAGTGAAAAATCAAGTTAGAACTCTTCTCTGGCTTTTCTCTTTCTGAGGAAGACTATATCAAAACTTCTAATGGTGCTGCAAGTGTGTGTGATAGTGTCTGTATATAGGGGTATAGTGTCTGTATATAGGGGGGTGTGTATTTGGCTAAATGGTGTTCTGAATTTAAGAGAATTTACATTTGTAAAATGGCCCAGTTAGCACTTACTTATAGAGGATTTAGTTTGATTTCATATACTTGATTTGGCAATATAATTTTCTTAAATGCTATGATAATTTAAAATCTACAAGGATTGGAATGAAATTCTAGCCACATACTTTCAAAGTACTGAGGAAGGTTGGAAAGAAGTCTTTGCATTGTGCCCATTGATACTTGGTTACAGAAAGTGTGTTCTGGACAGATAATCATGGTGTGCTTTAGAGAAAATACCCTCTTTCTCCAAGCTCTTCACAGCACAAGAGTGTTTATGTTGGTGCAGTCAGTCACTTCCATACTTGCTGTGTCTGCATCCTGGCTGCCTGGCTGAGGTAGATCAGCTGCCAGCTGTTCCCAGCTTCACTGCTGTTCAGCACTTGAACTGTGCCCTGGGATCTGCCCCTCCACCAGGCAGTGACTCAGGAGAGGGTCTCAGCTTCCAGGCACATCCTCCCTCTGGCTGCTCTGGCATCACAGAATGACGTCAGTTGGAAGGGAGCTGAAAGAACAGCTTGTTCCAATGCTGCTGCCATGGGACACCAAGGGACACCTTCCACTAGAGCAGATTGCTCAAAGCCCTATCCAACCTGGCCTTGAACACTTTGAGGGACAGGGCATCACTAAATTCCCTGGGCAGCCTGTTCCAGTGCTTCACAGTGAATTTCTTCCTGATATCTGATCTAATTCTGCCTTCTGTCAATTCAAAGCCATTCTCTCTTGTCCTATCCCTACACACTCCTATAAAAGGTTCCTCTGCAGCTCTCTTGGAGGCACCACCCTGAGGGGCCCATTGAAGACCCAAGGACTGTACTTGTTTTAATGTGAATTGATTGAATAGGACTTTGGACAGCAATGACTTCTGTAGGCCAGTGATTATTTTGATTAAATAGCCACTTCTTTTCTTGTGCAGTCAATTTGCAATGTAGATTTGTTCATTCCATGCACTTCTAAAGAAGCTGGAATGTTCTGTGTGCTTCACAGTTGTGTTTCTTTCATGGCCCTTTCTTTTTCACCTTAGTGTTGCTACAGTGTTGCTATTTTTGCTGTAGTTGATTGTAGCTTCCAGTGTCACATGAAAAATTAGGATGCCTTGATATGAAGCTATATATATATATATATATATGTAATGATAGTTAATGCAGACCTGAAAATCAAAAAGAAAATTGGAGTAACTTACACATACAGTTAACTGAAATTAATTTTGAAATGTAATTAAATTTCTTGTCATAGAGGAATTATCTTCTGTCCAAAGGAGATACAGTAATAGTGGTGGTACTTTCATATATGTATATGTCAGATACCTTTTTGGTCTGTAGTAGAATGTTAGTTCAAGCTGTTACTGCTTGTTAGGGAACAAAACACTTGTCATCAGACATTTGATGAGAGTCTTTTTATCAAATTCCTGCTATTTCAGGCTCTTTTTTTTTTTCCCTCTTAAATTCCTTGTTCCCCCCATCCTAAAGGATAAGCATGATCAGGAATTGCCTTTGAGGCAATTTGCCATTTGATTTAGAGCAAGCTTCAGTCTTTAGGGTAATAAAAATGGATCATCCCGGTTTATCTGAAAATGATTTTTTTTTTTTATTTGGAATATAAATGTTGCAGAGTCCTTAGGAAGAGTGACCAATGGCCTCAGGTATAGGCTGGGATTAAAAGAAAGAGTGGGAATTGGGGAGGATTCCCTCTGCTTCTCACCTTGGTGGAGGAAGTTTCAAGAAGGAAAAGCTTCAATTCCAATTAAAACCCAGGGTTTTAAGCAAGGCTGAAATGGTACTGTGCAGGCTGATGATTTTTGTGTTTCATAACTGGTGTGTATATGTGTATATATGTGCGTTCTAGGAGGAGGGAAGCTCCTGTGTATTTAGAGTGTAGTGAAGGATAATGCATATGCGGGAAAATAGTTAGTTGTCAACATAGATTTTCTTAGGAGTAATACTCATGCTGCCTGGAATTTGATTATGAATGCTGCCATGTTTTCAGTGTTGGTTTAGATCTGTTTGAAAAGAAAGAAAACTTTCCTTGCCATCTACATAATACCTTGTCTTTATTTTCATTTATAGCTGTCAATAGATGTTAACGACTTCAAACTGTGGAAAGGGGAAACTTATCTTTTTAATTACAGTAAGATGAAAACTATGTAGATGTTAACAGGTTATGAAGATGCCCTGCTGGCTGTGAGGCAGTCAACATGCATGACTGCCCTCTGCTTTCCTTGTTTTTATTGCAAGCTGAGTGTTCAGCACTTCTCAGTAAGTGGTTACTTGCACGCTTGAAGGTCACTGAGTAAAATGAAATTAACTTCTAAAAACACTTAAATTGGTCTATTTTTTCTTTTGAATTTTATGCTTTTTTTAATGTTAAGGTTTTTAAGAGCATAAAGAATTACATTTAATGCTGTAAAAAGTTAGAGAAAACACTATAAAGTGAATGTTTTCATGCAAACCTCTCTTTTCATGACATTATCCCTAAATTAAATGAATCTGATTTCATTTTCTTTTTCCTCTAAGCTATGTTTGAGTTTTAGCTTCAAATACGTAGACTACATTGTAAGGACGTGATTCCTGTTCTATATGGAGATTGGCAGGTTAACACTTCCATTGTTTCTAACTTAGCACCTGAAAAGTCTGTCTGACATCAAGGATGATTTGTCAATCTTAACAGCAAGCTTATTGGACATTTTCAGTGGCTCATACTAAGCTCTGTAAGACTTCTGGGATGGGTCAGTGTTGCCCACAGAGGAGAGGCCAAGTCCTGTTTTGGGGTAAGCCAAAACAAACATCGGTGATACTAATGTGGTCAGGCTCTAGTGGCACATCAGTGTGGTAAAATGGGATGGCTCATAGGTGAGTTCCCTGAAGGGGATACTCACAATGACTCAGGCCCTTAAATGCTCGGTGCTGACTTGGAGATGCACCAGTGGCAGAATTCCCAGCTGAGGTGCAGCTCCGTGAGGGGTGGTGACTGTGGCCATGGCTCCAGGAATGCTGAGCCTCTTGTGCCGGCTCCAGCAGGGACACGCACGTATGGCTCGATTCACAAAACCGGCCTGGCTGAGCTCTGGACCTCTTGGACTGCCTGCTGTGCAAGGCTTGGGATTGCTTTATCTTGGATCTTGTTAGTGATTCCCTAGTGGGTTTTCTCTGGCAGCGTTGGCCTCTTGCAGCTCTTCAGTGGAAATACTGTGTCAGTGACAGTGAGGTTTCATGAGGTGACTGAGCCATTTAAATGCCTCTGGTGCTTTTCCTCTGGCTCCTTCTGTGTCACCTTTTGCAGCCTGTTCCCTCCATGCCACCTCAGTTTTCTGGTGGATGCTTTTAAAGTAGTTATTAAGGATTTGTTGCAGTACGTTGCCTTGTGAGAGGGTTGTTTTTGTTAAGAAAAAAAAATCCCTTGCCCTTCTGCGTGCCAAAAATAGGCCACATTTATTTTGTTCAACTTTTTGTTTTTAATACTCTGACTCTCTTTTTTTTGTTGACTTTGACAGATTTAGAAGACCTAATCTTAGGACTGTCTCAAGAAAACATGCAAAAGTTCAGGCTGACTCAGATACCGTTACAGCTTTTGCTGATTAATAGTTCAATAACAATGTGCTTGTTTAAACATTATTTTGAACAGGCTCCCAAAGTGCCTTTATAACAAGAATAATGATGATAAGGTGCTATTAACTTGTAAGTGGAAGGTTGAAAATTTATGAAAGTTTTGTGCAGAAGCAGAAACAAATTGAAAACAAGCTCCTAAACAAATCTGTTTCCCTTTGTGTTATTGCTTTAATTACTCTTTATTTTGCAGATCTAAAATAAAACTCTAAAAGCCCCTGTAGCAGAAAATTGGGACTTTTCTTCTCAAGGCTCAGGATGCTCTCTGTCTGTATGATTCCTGCTAGTTTTAGGAACACAGTGTGTGTCTTTCTCTTTTTGATAAAATACCTAAAATCTACAAACCATTTTTACTTCAAGATCTTATCTTGTCTCTACAGAGTCAGAAAAGCAATAGCCTATATAAATCCCACTCACATTTCTGGGGCCTAAAGCACACTTAAATCATTGGTGTGCAAATGTGTATCTCTGCTCTCCTAAACAGGGAGTATGTTCATAACATCCTGTCTTAAGTCAGCACCAGAAAATAGAAAGGTGAACGTGGTAAAATGACCTGAATGAAAGTTTACCCAAAGTGAAACATCCTAAAAATATATATGCTAGCCCAAAGTAACTCCAGTTCATTCACTTTTTTAAAATAAATTAGGGGAATAATGAAAATGTTTGTTTTTACCAAGTGTAAAATCCAATAAAATGGATTCCATGAAACAAAAATTAATGTAAACTAGCCACAAGAGTAGGTAATTTAGTTTCTGCTGTAGTGATAAAAGTTTTCATTAGTATGAGTAGAGGTAATTGTTCTATTTTGATCTGTGCATATTACATATATCCCTTATTCATTAGCTTCACTATGCTAAGTAAAAAGCAGCTGCTCCTCACAGAATACTCCCAGAGAGAAAGTGTGGATTATTGGAGCTTAAATTTACAATGCTAAATTTGTGGTAAGAGACTAAAGATAATAGTGTTATAGGCAGTGGTTGAACAAAATTCTTGGAGGCTTTCTATATATATATATATTTGTGTGCATCTCTTAATTTTAGTTATATTTGTTTGTGTACCTAGATTTGTATGTACATATACTCATAGGCACAGTTCAATGCCCTAAAAAAAGTTTGTTAGAAGTAATTATATGTAAAATGATTATTTTAAGCTCAGTTTTCAATATAGTTTGATATACATGTAAAGGTACATTTGTCTGTGTGTATCAAAGTTGAATGGTGATTAATGTGTTGATGTAGGTGCCAGGTTGTGTCTGTGATGTTGGTTTTAAGTGCTGGTCCCCTGTTTTTACACTGAGCCCATTGTATGCATACTTCTCTATTTAGCATCGCAGCAAAAGTGCTCTTGCAGAAGTGCTCTTCAGAAGTTACTTTACTGAACTGTGTGTTGCTAAATTATTCCTCTTAAGTCATACTTTTCCTGCTCTATTTGTTCTATGCAGGTGCTCTTTCCATACCTGATCACACAAGGACTGCAATAAATAGCAAAACAAGAGGTATAAAGAAACTTGTGCTTAAGAGATCAAAGCAAACCAGACCATGCAGTCCTTTGGAAATCTTGGCTAGCTCTCTTGTAAACAAAAGTGCCTCTAAAGCAGAAGGTATTTAACTACCATATTTATACAGGTTTTGATTGGCAGTTCAGTTATTAACCTCATAGAAACACAGCAACATAAACTAGTACAAGTGTTTATTCTAGCACTTCTATCTGAAGGAAAATGAAAACCAAGATATAGTGGCATATTCTTAGTTCCTTTAAAGTATTTATTTTAGGTCTGTGTAGCATAAAAGAATGTTTTTTCATGTCAGTGAACTTAAACTATTTTGCTTACTGTTCTGAGATTTAAGTGTTTTCTAATTACTAGCAAAACAAGTGTTAGATTTATTGGAGGTACAGAGTCACCACATCTTTATTAAAGGTCCAAACCCTACATCTTTATGATGATGCTTCTTTCCCCTTCATAGTGTTTTCCATTTCACGCAGGGTAGACATGAAATCTGAATTGTTTTTTGTAAGTGATTTGAAGAGTTGTGCCTTTTTGTCACAGAAGAGGTGTCCTGTATCATGTTAGGTGTAGAAAAACAAGTATGCAGTAATCTTCTGTATCCTTGCTCTTGGGCTTATTAGCCAATGCATTACATCAGGGCTTTTTTAAACAGTGGTTTTTTCCAGGCTTCATTGTGGTTCCCAAAAAATTACCTTGCCATTTTGTCTTCTGTGGCAGCGGTAAAATTTTATTTTGCATATAAAATGTTTTATTGAAAGCAGTTTGTCATTAGTCCTGAGGCAGTGTGTGATTTCAGGAATTTAACTCTTAGGTATATTCTTTAAAACAAAATTATCTGAGGCAAATCAAAATTTGCATATAATATCTATTTCTAAAGGAACATGCCTGCTGCTATTGTCTCTCTCTCTCTCTTGGTAAGAATAGTGATGGTTCTCTGGTGGTCATCCAGAGGGACTGATAATCAAGAGCTTTCATAAATATATGCTACTTCTGAAATAAAATTTTAAGTTACTGTTTTTATTTCTACATCAAGCTAGTATTTTAAATACTATCATACAATGGGGCAAAAATAATAGTTTGTGCCAAGTTACTAACTTAATAAAAACTGTTAAATCTCTAGAATTTTGTTCTGAGCAGGATCTTTTGTTTACTCTACTTGCAGTGGCTTGTGATGGCCAGCAAGTGCAGGGAAGACAAGAAAAACATTGATCTTTTAAGAAGGCAGTGTTAAAACCGTGGTGGTAGAGGGGGAGGTAGCTAAGTGGAACCATACAAACTGTAAAGGGATCTCTTTGTCCTGTTTCCTTGATTCCCATTGAGAGTATGACTGCTAGCAAGACTACATCAGGTCAGTGGTGTCTGTGGATGAGTTAAAACCTCCAAAGTCTCGAGGACATTTCATAACTATTCTCAGTAACAGTGCTTCATTGCCCTTGCCCAATTCAAAACTTCCAAGCTATGATTTGTGACCATTGGTACTTTCTGTGCTCTCTGCAGCTACTGCAGGAAGATTATTAGCTCTCTAGTCTTTGATTCCTTCAAGTGGTTGTAGGCTGCTGTTAGATCTACCCTGGGCCTCGTCTTTGCCAAACAGAACAAACCTGGCTCCTTCGTCTTCTCCTTACAGGCCTGTGCTGTAGGCCATGCCCATCTGAGCAGCTGTTTGCTGGAGCCTCTCTTGTGTGTTCTGATTTCTTCTGAACATGGCAACCCAGAACGTGATGGAGGATTCTGTGTGCAGCCTCACTGATCTGCTGCTGCTTTGCTCTAACGAGCACAGTCCCATGTGTGGTTTGCCCTATGAGCAGTGGGGATCTGAGCTTGGCATCCACTGTAACCCATATATTTTTTCCCTTGAGGCAGTTGGTTTCTGAGCCATATGGTTTTCAGTCTGTGCTGATGCTCAGGATCAGTCATCCCGGGTGCAAAATCTGTAGTTTTATGAATTGTTCTCCTTACTACCACTTGTGAATAACTTCAAGTGTTACATATTTGCTCTTGTAGTTGTATAACATTATGCGGTTTTGCTGTGTTCTAAAATACAAGATAAAATTATCCTTTGAATCAAATATAGTAAACTCTCTGAGTTTTGCTTCCCCTGTACTTAGAACCTTTCTGTTGTCTGTATCTTTATTGCTGTTATTTGTCCTGTCATGGCAAGCAGATGACTGTCATATGATTTAGTTCTATTAAAGGAGCAAAAAATTAATGTAATTCTTAAAGTATGTTTCAAATTAGCTTTGGTCTTTACCATAACCTCAGCATAAATCAATCTGCCATACATTTTTTCTTGGTGCTTTTTGTATAGTTGAAAAAACACAGCGTTTCCTATTTATTTTGAGTTTATGCTTCTGAAATCTCTCTTTGTTAGCAAGGAAATCTGCTTCCTATGTTTTGAGCATCTAGCTCTTTAATAAGTGGCAAGAAGGGAAAGAACACAAATGTTAAAATAACTAAAACCTAGTCTAGTCAGATTAGCCAAGTTAAGTTACATTGTGGGATTTTTTCATAATTCAGTGATGTCAGAAGAAGCAAATATGTAAAATGTATATTATCTATATCAATCTGTCATTTTGAATGACAGTTTTGCCAAAGTCTGTCCTGGTTTTCAAGTTCTTTCAGCAGCAGTTGTCCTTGCTGTGCCAGGAATAAACTGGGTTCTGTTTCTGCATTACTGCTCTTTAACATAAAAAAGGATCATCTGATATGTGGTTAATGATTCCAGTGTAAGGACTGGTATAAGTAGATTTTACAGGAGACAATTAAAAATATTTCTGTAAATGTATCAAAACTATATTCTTGGTCCTGATCTAAGTCTGTCTTGTCTATATTTTTTTCACATTCCAGTTCTGTTTTTTATTTTTAAATGTAGTGGTGTTTTTCCGTGACACCACATGGTCAATATCTGACCATGCATTTGTCAGCTGACATGAGATGTTAGCAGTATTTGTGTTTCAAAAAGAACACCAGAAACCCTTGCTGCCCTCAGAAGATTGTCTCTAAATCTCACCTATACGATACTCAAATATGAACATAATTGGTGCAAGTGGTCTTTTATATGTCAGTTACTAAAAACAGCCTACAAGGTTATAAAGCTTTGTTCTTCTGAAAAATAAATGAAAGAACAGAAGCAGGTAATCTCTGACACATGTCACAGTAAAATGATATGTGTGCCCCAGTGTCACAGCAGAATTTTAATCTCCTGGAGTGTTCTCTTAAGTATACAGCACAGTTTTAAAAAGGACACCGCAACATCCATGGTTGTGTTCTTAAATGTATTTTTTAAGTGCAGTTAAATATCCACCCACTTGTTATGTATAAAAGTGGAATATTTTGTTAGAGAGACATTAGTTAAATAAATATAGATGTTAACCCTTGAGTTGTGTAGCATCAAGTTGCTACTGAGACAGGCATGATGTCTAATCACTGGAGATGTCACGGTTTTCAGCAGCATTTATGAATTGGCTCTAGAAGTTTGATGTTATTGGTATCTCCACAAGCAAAGCACGTGAAAACTTTAAAGCACATGATTCTTGGCTTAATTTAAGCCACTCTAGGTTCTGCTCTGAAAAGTGATAAAGCCAAAGAACTGGTCCTAAATGAATGGAAGAACTGCTGACCCTCGAGAGCATAAGAAGGGCTTCTGGGTTAGGTTATTTCAGACAAAAGTAAAACTGATTCTTGCATCTTTCCTGAAGAAGCATTATCGCACTCTAAACTGCGTATCATGCTGAAACCAGACTTTTCCTTGAAGACTTTCCCTTTCCTTATAGACTTAGTCTGCTTTGGGGTTTTGTTGTTGTTGTTTTGGTTTTTTTAAAAAAATTTACACCTATCACTAGTTGGTTTTTTGTAACTTAGCTGTGATTCAGTTGTTTTCCAAGTGCTTGTTGCTAGCTATTAAATTCTGTCCTTCCTATCATCACATGCTTTCAAAGTAGCTTCTTGCTAGTTGATATGACTGCTATATTCTGTGAAAGATTTTTCTTCCCCCTCTTTTTCCTGCTCCAGAATCCATTTAAGAGTTTGACTCAAGGGTACACAGAGGGTTGTTAGGAGTGATGGCTGTCCCTTGATTCTCTATGACATGATATAGAAGATACCTCTGTATTACTGTTTCTTGTTAATGGAACATCTTTTCAAGTGGGGAGAACTGAATGAAAATGCCAAAGAAGCTCATGTATGTCTCTCTACATAAACATTCTTTGTCAGTCTTTCTTCTGAGTGCTAAACCATGACTGCTGTGTCTAGCCATCAAAATGAAACCTTTTGTGAATGGGTTGTACTCTGTCATCTGACTTTTGTGCAGAATTGCTTGCATGAAAAAACAATAATATTGTTAAACTGGAAACTCTCGGAGATGTAAGTATTGCATCTTCCTAAGTACTGCAGTATTCTGCATGCATGCAGTTCTTCAAATTATTTTTACACGTAAATTTAGTAGGATATGAGTGCTTCCATTAGTTTCTCTCTCAGCCTTTCTAGATCAAAGCATTGTTTTTATTACCTACTTGAATGACATTTTACATTAGGGAGATGGATTTTATTGTAAGCATCATCACCCCATTGATAACTTTTCTGTTTCATTGCTCCTTCTCTCAGTAAATAAACTTCCACCAGTTCATTGTTTGGGTCTCAGTAATCTCATTTGAAATTCTGGATTGTGAAATTATGCTTCTTCGAGTTACAAACAGGAAAAAAGAAAATACTATTGCAGAGTTTGTGGTTGAACCTACTGTTAAAGATAATCTCTGAAGCAATATAAAAATAGTTTCAGCTGGACAGGGGGTAAAATAGTAGTATCTTAGGGCTCTTTTCGGTTACTTCTGTAATAAACACATTTTAGGGGGAGTAGACATAAAATCTTGTGATCTGCAGAATGTTTTGTTTAAGACTTTAATTATGGGAGCTTTTTTGCCAAAAAACTGTGTTTGAACTGTGTCAGCGACTAATGGGAAGGTAGTTATCTGTATTTTTAATTTAAACCTATTGTTCCCTGTCAGATTTGTCCTAGAACAAGAAGAAAAAGTTTGTTTCATGAAGACTTGTTGACAAGGGCTTTTGGGTTGTTTTAGTCCACATTTACTTGATATGTTCTTTTATAGATATATCAGGAATTTGTCTTTTTTTAAAGATACAGATAACTTGTTACTTGTGAAGCCACACTCAGTTTGTGTGCCTATGTACATGCATGAATCCATTTGTATCACTAGCATGCATGGGACATATCTCAAAGTGAAAATAGTTGTTTTTCAGAGGAGTATGGTTTTTGATTAAATCAATATAAAATATGTGGCTTAGTGTCATGAACAGTTTTGAGGAGCAGAACCATTATACTTATTTGTTGTTCCAGTCTGTTACAGTACACAAGTAGTTGTGTGTGCATGTTTCCAGGAGCAAAAAGCATGGTCAGCTTTAAAAAAATGAAACTATTAAATTCCTCTGTCCCATATTGTCTAGCTGTTTTGCTTCCTGCTTATTCCCAATTGTGCATCTCCTTGCTTTAACATTCTCAAGTAGTGGATTCACACTTAAATTAACGCTCTGTATTTTGAGCACATTTTTAATTTTGCAGCACTTCTGATCATGAGTGTTTCTTGTTTCCCCTCTGAACTGGAGGCCCTTTAACAGTCT
This sequence comes from Pycnonotus jocosus, assembly GCA_013400435.1. Taxonomy (NCBI): domain Eukaryota; kingdom Metazoa; phylum Chordata; class Aves; order Passeriformes; family Pycnonotidae; genus Pycnonotus; species Pycnonotus jocosus. The sequence goes on along the minus strand of VWYP01028661.1, from coordinate 783,521 downwards.
GCTCAGACAGTTGTCTTCTTTTTTCTGAAAATACCTGTGGACATCTTCTGTGCAGATACTGCCTGTCAGTGGTTTTGATTAGGCTGCCTTCTCCCATCAATACGCTCTGGAGCAGTAAAGCAAGTAGGAGGTTATGTAGGTTATGTAAGTTACCCACTTCAGTAGTTACAATTTTCTTTTCCTGTCAAAGAGATTTATGAAACCATGCTAATTGCAAAGAATTTTGAGGCTTTGTAAGGGTATTCAGTTCCATTATTTGTTATTGATTTGAATGTGGCTGCTGAATTTTTAATACATTGAAAATCGACCTGGTTAAAAGTACTTGTGAGGTGCTAGTTGTGTGTAGTCCTCTCTTAAATCTCCAAGCAGTGGCCATCCATTCCATAGGAAACTTGACCCCAATTCTGCTTTTGCATGTTGCACCCTGTAGCACAAGAGATGGAGATGTTATAGCATTTTTGGATAAAACTTTTTCTTTTTAAATACTGAATCCTTATTGTTTTACATAGGAAAATTCAGTAGGATGGGCTGTTTGACCTGATGGATCTTAGGTTTTGTGCAGTCTCTGGCTTTGCATCTTCAGTTTGCTACATATATATGTGCAAAAAAATTTAAATAGTTTTGAGGACACTGTTAGAAAAAATTGCATGGGTATCTTCTCCTTGAATAACCAGTTATTATCAATATTGATGTCTTTAAACTATCCTCATTAGTGCTTCAGTTTATATTAATTCACAATTTTAATGCTTCCATGTAATTTTTAAATCTGAAATCATCTTTGTAGCTATAATAGCTACTGCATATTCCTTGCTTTTAGTTCAAGCAGTTCACTATATTGTTACATATTCACAGAATTTTTCTTACTTGCCTTGGGAAAGTTTCCTGTCCCTCTTTGAACATTTGTTTCCACCTAACAGTCTGGTTTAGCTGTGTTTATTCTGTGGTCTGTGGCTAAGGCATGTTATGTTAGCTGAGTGCTGGAAGGAGCTGTGCTGATGTTTGCCATGTGCTCGTTTACTCGTGCGTGATTTTTTTTGTCTGCTTATTTTTACGCACATTCAGTCTTGCCATCTCATCGTGTTATTTTTCCAAACCTGGATCTGTCTGCTTATTGGAAGCTTTGCATTGGAGTCATGTTAACATGGAACATTTATCTTGGTTGATCTTGTGGCGAGCAAACTCTGCAGTTGGCTTTGTTTTTCTAAATGATGGCCTTTCATTTATTTGTTTTTAAAGGAAGACTTTTTTTATCTGCATACCATATATGTCTAATGAGAGCTTCCCCACAGTAACATTCAAGTGGTTCTTGCTTCGATGATGCTGAATGGTTTCATATAAACCATGCAGCCATCCTTTATCTGATCAAAAGATTGTAAAACAAATACAGAATATTTCTACTTATGTCTTTTTAGCCTGGGTTGATTTGGTGTTGCAGCTTTAACTGTACTGCCTTACTGATTCTAGCAAGGGATGAGTTCATGATGTGTCTGTACATTGCTCTATTTTGAACATGGTTGCTCCATCTACAGAAGCAGAAATGTGGCCTGCAGTGGCACTACTGCCATGTGTTGGAAGCAGTGCTGTGGAAAGAAGGCTAATGGAAGCTTGCTCCTCTGCCACTGTGTTTTACAAATCTTCCATGAATTGCTATTCTGAGGTGCTTTTCAGTATCAGCAAACTATGGATAGCTGTTAGTACATGTCTATTAAGTACATTCTATTAGCTAGTTAGGACATGAGCCATGCTGAAGCATGTGTCGTCTGCTCTTGTTCAAGCAGAATATCGTTAAAATAGCGTTGGAATTTAAAGTCTTGTGTCTTTTTCTTTTTAGTGTGATAGTGATCACACCCTTTTTCCCAGAAGGGTGTGATCAGTTTAGCTGACAAAATGTTAGTGAGCACACACAGAGTTGCTTAACTTGTGTAAACTACACTCTATCACCATTTTTCAGGAAAACATGCTTTACTTGAGAGTTCATTGTGTGTGCATGGTTCTTCTGCCTCTCCAGCTTCGCTGTAGCATCAGAAATACAACAAATAAACTGATATTTGAGTGTAATGAATTACTGCAGAATGCTAATTATGTGTCTTCATTTGTTTCCGCAGAATGACAGGAAGGGAGTTTTTCTCTCGTTTTCCAAGTCTTTATCCTTTCCTTCTCAAGCAGTTAGAGGTTGTAACCAATACTTTGAACAGGTAAGATGATGTCTGAGAAAACCTTGAAATACAAAGTGAAGTGAAAAGGTTAAACTGAGCTGTGTCACATACACACCCTAGTGCCATTGCATACATCAGTGCTTCTTTAAATGATACAGTTCTAATGTTTTTGGTAAGGCTTTTTTGTTTTAACTTTGGCACGTTGCATTAAGTCTCTGAAGATTGAACTACTGTTGACTAATTAAGAGTTGCTGTGTTCTTAGGATCAGATGTTAAGGAACTTACATTTTTCAGGGAAACAGAACCCGGGTGTTTGAGTGTCTCACATTTAACAATGAGGCTTCCCAGCGTCTTTAAGTGATACGGGGTCACAGGCCTCAAGTAACACCACATGAACACTTTCCAGCCTGTGGCACACTGACTCTGGGGAAGGGCATTGATCTTGTTTTAAAGACTCCACAAATGGTGCCTGAGAGCTACAATTTGATCAATGCAGATGATACCATTTGGGATGACGCTGTTACCTCCAGGTTCATGAACTTTCAAAGTAAACCAGTGCTGGCTTTGTTTTTTCTTAAAATGCTATGATATAAACTGTGGAAGTTGAGCAGCTGATTTATGGGCGAGGTTCAGCTGACTGTTTAATGGGCCTAAGTTGGACACTTGGAAGCAGGAGTTTCACCAGTTGTTCCATGTTTTGCAGTCTGCTCTAAGAAAAGAGGTTGTGTGTATTCTGCGCAGCAATACACTCTACCTGACGTTATAAAAGTCACAGTGTTGTCACTAGCAAATTTTTCAAAGTTTTTCAGTTGAAAAAGATTGACAACTGCTGTTTGAAATGTTGGTCTTGAATGCTTTTTCAATGTGGATTAAGACTTGTCTCTCATTATTTGTTGTTAAATAAATCAAAAAGTATTGATTTTAACTTGGTTTTCTGATTGTTTTTTACTATATGAATAGTAGACCCTTGGTGTCAATGACAAGAGCTATTCTTTAGTAAAAGGTGTTATTTACTAAATACACATTTCCTTTCAAACTGATAAAATTTCTTTTTTTAAACCACTTTTTTGTAACTCAGCTCTCTGAGTTTCCTGGTTCATAGAGAAACATTATCTGTGCAGGTTTTTAATATTACTTAAATATGAAGGCAGCTTCCCACATTTGGGAATAAAGGAGACTTGGAATAATGTGGGAAAGTGAAGACAATACATCCAGGAGTGTCTTCATTGGAGGGGTCTCCTGCAGAAGAACTGAATGCCATATTTGATCCCAGCAGGGTTTGCACTCATGTAATGATCAGCCTGGGATAACTCCTTGAACCAGAGATGCAGAAGGCTGTTTTGTGGGGAAGCAACTCAAGACTAGCATGAAGGGGGATGCTTTTTTTTCACCAAATGCTTCTTAACTTCTTTTTATTTAGTGAAGCTGATGAGTTGAAAATCCATCCAAGCCTGTTTCTTTTGCTTTTAATCCTGGGGAGACTGTATCCATCTCCAATGGATGGCTCTCACTCAGCGCTCAGCACAGCACCGTTTGTCCCCTTCATTATAAGGTACAGTGATTTTGTAGTTGTTTCTTATGGGATGGCAGTTCTTTCTTGAATCTTTGAATTTCTTTTTTAATAAAATGCCTTTTTGAGCTTCTCTTCAGTTTTAATCCTTAAAGGAACAATTGGTATTCATTAGTTGGACTTTCCTATATTATTAATACTTGTTTTGGTGAATTAGAATATTGACTTATGCAAGTCATTGTATAACTTGTTTCTAAATCTTCATCTGCAAGTGCTGTATGGCATCACTGCTGCCACTGAGAGGGTAGATTAAAACTGATGAGCTTGACAGATTTTAGCAAGGCAAGATTTGCTATACAAGCGTCTTAAGGGGTTTTTTCAGTCCTGCAGAATGATTGTTTGCAACTCAAAATGTTTGTAACTCATAAATGTATAAATGATGTATAGATTTGTAGATGTGTGTATGTACCTCTTTCCGTATCCATCCATGAATGTAGGTAGCTAGGTCAAGGTATGGATCTGTCCTTTATCTAACGTGTTTCTAAGATGACTTTTCAAATATTTATACAGTGCAACTTTTATTTATATGATGGTTACAAGAAGATATTCAGCAGGTATTTTGTTACTCTGTATGCCTCCTGTTTGGGATTGGGAGCCTCATGAGGGAACCAGGGCTGTGGTGAGGAAGGAGAAATGAGCATCACCAGTATTTGAGAGGAAGTCTTGCTGTCTGTGTGAAAACTTCAGTGCAGTAGGGTGAGAAGCTTTTGTGCTTAATCTTGCTTGTCTAATAGTGAAACAAGACAAAGTTGTTATCCTAAGATCTTTCAATTTTTTTAAAACTACTGTTTATGTTAGAAAATGGCATCTGTCTGCTTCTTTTTCACAGCAGATGTGGTGTTTTTCTTTTATGATGTTTTATGAATTTTCAGGAATAAATACTAGTTACTATTTTTTCTGAAAGGAAAAAACCCCTGTAGTAGGAGTTTTTAAATACATGGTATTTAACAATTAAATATGTTTGGCTTTCTGCCATTTCTGAATCTTAAATGCTTTTTGGGGAAATGTTTAAAACTATTTATTACATCAATAATTGACTCTGTTTTGATGCCTTTATTAATGCACTGGAAAATGATTTTTTTTTAATGTAATGTTTCAGCATCATTTTGGTTATTGCTAATAGATTAACTTTTGATAAGCTTTTGGTAACAGCTTTTTAGTTTTGTCTTTGTTTCTGTTGTGACTGCTACTTTTGCAAGGTACATACACTGGCAAAGTAACTTTTCAAACTTACCTAGCTTATTCTCTTGTGGTTACTTCAATTCATTCAGAAGATCTGCAGAGAAAACTCCAATAAAATCTTTAAGCTAAGAACCTGGAATACTTAAGATGTTTGTACTGTTGGACCTACTTTCCTTTAAATGTATTCTTAAAGAGGAATGATGCAGCAGATAAAGATGTTTTCTGCATTTCCTTTCCATTGATTTTGGTAGTAAGTGCTATGGTTGCAGGTGTAAAACTAGCATAAAATTACTACATATTTGTGACAAAAAATTGTAGGTGGATGTACAGACATGCATTTTCTGTCTCATTACTTAGCAAAGTATTGAAATTTTTATGGTTGCCAGGGGACAGTACCAAGGATTCTGCAGAGGTAAATGTATTTGTGATACAGCTCAGTGTGTTGAAATACTGGCTTTATTTCTGCCTACTATTCTTACACCCTTGTTCTTTGAATGCTATGACTGTTTTCTGATCATTCTGACTGCATTTGTTGGACTATGCAGGGATGATTTATCTCAGTAAAACAAACACGTTGCTATTTTCCCTTCTATTTCCCTTTCTATTTTTCGTTATGCAACAGCAAATGAAAAAAAAAATTGTTTCCTATTTATTTGTTGTTCTTCAGAAGGTGCTAATGAAGGTGGTTGTGCAGTAACCGATTAGAGAGGATCAAAGAGAAGTCTGGTGCCAAAAGGCCTGTGTACCAAGTCATTAAATTGTGTATATAGACTGTTTTTCTTTGAATTGCTCAGTGCAGTGTTGTGTTCTACAGCATCTGCACATACATGTAATTACATGGTAGTCCAGTGCAACTGTAAGATGTAATTGCCATGCCATACCATGCCTTACCATGAGATTTTTGTTTAGGATGGTGTACCAGTGTCAGGGAAGGATACAGCCATGTGGTGAGGTGAGAGGAAAGGTGAATGTGACCCATAACTGGTCCTAATACCCCTTCCAGGGCTGAGCCTGCAGAGAAGTGACATTCACTTGTTGTACTGAGAAGATGAACAGAATATTGTGTTTGCGAGCAAATGAGCTGTTCTGTGAAGAAAACTGGGTTGAGCAGAAAGAATTCAAGTTGTGCTTTTGAAGAGTTTTACTAAAGCTCGAGTGGAATTTTCCATCTAGTGGGAGTTGAGCTGTGGTTGCTCTGACCGTGCCGAGATGAATTGCACAATATGAGCAGGATTAAATGCTGCAAGGACAAATCTCAATCTCTGCACATAGTTGTTACTCCCTGTTGAACCAGGGCACTTGATTACCTATCTGCAGTTCTATTAAGCTATTTTTTCCCCCTGCAGATGTTTTATTTGGAAGGGAACACTTTGATTCACAACTTATTACCTCACTTTTTTTTTTTTTAAGAGCTAGATAGGTCTGTTTTAATGGTTACTTTCTAAGATGAAAGAATGTACAGCATGTTTTTGATTAACAAGGGAGGTAATCGGGAGGTAATGTTTTAAGTATGAAACAAAAACATAACCTCCCTTTTGCCTCCCTCTCCCTTTTTCAAAGACCTGTAATCTCTTCAGAATGATCTAGAATTGAGTTACCTTATGTCCTCTTGTACCATGGCATTGACAGAGTGTTTGTTTAGTGTTAAATGTTCTGGGCTGAATGCTCTGAAGGAGTAAAATGGGTATTGCTTTGTTAACTTGAATACTTTTTCACTAATGGAAGTCTAGCTCTATTTAAGAGTGTGACTTCTTAATATTTTTCAAAGTTTTTTTAAAATTAGCTTTAACGGGTCAAACAATACAAGGTTTTAAAACCTTGTTGGAGGTATGTGCCTTGGCTTCCCCTTGACAAAACTTAATTCTTTGTGAAATTTCCTCTTTATAACTTCAGCAAAGAGACAGATTTCAAAGCAGTGGTGCTTCTAGGTGTATTATGTTGCAAGAAATGTGAACATCTTTCCATGAAATTAACAGAGTTATGAAATAGACACTTTTCATGGGCAGAATTTTGTAATCTGTAATGCATCTTTATGCAAGATGGAGTAGCTAAATTCCCAAGTGCCCTAATGCTGTTTCCAGTCAAGGACCTAAGTGGGTGGCAGTGGAAAGCACTTTACAGCTGTCCTCTTCCTCCTCTACCCTTCTCTATCCACCACTCTGAACTGATAGGGTTTTGGTTTTGCACTTGAGAGCTTGTCGTTGATGTACAAGGATAATTAATCACTGTGACATTTAGTTAATGAGAGACACTAAGATGCAAGGAAAACGTGTGAAGTGAGGAAAAATTTTCTGCGGGATGGAGCATTGTAATTTTTTAATTAAAAAAATTAAAGGAACCTGTAGCCATTCATTACAGAGTGTTTAGGGAAGGAGAGAAAAAAAATTCTCTGAGTTTTGGAAATAGACTGATCAGGGTTTATTTTAGCTTCCTAGCAAGCAGAACAGCTGACCATGAGTTCTGAAGCTCTCTGAGTTTTCAGTTGTGTCTTACTATTTCATGAATGTGAGAGATCACTTCTTAAGGAAAAATATTCAAGTGTAGTAGTATTAATATTGCAGGAGGTAGTGTGAATTTAAATTTTTACCAGTCAGTAATGTTACTTGTGTGGAGGTTTCTCATTTGAGTGCCTATAAGTTTGATTGCTCTGTATTGTGTTTAATCATATAAATTATATCCAGTCTGTCAGGTGACTGGTTCTGTTCCACTGTAGGCCTGCAACAAAGTCTGTATTGGCTTCATGGGAATGGGTCTGGGATGAGATGGAATAATAAACAAAATTCAAATGTCAAATCAAAAGTTTCTGTGAGACTTTGCAATAAGTTCTGAATTTTAGATTTAATAAACAGCAAAAGAAACAGGCAATTGGTGAAGTTCCAGTAACAAGATATCTTCAATTTGTTTAAGAAGAGCTTGGTGGAAATAATTGATGTGTGTGTATTTTATGAGCTGAAATTGCTGTTTATATAAGTTTAAATGCAGATTTGCTGGTGTTTGTTTTGTTTCACACATGTACACTTACATATGTGGCTTTAGTATATCATCCTGTATCTGACTTGAAAGCAGCCATCTGATTTTCTGAAGGCTGAGCACTAGAATCTCTTGGTAAGTGGCCAAACAAGGTAGCTGACTGTGCTAACTAAGTGTACTTCCTCTGCTTTTCTCCTTTTATCCCTGTATTTTAATGTGGCATGGCAGCACTAGGAGAACTTATATTGAAACTTCCCTGGTTTCAGCTGTCATTTCTGTATGACTGGGTGTCCTACCAGGGGTCTGATAAGGAAAGAGCTTTTGTGGGAATGTCTTTTCATATTAGAGTAAAAGGACTGCATATGTTTGTTGTAGCCTTGTTGTATTAAAGTAGCTGCTCTTGATTACAGTTGTTTATGAAAGCATCTCCCTGGGTTCCATTATCAATTGCACATCTTCTCAGTCTTTGGTCTCTGTTTTTTAAATTTCTTTTGGTTTTTTTTTTAGTTCCTAATGTTTGTTCAGTATAATTGCTTAGCATTATAACTTTTTGCAAATACTGCATTATTTGGAATCCCTGTGAGACTGGGAGCAGGCTCTGACTCACTGGAATGCTCTGTCTTTTTTGAGGAAGCTCATGGGGCTGACCAGTCATTGCAAGATGACAGATATCCTTTTTTATTAAGGGCAAGGTTCCCAAAACGTGGGCTGGCTGAGACATTTGGAGAAAAGAAGCAATGTGCACCCCTAAAGCATACTTTGTTTTAGATTTTTATTATATTAAATCTCTTGCTTGACTCTAAAATGGAAATTTTGCATAGCTGGGGTAGAAGGAGGGAAGGACAGGAGTCCATTTCCCCACTGAGCTTATCACTAATGAATTGGGACTGTCTTGGAAGTCTCCCATTCCTACTTAGTCTGTTCTCTGTGCAATCTGATTGCATAGTGATTGATACTGATCTGTAAAAATATTTATGAGTCACTGTAAATATTTATTAATAAGAAAGTTTTCAGTCTTTTTATACCTTTTAGCAATTTTAAATAACAAATTGTAAACAGGCTGTAATTTTTTTTCCAGTTTGATTAAGTTCAAATTGTAGTGCAAGAGAAGAATGCAAAGGGCTTGATTGGCAGTAGGCTGCTCAAGATCCTTTGATCTACTAAAACTCTTCATTCATCTTGTACATTCTTTACTGTATTCCTGTCTTTCCTCTGGAACTGTAGGCAGATGTCATATCCAAGTGCTGCTGATGGGAAATAACACAGCCCTTAGGTATTTTTTAGTAATTTCTTACTACAGTTTTCACAGTGTTCATCAGTCATTGGCAGATTATTGTCTGAAGCAGTTTAGGAAATAGGCACAAACTGCAGGGAGCTGTCAGGTTCATGGGAAATAAAAGGTGACATCTAGCAGAGAGGCATTCAGGAGCACTGAGAGTAACTCTCTTTTTCCAGTATTGCAGACTCCTGAAGAGGACCAGTGGCTGGGATCCTGGGTTAAAATTTGATGTATGTTGAGTTTGATGTACACTTACATATATTTGATATATACTTACTATATACTAATATATACTTGAAACATGATCCAGTAAAAAATATGATGGGATGCTGAACTATCAACAAATGATTAGTGAAGTAATTATTTTATTCGTTTATGTACTTAAAATTAACCAGTAAGTACTCTGCTGGTTGAGATAAGTATCCAAAAAATAACATTTATCTTTTTGTGAAAAAGTATTTGCAGGAAGGAACATTAAAATGGAAAGAAATAATACATTACCTGTCCAGAGGATGATACGAGAAACCAAATATAATGATATTTTAAAAATGCCAATATTCTTTAAAAAGAACAAGTCTGAGTTTGGGAAGAGTCAGTACTGGGAAGGCTTTTTAGCAATGGGCTAGATACTTTTTTTGGGATGGCTGAAAGGGAAGTGTCTTTGAGAACCCAGATCCTTTGGATGTTTTTATGGGTCTGATGATATGTTTTCTAAATTGCTCACAGTGCAATTTTGCTTACAATCATCTGAAGCTTTTAAAATCATCACAAGGTGCTGAGGCTTAATTTTTCCATTCAACTTCCCTTTCACAGAGTTCAAAATAATGATAGAGTTGCTAAGACAGAAAGTAGTCTGTTTTGTTTTTTTCCCAACAGTTTGGATAGTAAGTGGTGTGTTTTTCTTTCTGTTATTCTGCAGTTGTGAAACATCATGATAACTATTCACTAATTAACAAAGCAGAAATATGGTTGTGAATGAAATTGTCTTTTACAATCTTGAGTTAAGAGCAGTTGTTTTTTTCTGTAGAGTGCTACGAGCCAGAATTTTACCCTCATGTAACTTCAATGATAGTTAAATAAACCTAGAGGCTTCCTACCTAGACAAACTTTGAGATTTCTTGATGGGAATTCAAGAACAGATGCCATTTAAATTGTGTCAGCATGTTCTATAGGAAATCTCCATTTGACAAGAACGTATTTCTGTTTCTCTGAAGTTTATACCCCATTTTAGTAATAGTTTTTGTAGACTCAGATGTTAGAGATCCTAGGTGTTTTGGCTTGCTGAACCACAACAATTCAAGTTTCTGATGTTGATTCAGCTTGGTATCAGTTGGCCACTTGTTTACATTAGCCTGAACCATGGTGACAAGAAGAGAGAAATGTCTATAATTTTTCCTTATAAAGCCCTTGGAAACATATGGAGAAACAGCTCCTGGCAGAACTTGTGGACAGCTTTCACAAATAAAAGCCTGTGTACTTTGCCTACATACTTTCTGCAGTATTTATGGCTACTCTGCTTCATTAAGTGCTTGTGTGGAAAATACTGCCCTTACAAAAACATAGGGTTTTATCTTAATTGCCCAAGTTGGAAGAATAAAATACTTAACACAGTGTATAAAGAGACCAAAAGTTTGAGCAACCATTAACTTCACTTTAAAGGAAATAGATAAGAAATTAGAGGTTTAGTACTGCATAAATAATGTGAAATTAAATTTGGCTTGTTTTTGTTCATGGTTTTGTTCAAACGTTTTCTGACCTACATTTATGTCTTGATTGTAGAGCTAAAACCTCCAGCAAACTGTTGGTAGTTCTGTAATATTTTCCTACTCTTCAGGTAAATATTGAGAAGCTATATCAAGTCTCAGGCTTTTCTGGTTTTGTTTTTTGGGTTTTTTTTAATCTTAGACTAAAGAACAAAAATTATCTTCAGACAAACTACAATACAGATTTCCACAGAGAAATAAGTTTTTAAAATTAAATGCTTTGGATACTTTAATTGCTAAGAAACATGAAAAAACAAAATGCAAAATGGTTGTGTTTGCTTAAAAACACAAACCAAGGAAATGAATAAATTAACAAAAGAAGCTGTAGGTACATGTGTAGCAAATTGTTATTGATATTGCAGGAAACCTCACTCTCACAGTAACAAATAGGTACTCTCCTGCTGATTCATCTACAGTATAAGAAGTCGAAGTTACTTAATTGTGTGAAAGCATGAGTGTTATTTTGAATTCTATTTTTGGACCTCACTTAGCTTGGAAACCTGTCACACTGCATTTGAAGTTGCTAAAGGTATTCCTTTAGGAGATAATTTGAAGGGGGGAAAATGAACTAGTATATAATAATGAGGCATGTGTACAATGCTCTTGAATCTTAATAGCCAAACTCATTTTGAGAGAAGCTGAATCTCTTCCTAAATACTTTTCTCTCTGATCTTTGACCACTATTCATGTTTTCCCCTGCTCTAATTTCTTGGTTTTAATTCTTGCTTTGGAACTGATGACAGAAATTGGATTGTATAGGTGCATCATGGAGGGAAGACAAAATCTCCTTCTCATACTATCTACAGAATCAGACGGAAGACTTACCACAATGTTTTCTTAGAGTGCATTTGTTAGGACTTTGTGGCACAACTAGCCCGAGGATTTAAAGAGTACCATCTATGTGATTTTTGTTTATTTATATTTTTCAATCACTTTTATCTTTTAAAGGCCCTGCTGGCTATTAAAGTTCTTTAACCTGCAGGCAGAGGTGGTTGGTTTGAACTGCAAGGCCTTTCCTGCCTCATGCTGCACTCTTCTCTCAAGCTCTTTGTAATGATGGTAGGATACTGGGTTTGACTTAGAAGCTCAGAAGCCCCTTCTCCAGAACATTCACTGTTTCATTAATAAGTAATGACATTGTTAGTAATGCATAGATCATGTGACAACAACCACATGATGGCTGATTTACAGTTTTACAGCAGTAAAACTTGGAAATAGACATTCCTCTCCTTGTTAGTCCTAACAACTGTAAGAATTATTTAACATAATGAACATATTTTCAGCAAATTATTTCTACTCATTTTTTTCTGTGACCTTTATCTAAAAGGTAATCCTTATCTGGGTAGTGTGAAATCTGTTGAGGGGGAGAAATAAGAAAGGGTGGAAAATAAGGACATAGGAAACACCTGCAGGTTTGTTTTTTCTTTTCTTTTTTTTTTTTTCCCAGAAGCAGCTTAAGATATTATTATTTACAGCTAGTTCTCTGTTGTTTGTAGCCAGAGTAATAAATTAGATACTTTGATGTGTGCAGAGGAGTATGGAATCTTTGTGCCTTATGAGAGTTGGTCATAAATCACATCATTTGGGAGGGTGGTTCAGGATCTAAGTGCTGGAGCTGGAACGGAGCAGTGGAAATGCATTGAATTGAATCTACGGTTACACAGAGCGAAACCTTCTCAGATTTATTGACTTTTTGTTCTTGATCATGGACTGTTTCAAGTAAACATGTTTACATCCAGTTCCTCATGCACCTAGATAAACAGTACTGAGTTCAAGGTGAAATACTACAGTTGTTAATAGCCCTCAGGACTGAATAGAAGTATATCACATGAGGATTTTGCAAGTTTCCTTCTTGTTGCTGCCTTGAAGTATAACAAAATTAGGTTGATATAATGTGTGTTTTTACATATGACAACATTTTAGATAATTCCTAGATTTTAAAAGTCTGCTTATATCACAGCTGCATGTAAAGGTAGTGTCACATACTTGAAACACTTCCCCCCCACCACCACCCCCAAGCACCTTTCAAATCAAAGGAGATGCAAGAGTTTTAAATGCAGCTTTGCCCACACATCCATGCTGTCCAAATGGATGCAAGACTCCATTGCTCGTATTTCCTGCAGAGAGGATGAGCCTGCAGCAGATTTGTGTTGTGCTGTTGCCAGGTGAAGCTCAGAGTCTGGATTGTGAAGTGCAATGTTTGGAGTCCGTTTCTGCCAGTGTCCCGACAAGGCAACTGCCATCACACAAATGAAACTCATCTCAGGCATGACAGTGTGCTGAACTGCTGCAGGAGGAGTAACCTGCAATAGTTTCATAGCCTTAAAACGTTTGTTTCTTGAGCTCCTGGGTTTTGCTGCAGATACAAACTAAGTTACTGTGATTGCCAAAGTTGTGCAATAATACTTCTTCATGCAGTTTGTGAGATTGCTTCCCATAATGGTTGCTAAATTCAAGATAAAATAATTTTTTAACAATACAGGTAATAGACTCAGTGTTAAAGTGTATGGTTTGGAGCTTGGTATAACAATGAGCAAAAAATTGCTAAATTTGGTTAGAATGTTATTTTTCTGTTGCTCAGTTTTATTTGCATTCAGTCTTTCTATCCCTTTTTGAGAATTGATCCTGTTTAGTTCTGTTTACAGGTGAGAGGTTAAATGTAAGTGGGATCCTGTAAAAATCAAAACTCCCTGTTCTCTGCTACTAGAGGATGGAAAAACTAGTGTATTGTTTTGACGTTCTCCTGGCAAACTTCTTGCATGATTCAGGAATGAAGCCAAGTGCCTTCAGAACATGAGGGATGTACACCTAAGTGCCTTCAGGGTATGCAGAAGTTCAGGGATAGGTCACTAGTGGGGACTTGGCATGACATCTGACATATGCATGTGAAAGAAGAAGTAATTTTGAAATATTATCAGTGCTGTTTCTTGCTAGGGGTGGGGATTGGAAACAACTGATTTTCTTTGAGTGTTAGATTTTAAAAGAAATAATTATTTTAAATAAATGAGAAGAAACAGTAGGAATCTTAACCCCTCTCAGATTTGCAAAGCTGTTTGTTGATGTGAAATACCTTCCATGTGTTCCCATACATGTTTCTATAAAGCAGATACTTCATTGTTCCTAAACTTTTGTGATGCTTTTGTTCCTTACTATGGACTTCATAGGCCTGCTGTTCTCAGGTCTATAAGAAAAATTTGCCTATAACATGAAACTATTTTCTTCTCCCTAAATATAGAGCAGTCACTTCTATTTTCTTAATAAATTTGATAAAGTAACAGAGCGGAACAAAAACCTGTCAGATTCCTTGGGATCTCTAAAGGGTCATAAACAAAATTAAGAAAACCTGGTTCAGCAGAGTTGAACAAATGGTTGCAGACAATCACTTCTTAGGTTTCAGTTTACTGTGAAGTAGAATTAAAATGTTTTTGTTTTTTTAAAAAAGGAAGTTCTTTTAGCAGTAGCCAAACTGAATTTCTTCTTGCACCTTGTCAATACTTGAAGCTTTGAAGGATTGAAGCATTTCCCTGTGGTAGAGCTTCTAATTGTGACTGTTGTGCTTTAGCATCCTGTTGTGAAGAATGGCCAGTCTGTGAAAAGGAAATGTAAAGATGGTCTTTGTAAAAATCATAAGAGAACAGACAACTTTATTTGCAAGGGTGAAAATTGCCTCAAAAACCTGTTCTCATGGTAGTTCCTCTCGCTAGTTCCTCTGAAGATGATCTGTGTCTTTCAGGCATGCTGTGGCATAATGCGTATCTATTTTAGTTTGAGACTGTTTAGTTTCTTAGTGTTCAAAACCTTGTTAATTTGATTGCTGGTTCAAGATGGAACCTGTTCCCTGTATTTCTTTCATGTGAACTAAAGTACTACTTTGAGTATTGATTTAAATTTGCTACAGATACTTGAAATTTTAGAATACCTTTTAATTTCTTTTAATTTTTAGGTATGTAGGCATGACACTGCAGGATTGTTTGGGATTTTTTCAGCAGAGGTCAAAATCATTTTGGCAGGGGTAACCTTATCTACATGGAATTGTGTAAGGTGAAAATACATAGGAAGCAATTCAGGAAAGGGAGGAGAGTGTTGGAGTAGGGGAGGCCATCTCTTGAATCATCACAATCATCTGGGAGGTATCAGAGCATAACTTTAGCTGTATTGCATTTTGCATCACCTAAGATATTTGGCCTTTTATTGTCTAAAGCCTGGAGTAGTTTTCTCAGTTTTCTGGGTGGCTGAATTGTACCTGCATTACCAGAATTGACACATGGAAGAATTGCTGGCATCGAAAGACTTTGCCTAACCCACTGAGCTAATCAAGGACTCTTACTCACGTCAATTCAGTATACATGCTACTGAAGTAGTACATGACTGGTTAAAGTGTTATTTTTAGCTCATTCTGTATGTATTTTCATAAATCTACGGCCAGTTGTCAAAACCTTAATAGCACTAAAAGATAAAAGATTCTTTTTGGCATTTGCTTTATATAGAGTCTTTCATCGTAGCAGTTAATTTTAAATAAAAAGTATTTTTTCTTTAGATACTAATTATAAATAATGGAAAGTTATTTTCCAGCATATCTTTTATTTCCTGCTTTTAAATGTGTTCTAAAAACCAGTGGGACATTTGGCCCAAAATTCAGTAGACACCATGTTGTGTTCTCATGGAAATATCTGATTAACAATATGAAGTTAACAGTTTAAGTTGAACTCTTAATACATTTGAATGTGATTAGTAAGTAACATAAACATCCAGAAAGATGCTACAGGACTATATACTTACCTGTTTAATGGCATGATTGCATTATTTCCTTTTTTATTCTTTCCTTTATGTAAACACCAGAACTTGTGAATGAAAACAAATCTTCTGGCATAGCTCTAGAACGACTTACCTTTCACTACTGAGAAGGCTGTATATTGAATTTGTGAGAAACATGTTTTAGTTTTCATTGCATGCATTCTCCTTTGTGCTGTTTTGGGCAGCCCAGTGGGTTGCTGGTTGACAAATAGCAGGTGTATCTCCCTTTTCCAGGTGTGGGCACTCCCCCGTGTACCGCTGCCGGGAGATGTCGGGCCGGGCCCTCGTTCCCTTCGTTCTGGCCAATGAAGTTCCACACACGGTGCTGGCCCTGCTGCGGGGGCTCCCAGACTCTGCCACTCATGGTGTGCGACACAACAGCGTTCATGGAACCCTGCTGCAAGTAAGCTGGGGAGGCTGCTTTTGCATTGATTTGTTTTTCTTTTGTGAGGTTTTTTAATTTTTTTTTTTTTTACTGTAGGGGTTTTTAAAAAAATTTTTGGTCATACTTGACAGCCAGATAACATGCCATGAGTTGTGCTTAACATTCACACGTTGTCAAAACATACATGAAAGACTGCTTTGGAGTTGATTCTGTCAAATGATAAATGTGGAATGCACATTTCAGCTGTCATTTGAAGGCAGTAAGCTGTGAGTAGTAACATTTACATTTCATGTAATGTTTCATCTCCAGAGATTAGAGTGCTTTAAGAGCAAATATCCCTATCTGAATGTATTTACAGAGATCTGTATGACTTACCCAAAATGACTGAGCATATCTGAGCTCCATGCACCAATAGCATTGTATATATATTCAGACTTGCTACTTACTCATGTAATTATTTATTACTTCATTTGCTTTTCCTGCTACAGTAACAGCTTCCTGTCAGTGTGCTGTACAAGTTGTGGTAAGCTTTATACTGCTGTCTTCTGGAAGCATTCTGGAGAACAGCTCACTTATCAGAAATTTCTTCATTCTCCATATATCATTCCCCTGATTTATGGCAGTCAGTTCACTTTGTTTCATTTTTAGGCTATCATGGTAATAAGTTACTGATTTTTATTGCTTGTTTTTCACAAGCAACACTCCAACAAAGCCATATTGTACATGATCAGCTCTGTTGGTCTGTCTCAGTTGGCAAGCTTTCTAGGTACACATTCCCACTGTAAGCTGTGTGGCTCTTTTGATTTGGTTTTTAATTTTATCTTTTCCAGCATATCATCTCTCTTTAAAATCAAGACTTTCAGGAAATCTAGGAAATGCTTGAAGTCCCTCTAGGGCTGTTAATATAGACTTTACCTGTAAAGGGTTTCAGGCAGTTGAATCTGGATTGGATGATTGTTGGTCACAGTAAAGGGTTTTGCAGGGTGTGGGATGGCCTCCTGCTCTGAAAAGCAGTTGATGCATCTTATACATGCAAGTAATTGGACATGTGAGCTGCTGTGTCTGTGTGGGAAGGGGGAGCTTGCCACCCTCAAATTAGCTGTGCAGCCCTGCTGTGTCACAGCTCCTTAAGTGTTAGGAAGAAAGAGCTGTTCCAACAGTGAGAATGAAATGCTTTATCAATCCAAAAAGATTGTACCGAGTTACTCATGAGGGTGTGGACTGGCAATAGTGTATAGAGTTAATTGCCTTCTTTTCAGTTACCTGGAAAAAAATGATAATAAATAATAATAGTGGAGGGTAGATATGAAAGAGCCCAAAGGATGATCTAGTTTTAAATTTAGTATTGCTAACATCATCTTATGCTTAGCTGTAGGGATCTTTCCACACTTGTGAGGTGGGAGATATTCCCAGAGCTTTTACCTGATTTTTTTCATTGGTTTTGAGCAGCTGCTGGGAGCTACTACTGCAATTTGTACTGCACAAAGAGAGGCCAGTGTTGTCAGAGAATTGTATTCTTCCAAAAAATGTCAATGATACTGTAACAGTTCAGTGGTTTGGTTTCTCACATTCGTCTTGGGCTTTGCTGTTATCACTTATGAATCAAGGGTGCTCAAAATCTTTAATACTTGATTTAATTTAGTGTGTGGCTGACATGTATGGCAACTATCTGTTGCTAGTTTAAAATAAGAAAACATTCAGAAGAAATACTGTAGGGTGGTAAAGATGTTCAAAAAATGTAGGCTAGGCAGTGGTGTTTGTTGTTTGTCCAAATTACCAATGCCAGGTAGTTCAGCCTGTTGTTAGCGTGCACCTCTGGTAAGCACTATGAGGTGGAAGTATTGTGAATTTTCAGGGATTGCTGCATGCCTGGTTTCAGTTTTCTTTTTATCAGTGTTAATTGAGACTTGTAAATCTGCTGGTAAGGCTTCTTGAAATGTAGAGAATTAGTTATGGGTACTGTTGGTTAAAGCACTGTTTCTCAGAAGGTTTACTTGAAGAGATGGTGATCTGGTAGTGTTCAAAACTGATTGCACTGCTTTTCCATGACACAGTGGAGGATTTATCATCCTCCTTGATATAAAACCAAACCAAAAATCTCTACTAAAAAGAGCAAGTCCATACAAAACTCAATAAAATATACATATTTCCACCAATACAAGGCCAATGTTTTATGAAAATAGAATTCAGTAATTTCATTTGTTCAGTCACATGAGAAGCTCCAAAGTTCATTGCTTGAGTTTTTTATTTCAGTGTTCATATACTGTCAAGTTCTGAAAAAGAAGACTGGAATTATTCAGAATTAGGTGGCAGTGCCAGAGGTAGTATATTTCAGTTATGTTTCAGAGTTATGTAATCACTTCATCTGTTGCAAGCCAAATGTTAATTTATAGAAAGATCATTTGAAAACAGTTCAGCATGTAGTACTTGTCCAGACATGGTTTGGTTTTCAAAATGCTGAGATTGCCAAGAAATGGTTTTTTGACAGTGGATGTAGATGTGCTATGTTTTACTTCAGACCTCTGTGTGATGTGAAAACATGTCTTTTTCTCCATAGTGTTTTAACTGTGGCTCAGTTTTCATAGGAATATGAGTGTCCATGAGGATAAAATAATGTTATGCTTTACTGGTTTTACAGAATAATTCCTTTCAAGAATTATCTAAGGAGGGTGCTGTTGTTCTGTAACACTTGGGAAGCTGATGATACTCCTCAAAAAGCAGTTCTGGAGCATAAGAAAATGCACTGACTTGAATAAGGCAATGGAAAAATCTTTTCTTGCTTAATGTTATGATGTACTCTTATGGCATCATACTCTTATAATGTACTCTTTATGAGTACAGATTCTGCTTTGCTCCATAATCCAAATTAGCATGGGTTGGGGGAAGGAAATCAAGTGTCTAATTCACAAGAAAATGCAGAAATTTTGTGCTAGCTTTTTTGAATAATGAAACATTTCTGGCTTGTTTTAAGATCCAGGCTTTTTAGCTGATCATCTTAAAGGAAGTGCTTGTCCAGAGCTTTATGGAGGAACTTCTGGAAGAGTATCAAAATTTGTCTAGGGAAGCCTTTATGTTTGTGAATCTTTCTGACTTTTGGCTGTTGCCAAGAAACTTACAAATATTTGGGAAGTTTGTGAGGTTTCCGTATCAGAAGATCAAATGTTCTTTCGACCTTCTGCCTCTTTGGGATTGGAACTTCTGCAGTATATATTCCATCTTTCCAGAAAAATTGAGAAATTCAGAATGAACTAGGCAAGGCTGCCTTTTACGTTCATATCCACATTCCTTGGTTGTGATTGAGTTCCAGCAGAGCTCCTCTCCTTGTTTCCTCTGCTGCTTTTGTTGGGGAGTTGCCATCAATGCTCTCCTGGAGGCCTCTGGGTTGCTTACACGGTGCTGTGTTGGTCACCCAGCACTGCCAGGGTGGTTGAAGCCCCCCCATGAGGAGCAGGGCCTGGTGACACAAGGCTGTTTCCAGCTGTCTTTACCTTGTCCACTTCTTCTGCCTGGTTTGGCAGCTTGTAGCAGACACCCCCTGCAATGTTACCCACACTTCAGTTCTTAGCTGTAAGCTCCCAGCTGGCTCAGCATCCATCCCCAGGCAAAGCTCTGTGCATTCCAATTGTTCTGCCACAGAGAGGTCAACCTTCAATCTTCTCATCTTGCCTACCTGTCCTTCCTAAAGAACCTGTATCCCTCCATTGCATTACCCTAAACATGTCAGCTATTGTGTCTTGTCTTGTGATCCCAGAAGGTCTGCACACAGACCTTTTAATTCCTCTAATCCTTTAAACCCTTCCTTTGAGTGCTTTGAAGTGAAGAAAAGTTACAGGGACCCTAAAAAGATTTGTCCAGAAAACAAGGCAGCACCTTTAATTCATCTGGTTGTGGGTTATTTATGATGATTAAAAAACCCTCCCAAATGCATGAACTTTCAAATTGGTTTGCCAAGGAAAGCAGATGTTAGACTTCAGCTTTTGTTTTTATCTTGAGAGAATCAGTTAACATGATTGATGTTGGATTTTGAAGCCTCTGTGATGTTCATAGATGGAGAATCCAGTTGTTTTTAGTACAGCGGAATAGCAATGATATGACTGGAGCTTTCAGTCACAGTTCTGCACTCATCAGTTTCCAGAAATCTTTTTCACATTTGTATAGCGGAAAAATCTGTACTCTAGTGAGAATGTATATACCCTTACATGCTGTTCATATCAAGAAGAATCCATTGGGCATTGGGCAGATCTGGGGATCTGCCATTAATCATGAGCAGACTTAGTTACTGTTAAGGTTTATTTGTTTTTCAAATGAATGAATCTGCACATCAATTGAGTCATTACCTTGTGTTTTATCAGTTTGATCTTCACATTCACTTTGGCAAGCCTACAGTTACATATTTTCAGAACACAGAGGATTGGGTCAATGAAAGTTATTAAAAGAGACATTGTGTTTTCATTAACTTGTCTGTGCCTTGTTCTGAAATATTAAAGGTGCTGCCTTTCTACATGTTGACGGTGTCTAGCTTGAGATTGGGATACAAACCAGTACAAAAAAGTTTGTTTCTCTTATTTGGCCTTTCTATTTGAAGAGCTTTTTTGCATTCTCTTTGGCATTTTTTGAGCATGGATTAGGAGGAAGGATGATTCAGTTCTCCCTCATCTCTTACTGCTTATATGTGGAGGGAACTACATGACTTTGTCTGTGTGCCTCCATTTGCTGCCTCCACCAGGAGATGGATTGCACAGTCCAAGATAAAGCTTTTGATAGAAGTTCCTGGCTGCACATATCATTAAAGAACAGTTTTTGTCTGGAATCTGCTTTGGTCATGACGAATATCTGCATTTTTGGTGGTACTTGTGCAAGCAATCAAACAACTACATAGAATAAAATTTTAAAAAAAATCCTCTACTCATCTGTCATGTTCTTACAAGGTGGATCCTTCCTGTTGTGACTGGGTTTGGTCACTGCTGTAACTCAAAAGTCACAGAAATACTGCTTGCTCTGCTGTGGTCCCAAGGAACATTTCTCTCTATCCCCCATGTTCTCATCTGCGGCCTGGCTGGTAGCTTCTCTTCTCACTGCCGTCTTCCCACTTACTCCTGTTACTTTGTCACTCCTACTGATTTATCCTGAGATTTGTTCCCTGAGCATATGCCAATGTTTTGCATTGCAAGAGAAAAACCTGTATTCCTTCTCTCTGGGGATCTGTTCTTAAAGAGATACAGAATATAACTGGCAGATGAAACGGTGAATTTGTTATGCTTTGGTGCACGCTTAAAACTTCATGAAGATAAAAATGGAAATTCACTTACTTAATGTTTTGAGTGCCAGCAATCCACAGTCATTTGCTCTTTACAAATTGTTATGCTTAATGTTCAAACTTTCTTCAAACTTAATTTTTATCCACAAAATTCTGTGGTGGTAGAACAGTCAGCTGTTTCAAAGTGTGTGTTTGTGTGTGCATGTCGTTGATTTTTCCTTGTTTGTTTGTTTTTTTGTGATCACTAATTCAAACAGTTCTGTTAGGCATATGAATGCAAAGTCTCATGCAAGGAATGTTGTTTTGGGATTTTGAATCGTTTTTGTTTAGTTTTTGAAACAAGCAACACTTGCATCTCAAATCTAAAGAACATAATGAGTCACACTGACTCAGTTGCATGTGACAGAAATTAGACTTATAGGAGATATTTGGCTTCATAACTCTTTATGTTATTTAACATTAATTTTAAAAATTAAACTTCCTACAGACTTCATTGGGTCAAGAAGTTGTCAATTACTTTTCAGGGAACAGCAGCATCTGACAGAGCTATACCCATCTCTCTGAAAAGTCTTTAAAATTAAAGAATCTAGAGCCCTTGTATTAAAAATACTAATATGATTAAAGCACTTGCAGGGTTGCATGGTGAGTTTTTCTGTACAAGACTTTTATTGTAGGATCATGGAATTGTTTGGGTTGGAAGAGACTTAAAGATCAGGTTCTAACCCCCCCTGCCCTAGGCAGGGACACGTTTCCCTACACCAGGTTGCTCAGAAACCCATCTAGCCTGGCTTTGGATACTATGAAAGTCACGTACTATTTTTTTNGAATTGTTTGGGTTGGAAGAGACATAAGATCAGGTTCTAACCCCCCTGCCCTAGGCAGGGACACGTTTCCCTACACCAGGTTGCTCAGAAACCCATCTAGCCTGGCTTTGGATACTGTGAAAGTCATGTACTATTTTTTTTTTTTTTTTAATTTCTGGAGTTTATTGAATACATCAAGGTTTGTGCAATGGTAGAACTTTAAATTATCTGTATCAACTCTTTGGATATGCTGATTCGTTAAATCTTAATGGAGAGCTGGAAGACATGATTTAAAGATTAAATAATTGATTTAAAAGATGGTTGGAGCCTTCATTAGAGCAGCAAGAAAATCAGGACAAGAACTCAAACTTATAACAGCCATACTGGGTGCTTTAAAGATTTGTCTGAGTTAGGATGCTCTCTCCAGCAAGGACTGATAGCACCCTAGGAAAAAGAGTAAGGCAGGCAAAGCAGCTGGAGAAACATCGATGTGTGCTGTCTTAGCTTCCAGCACTCTTGAGCAAGAGATGTATGGATGTGACTTTTTGGAAGCTAAAAATTCAGTACATGATTGTACTAATGAAAAGCAGCAATTCATGATGAAAACATCAGTATGTTAGGTAGTTTAATTATCTGGCAGAGTTGTATTAAGACAGGTTGTTGTTGATGAAAGTAATGAAAGTAGAGTCTGCCTAATGAATGCAGATGCCTCTTTCCTTCCTTTGGGAGGAGGAGGATTTTAGTTGAAATAGCTCCAAAGGAAGGTCAAGCTTTAGGTATTTCAGATTGTGATCACTCTTGTGTTTTATGAGTTTAATACTTGAATACTTACTCAGAGGACTAAGTGCAGTTTAAATAATTTGAAAATAAAGCAGGGCAGAATGATGCCAGAAGGAGAACTCGCAAGCAGTCACTGGACCTTCCTTTTATGGGACTGAATAGGTAATAAAACCCCACAGACTCCAGTGACTAGGGTGTGAGAATATGAGGAGACAAGTCAAATACATTTTGAAAGTCATTCTTGGATGCTGGTCCTTGTTGCTGGGTAAAAGAGAGAGATGTACTATTTATTATTTTCACCTAAAAATCTTTAGTGTGAATTAGCAGCAGTGTTGTCTGTGACCATATTTTTTTGTTTTGTTTTGAAGACAGAGGATCTCTACTTTCTGAGAGAATGAATGGGGAAGTAGTGTATTGTTTACTTGGCTTTCTTCAGTAGCCTAGAAACATTGTCTATGGTGAATTACATTTTATTTGTCTTGGCAGTAAAGTTTGAAGTGTAGCAATTCAATGTTGGCTTATAAAAACTCAATGTAGTAAACAAACCTTACATTATCTGCTGATCAAAGAAATAAACCTGCTAAAATTGTTTTCCAGTGAAACTTCCTTTCAGCTGTTTCTTTTCTAACCTCAGTCTTTAATGTTCAAGATAAGCCTTACTTTTAAGATGAGTACAAACAGAAAAGAAACACTGATGTCAAGTTGGAAACATTCACTTATATGGAGCTGGCAATAACAGAACAGTTGTCTCATTTCTTTGTTGTAAATTTGTATTGACTGTTACATAAGGATACACTGATATAAGGAGGCAGTAAGCATTTGAGAATGCGATTTGTATCTATGAATGCAACAGAAATGCAGCTGAGTTCCAGGAATGGGAGGAGGCAGTCTCTGAAAGAGAGTCATTGATGAGATTTTGCCAGTGGTTTTCTTTCAGCTGTTTTTTTTAATTAAAAAAAACAAACCGAGAAAAAGACACATAATCTGACTGATTGACTGGGCAGCCCTGCTAGTTGTGCATTGCTTTGAAGTTGCTTTAACTGTAATTAGTAATGCTCCCAAATATTGTCTCTGACTTCCTGACATCTCACCACTTTTCAAAAGGACATAGATGTAGACAGCTCTTACAACTCTATTAGGTCTTTCCAGTTTCTGCATCATTACCAAGTTCCTTCCTGGAACAGCTAAGGATATGCAAAGATGCTGTCGTTGTAAACCTTGTGGGGTCACATCTTTCTAGAAAAAAAAAAAAAATAGCGTGGTTTAGTACAAAATAAGCAACATTCATCACTCAGGGAAAACAGCTGCTGTTTTATTTGAGAGGTAACTATAATAATGATTACTCTGGGTTGTGCCAGGGAAAGTGTGTTGTTTGCCCCCTCTGTACAGGGAGAGAGATGCCTTGATGGATGCACTACTTCCCTGTCTCCCATACCCTAGATTTTGACACTTTTTACTCTGGTTATGGTAAGCAGTTGCTTTGCAGATGTTTTGGCCTTCCTGTTCTGGTGCACCTAGTTCCACTCCTTTGTGAATAAAATCTCCTGCAACCCTGCTAGCAGAGGTTTTGGGTGCCTGTGTGTTTGTGGCCATTTGAGGTACCCTGCCATCTGCAGGGTACAGCCATCTGCACATCCATACAACCTGGCATCTCTAGTTGTGTTTGTGGACAATTGTGCAGTGACTGAAAATACTATCTATGAATGTGGTTATATAAAACAACTTTTATTAGGTGTTAACAAAGAGAAATCCTCTTAATAGATAGAGTTTTCACAGTGGATGCATTATTTTGTCTTTAAGTGATGGACATGTGAGAAACAACTGTCAGCACAGTGTTTTACTTTTCATTACTGAAGTCTTCCTGAAGACAGTTGAACTGTTCTAGGCACTGGCTGGGTAATTTGATTTAGACCTCCCAGAACAACAACTGAACTGTTGTGAAGTCTGAATTTTTAAGTGTTCCATTCTGTGCATATTTCTTGCACCTGTTTTGTATTATAAATCTATAAGTATCCCTCATGATTAGTCAGGAAAGCAACCCTATCACTCTGTCACTGGCAGAGGATGTTTTTACAGTTGGGAAGGGAAAAGTTGAAACTTGTAAAGCTTACCAAGGATATAATATTCTCCTAGGTGGTGCAGTGGATTAATTTAGTACTCCATGGAGTTCATTTTTCATCTCCAAAGACATGTTTTCCGTCCAACCCGCATTGGGTTTTTTCCCCCCTTCCTTTTGATCTAGGAACCATGTCTTTAAAACTTTCATAGCTAAAAGAAGAAAAATCTTGAACACACTTTCTGGATATACTTTTAAAAATACCCATCCATGATAAGTTCTGACTGCTTGAGGATGTATGAAAAAAACATATATACAGTGAGACCTTTTTACTGTTCTGTGTTTTCAGAAGTTCAGGCTATAGTGAGAAATAGGGGAAGGTGCCTTCTATGGTGTTTGGAAGCTCTTTCAGCCTGTTTACAAAAGAGCAGAATATCCTCCATGAAAGGAAGAGAAAGCTGGGAAAACTGACTTTCAAAAGAATGCTGAGTGGGAGAACCAAATGAAGAACATGAGTGTTTTTAAGAAGGTGACTACTCAGTAAGGACTTCACAATGTTTAGGACCAGGATGCAAGAATCTTGAATAGTGGAAAAAAAAATGAAAGGAAGAAAGAAGGAAAAACCTGGTAATCTAAGGAAGTGAGACAAAATAAACCAAAACAAGAATAAGACATATTTCCAGTGCTTGGAAATAGATACCAAATGTTAATGCATCAAATCACATAGTGTGCTTTCTCTGTCTTAACCAGTTTAATGCATGTTAATTGCTTTGGATTTTTAAAATGTAAGTCACAGGCATTTCTTGCAGTAGTGTTTCTTACTACTTTTTTTTTTCTTGCCTTTATATATTTAAGTACTTTAGAATACACCATTTTTGAAGTAGTTACTGTTGTGCTGAAATTTTCAAGGAATGTTTTTTCACATGGCTGTTTGACTTAAAGTGTATTTTTTTATATACTGAGGCTCTAAAGGACTGACTCTGACCTTGAACATAATCTGTAAATGTGTTCCTCTGGTTTTATTCCTCCAATGCTGTTTATGCATAGGCCAGAAAAGAACAGTAAATGGATACCCAGGTGTATGAAGGGTTGTACAGAAATTTGACAGACATAAAGAAAGTAAATGTGACAGGAAGTTTATGTTGGGTGTGTGATTAACAAGGAGAAGCTGTGTTATGATTGTACCTAGTGGTGGAGAGTTTATTTGGAGGAAAAGGAGTGGTGCCTGGCTGTAAGGGTCTGTCTGCATGCTTTGCTTTTGGGTCAGGGACAATGTGGGGAGCAAAGCTCTACTGAAGCACAGTTTGTGCACAGCACTGTCTAGTACAACGTGCTTCCAGTTCTGGGCCATTTCTGCTAAAACCTTCAACTAAAAGCCAACTAAAGTGCTGTGACACTAAACTGGGATGAGCTGTCAACTCCCTTGAGGGCAGAGAGGCCCTGCAGAGAGACCTCAACAAATTAGAGAGATGGGCAACCATCAGCTCCATGAAATTTAACAATGGCAAGTGCCCAATTCTGCGCTTGGGACAGGGCAGCTGTGGTTGTGTGTATAGATTGGGAAATGAGAAGTTGGAGAACAGCTCCATGGAAAGAGTCCTTGGGCTCCTGGTCGATGGTGAGTGGAACATGAGCCAGCAGTGCCCTGGCAGCCAGGAGGGCCAACCCTGTCCTGGGGGGCACCAGGCACAGCATGGCCAGCTGGGCAAGGGAGGGGATTGTCCCCTCTGGTCTGCTGTGGGGCAGCCTCACCTTGAATTTGTATGCAGTTTTCTGGGTGACACAGTATAAGAAAGACATGGAGTGTCTGTTAAAGAGTGTCCAGAGGAGGTCTGTGAAGTCGACTAAGGGCCTTGAGGGGAAGCCATATGTGGAGTGGCTGAGGTCACTTGGTCTGTTCAGCCTGGGGAAGGAGGAGACAGAGGGGAGACCTCATTTCAGAGTGCAGCTTCCTTGTGAGGGGAACAGGAGGAGCAGGTACTGGCCTCTTTACTCTTATGACCAGGAATCAAGGAAACAGCATGAGGCTGAGTTGGGAGAGGTTTCAGTTGGATATCGAGAATACAGCAGAGTGTGGTCAGGCACTGGAACAGACTCTGCAGGGAATGGTCACAGCAGCAGCCTGACAGAGTTCAGGAAGCCTTTGGAGAGTGCTCTCAAGCACATGGTGTGACTCTTGGGAATGGTCCTGTGCAAGGCCAGATAAGTGTGCATTCTAAGCTGGGTGAAAAATGTGGCTTCCAGTGGAGCTGCAGGCAGGTCTTAGACTTGTTGTATCCTGTAGAATCTCCTTTAGGTGCTGGAAATAGCCTAGGTGTGGTCCAACTGCAGAAGAGAGCATGGGGAGATGCTGAGAGGGTGAGGGATGCTTCTAAATTTATCACCTGTCATGATCTCTCCTTTTCTCTACTTCATAAAAGGTGCCAGTTGTCTTTGGATCATCAGAGTCTCCTTGATGTTTGGGAGTGTGGAAACCTCCTCCACAGCTTTAAGCAACCAAAGAATGAGGCTTCTGAAGGAATGATAAGCAGCAGGTGCTTCTATTCTGCCCTCCCTAATTCCTTCTCAAGCTTGTGCCTCTGTTATCTCTAACCTGTTTCCTCTGGCACCCTCACTATCAACTCTGCCTCATCAGCTCTCCTTTCAGATATTTGCTCCTTTTTATCTCTGTTTTGGACCTCATCCTCTCTTACAGAATAGCTGCTTTTGTTGCTTATTGCACTGAAGTAATTACCATGCTGTCAGAAATGCAGACCAAATATGTCTGTATATTGATTTTATTCAGAAGTTTAAACTTCAGATTGAGTACATCGTCACATCTGCAATCAATGTCTCAATCTCTATGTGGCAGGTAACCTCTGCAGATTGTAGTTTTTATTGTGAAAAGTAAGCAATAGTTATTTTTTTCTTTCCTCAAATATACACAGGTGTTTTCAAAGCTGCAGGAAGGTCTTTGTGACAGAAGTCGCATTGTATTGGGAAAACTTTAAATCTTGAGATTCTGACCCATCCTTTTTTGGTGCAAAGGCATCAACAATATTAAACCCTCCTTTTCACTTTGAGAAATCACTTAGGAATTCAGCACTAACACATCTGACATAAATGGAAGATACTGAGCATTTATAGTTCATACTAAATTTTATTAAGTATGGTTAATTCTCTAAGTACCTTTTCTTCCCTTCATCAGTCCACATGCATGCATTTGCTTAGCTTTATAATAATAAATTTATAGTCTTAAAAGAGAAAAAAAATAAGGTATGAAAAGCCACCTTCTCTTGGTCCCTACAAAACACTTCTATAGCAAACAAATCCTGTTATGCGCTCATCTCACATTTGTAAGGTGCAGAAAATCTTTCATTTATTCTTCCAAGTTTCTGTCCATCTTGTTTCATTGGTGAAACAGACACTGCTGGCAAATGGAACAGGAAATGTAAAGAGCACAATATTCACTTCTTTGTGAATGTAGATGGAGCCATGCTTGAGTGCATGCTTGATTTTTGTACCTTTTGAATTATTTTGTGCCATAAGAAATAGCCAAGTAGAGTCTTTGCTCTGTGGAATGAAGTCACTTTTGAACCCAAACCAACTCAAGATGAAGAAGAAAGGTTAAATCACATCGTCAGTATGTTGTCTGAAACATGCTACGTGCTTAATACTTCTTAGGTTATTATGTTAATAGAAAAGTAAGTCATATCAGCATAAAAATGTGTGTGCTGTGGTGATTGTCCTGTTTTCCCATCTAGTAAATACCACTCATTTCCAAAAAAATCCTCAGGAAAATGTAGAGATGGACATAGTAACACTCTAAAAGATTTCACATATACACCCTATTGCCAGATTTTTGTTAGACTTTATTTCCTGATGTAACGTCTAATAAAAAAGCATGCTCTCTGTGTGTATCCTGTCTTACAGCATAAAGCTGCAGCCCACAGAAAATCCTGAAGCATTTCCAAAAGAAGAGACTTGGTGTCATCACCTCAGGGTACCACTTTCTTAGGGGAGCCTTGTTAAGGAACGTAGGATTTCAAATATTCCATGGCGGTACTAATATTGAAAGTGGCCATAAATACAATGAAATGCATCAAGGGCTTCTGGCAACAGAAACACTTTTTTTTTTTTTAATTTGCTGGTTTAAGACAGTAATTGTCTATTATATTTCTGAATTATCATGTTGTAAGCTATTATTATAAAATTAATCAAAATAAAATAAGTTCGGAGATATTAGGAACAGAGGAGGAAATATGGTTCTAACTGTAGTTATTTGTCTTGGATTATTATACAATAATTAGAAACATTTAAAAATTATATTGCAGCATCCAGCATCTTCAGTTGTCAAAAGTGAGAAAAAGCTTATGAAAGCCAAAATGAGCTTTTTATGTTTAACTAGTTTTGAAATATACACAATATGGCCTCTTGGAACTCAGTGATCACTGGTGAGTAAAAAAGTGCTATCTTTGAAACATCACACTGCCTTTAGCAATAAAAGGAGGATAATGCTTTCTCTAAAAAAAATAGGAAGTGTTGGTAAAAGTGGTAGAAACACACTATTAAAGAAGAAAATACAACTACAAAGTAATGTAGCTCTTAGAGTTGTTTCAATTTCATAATTTCTCATTTTTCTGAAAAGCCCTCTTGTGCTTATAGAGAAGAAAAAAATTATTTAAGTTAGTCTTTTGGACAGGTATGCTGAATATGTAGCAGTGTCATTTAATCCAGTCTGACACAGGAGTTAACAGTTCTAATGACATTTAAAGCTGTCTTCAGTCTTGTGTAATGTGGTACTTTGTGAACAGTTGAAGAAGTTAATTTCCTGTAAAGTTGAATTTTTGAAGTTCTGTGATCACATGGTCCAAATAAATGATGTCATCCTAAATATTTCCTAAGTCAAGTTGCAAGGGTTTGTAAACTTACCATGTCCAGCTCTGAAATGATTGCAGCAGTAACTTCTTGGATTTTTTTCTCTCAGAGTGCAGTAGGCTATTAGACTTCCTCAGAAAGGGTGATGTTTCTTCCATCAACTCTTTGACTAGTTGAGTCTTGCTAATGTTTTTCCATCAGCCTATTCCTTTCAGGGGAATTAATGTTTCACCTGCATATTATGTTTTAATTCAGTTTTATATCAGTGATATTTATAAAGATTGGATAGGACAAGAGGAAGAAAGGCTTGGAAGTTGGGAGTTAGTCATACATTTTTGCATTCAGTCATGACCAAGGCCAATAATGGGGTTATCTACGTTATAAGTCCCTGGGGTTTTACACAGACAACACTGTTAAATAGAATTACAGCACCATGATTATGCACCACAAAAATCCTCAAAACAGTTTGCACTGCTGTAATTATATAAGCATAAAGCACTTTGGAGGTGTCCCTGGATGATGCCGTTCAGTTGTGGTGCTGTGAGCAGGAGGTGTTGTCACAAAACTGAATTAGACAAACTTGATTTGGGTCTTTTTCTTTAATTAGCCTGGTTTCTTGTGAATAAAATGGGTTGTTTTGGTTGACAAGTATGAACCTTTCACAGGTTGTACAGTAACTAAAACAATGGTGATAAATTTGAGGAATTTTTTCATTTCTTTCATGGTTTATAATAGAAAACATTCATACTCAGTATTGCTACTATATTGTAAACAGTGCTGTCTGTAGGGCATCTCTTCACACGTTTATGTAGTGAAAACTGTAATGTCACCAATAAGTATTTTATTTTTACCTTTTGGCTTGTTTAACAAAGAGCTTTTACTCTGTTATTTGTAACTAGAAGAGAACTCATCCTCCTTAACATCAAATAAATAAATTTATAAATAGGTGGGCTCCCCTTTTGAAGCTGGTTGATAATTTTTAATGTGTTGTAAAGCCAACAAGACTAATCAAGTGCACAGAAAATGCATAATGGTGTTTGGAGAGGGGAGGAGGAAACCTAGCTTCAAATAGTTATTTCGTTTTAGCAAGTGCAGTTAAACCATGCAATTTTGTGGAATTTTAATAGACCCTTATTAAACTACCTCCATGGATTCCCTAACTTCTGACATGTTCTTGCTTGTTTGCTTTTTTGTCTTTCTTTGCCAGCTTGAAACATTTTTAGCATTTGTTTGAAGCAGTCATACTTCATACTGTTATATGTGCTTTATTGTAGTTTTAGCTCTGTGGGAAATTTTACTGCTTAAAACCAAAAAACATGCAGCTTTATGGGATGATTCTTCAATATAAACCATCAATCCCCAGCATAATTTGTTGATAACCAGTGGATACGTTGTGATCAGGATTGAGGATAGGGTATGGAACAGACACCTCTTTAAAAGTGGTGATAAGGGAGATGCACAGAAGATCTGTGTGATGAGGAGCTGTTCAATGTGTGGCACCTCTTAGCTGCTTTGTATCAGAGATTATGAGCTAGGTACTGGAAACATGAGGGAGGATAGCAGTGCCTCACTTATTTGTGTTCTGCCAAATTCACTGTGAAGTGACTTGAAACCACAGGCTCTCCCTGGATTTTGGTTTAGTTTATCTAAAGGTAGTAAAATAAAGTGTTTATTCTGTTAACTGAAGAAACTGTTGATTTTAGTGGGTGATTTTGCAATTGCAGCCACTGGTAAAATACAGAAGTGACAGGACATGACCTGTGAAGTGGTGGGTGGTGGTGAACACAAGCACGACCACATTGGTGCTGGTTGCAAAGGGATAACACAGTGAAGAACCCATTGAGATACTCTTACCAGTTTGGTTTGGTGTTTATTTGAATGAAAAAGGGTATGAAGTATCCTAATAGTCCCTTCCATCACTAATGCAGGGTGACTTTCAGCTGTCTTGAGCCAATCAGTCATTTAAAGGAATGGGTGCCTAGTTGTTGTTCTCATTGCCAGTTTTGAGGCTGTAATGCCAGAGGATTTGTGTAGGCTCCTGTTCTGCAAACAGCTTGTGCACAGCAATCCACATGCAGCTGATCATCACTCCTCCTCTGGCTGCTGGGTGTTGCAGCTGCCACAGATCAGCTGGTGGTCCTCTTGGAGCTATTTCAGCAAAAACAAATAAGATTTAAATATTTGGATATTATTTAAATAAATTTAAATATTCCAATTTCGGTATCAAGCCTCTGCTAACCTAACTGATGTGACTGAAGGGAATGGGGACCTTGGTTTCATTAGAAACCTGGGTAGGGTGCTTGAAATTGTCAAACTTCAGCAGGATCTGGTGTTGAAAAAATGGTGGGCATAGTAACATCTGCCTCTGGGACCAGTGTGTTCAGAAGACAACAACCAAACACAAGTTCAATATCCAAAGCTGAGTAGATGGCTAAATGGGCTAAATGGCCTTAAAAAACTGTTCTTAGATATAATGAGACGGCTGTACTCTTCTGGGATAATAAAATCAAAGGCAAGCATGTGCAGATGTTGGAGAAGGTGGTCCTGAGTAAGGGAAAGTGTTGGAAGAACTTGTTTTTCAAAAAAATCTTTTCTGCCCTAAAAACCATTGCAGTTGACATTCCCTTATGTCAAAAACACATCAATTGCATGCAAGTGGAAGAGAGAAGGAGGGAGAATAACAATAAAGAACAGATCTTTCTGACCAGCTTCTACTTCCTCTGAAGAGAAGAGCTCCAGGAAATGTCATCATTTTATTGTGGATACTGTCTATTACTGGTGCATTCACAAAGGCAGTGTTCATCTGCTGTGGTGCTGCTGATTGTAAAACAAAGTGCATGATCTTATTAGAGCTTGGAAAATGTTTGATAATTTTGAGTTTGGCACTTGCTACAATAGCGTAGGATGCTTGTTTGTGTGGGGAAAAAATCCACAAGGCGATGAAACATTGTCACTAATTAAAATCAGAAGGAATACTTGAGCCATTTGGGGGAGATATAATCAACTGACTAGTGAGATTAAACTTTGGGAACAAAAGGCAAATACATTGCAGGTAGAATTCCAAATGTTCAAAGCAGAGATGAAAAATTCATTAACATTGCTCTCTGATTATGCAGTTAGCCCTTTCTTTGCCCTTAAGTTTACCTTGGCTGGGGGCACTTGCAGTTAAATGGCACTGTGGAAATTACTGGAAAACATTAACATTAACTTGTTATTGTAAGCTGACATCATGCTGAGCCTGATGGGAAGTGAAAATTTATAAATAGCTTGTCCATATGTGTAAGGCAAAAATCTGCTGATCTTCAGCAGTAGCATGATTCATGTGTTTGCTGTAGTTTGAACTTCATCGTGAGTCTTCTGTTCTATGAACTTTGTAGTTTCAAAAATTTCAGGAAGATCAGTGGTCCAAAACTGACAGAACTGAGGAAATACTGTTGATATTTTCAGTGCAGTTTTGGTTGTACAATCTATATTGTACTGACACTTAGGAATTCTTCCCTCTCTGTTTTCTGAAGAGCCAAGTGCTTCCAAAAAAAATACACTTAAAGCATAATTTTGGCTTTTTTTTCTCCCCCATAAATTCTCATGCACATGCCTACTGTCTAGGAACTGGAACTTACAGGATCTGCGTTGTGCCTCTCTGAGATGCATCCTTTATGTATTTCAAATAAATCACTTAATCTCTGTTTCCTTGCCTGCAAGACTTTATTGTATAATCTTTTATAATACAGGACTGGGGAGTCATATGGAGAAACAGTATGTGATTACATAAGTAAAAGCTTTATTTCTACATCATTCACAGAAAATAAGTAAAGAGATGTTGTGCATTTCAGGGAGCCAGTTCTGTTTCCTCTCAGATGACCTTCCTTGCTGGAAAATGGCTATATCCACATATACCTGGGCTGAACAGTGTAGTCCAATGAGACTGAAAATACAGGAGGGCTGTTGAGTTGAGAATTATCTTTCTTCTCACATGTTACAGCTAAGTGGCATCCTCTCACACATATTAATTTCTAGATATTACTGTAATAAAAAGAAGAAAAAAGAGTTTGCATTAAATGCATCTTTCTTTTTCCAGTTGTCTTAAATACTGCCCTTGTAAAGCTGAACTCATTAATAATGTTTTCTCTCGGAATTCAGTATAACTTATCTGCAGGTTAAGCCCACCCATCAGCTCTGCTGTCTAGACATAAAATTACTTTTATTGCATGTTTCAGTTGTATGTTCCCTTTTATAGGGATAATTTTCACAGAGGAAAACTCTTGGGAGTTCTGCTTGCATTCAGCTGTGTTGCTGTGTGTCAGAGGAGTTTGACATTTGAGCTGGGGGTCTGGGCACCAACACAGACAGTGTTGGATGGATCTGCATAGCTGTAGCTCCCAATATCCCCTTTGTTACCTGCATCTAACTGTGTGAGAATTTTCTTTAAGGGAGGGACATTTGCCCTATTGTTTGCACTCAGAGAGGTGCAGCAGTCCCTGCCATGGAAGAGCAATCAATCTTACCTGAGTTCAGTGAGCTTTGAAATGTTGGCGTGGAGTTCAAACAGAAGTGTGCGGTTGGTAATACTGAGTTCCTCAGATGCAAATGGAGCCATTAATGGTGACAAAATTCTTGTAAATAAGAAGCAGTGGAAGTTGATCCTCATGCACAAAGACATGTACAGTCACAGATTACGTATGACAGTGTATGAATGGGGAAAAGCTTTCAGAAGTTGTAATGCAACCTTGAAAGACATCACCTTTTTTCTTTCTTTTTAATTACCATGGTTGTAGCTAGCTGTACTGGGACTTTTCATGTGTCAAATTATTCCTCAGACTTTAAAAATACTGAATAGTTTTCTTTTGTTTGAGAGAGACCTATATATATATTTGCTCCTCTCTAAGTTTAAAATCATTAGTTGAGAGAAGTAAATTTTCTGTAGCTGCAAGCTTTACTTCACTTTATTTTATAATGTGAATTTGGGAACTAAAAGCATCAAATTGATTTAGCTTACTTCTTATTTTCTCAGCTTGTGTGTTAATACAGACATTCCTGAGGCAGAAGATCACCTCTGCTGAAAGCAGCAGAGCTGCGGGGTCAAGTGGCAGTGTACTCCTGAGCACTCTTGATAAACATGTTCATACTGTGTCTCTTACCATGTCAGCTTCCTTGTGTCAGTGGGGTAGCTGACAGTATTCCTCCTAATTGTAAATATCCCTCAGTAAACAGGAATGTGTGCCTTGGTCTTTTATTTGCATTTGTTTCCTTCATGTGGGCAGAAGAAATAGGAGAGCTGTTGCGAAGACAAAGCCTGGGAAAAAACAATTTCAGATTGTTTCACTGCCGCCTCTCAAAAAAAAAAAAAGGAAGAGGGAAAAGGAAGCCTGTGTGTGTGTATGTGTGTAGCTTTATATCCTTTGAGGTAGCTGGATTGAGACAATGATAGGTGGGTTTTTAGGTTTGCAGAGTATAGATTTGGGAGAAGAGACTTCATTGTATCCTTCCTGCTGTTTGTTCTGATCAGAAATCCAGGCTGAGGACAACTCCCAGCTGCTCCCAGCAGTCTGGTTTGTTCGTTTCTCTAGACTTACGGGTTTTGGTTACATGCTGTGGGAAGATAATAGGGATGTTTGCAGAGAGTGGAAATGCCACCAGCTCCATAGTAGCCTCTTTCATCTCTGGTCAGGCTGGCTGGTTAGGAGGATGTGTGTGAGACCCACAGATTGGCCTTTTCTTTCTTTGACTCATCAGGCAGATTTGCCTTTTCTTAGCCCTGTCTGCTTACTCGGGTGTTGTCTTTGCTCATCAGCCGATCCGTCTGGTTGGGTTTCTCTGCCCGGCACATGGACTGTTAGTTGAATGACAGCTTAAAAAGTATCTTAAATCCTTATGGTAAAAAAGACCTAATAATGATAAAGTGAATTCACACAGGTTTCTGTGTGAATAGGCAAACCATGTACTTTTAAGAGAAAATTCAGCTGGCTCTTCCAAGTAAAATGAATCTACTGTTTCCTGGCAGCAAACTTCTCATTGTTTTGTTTTCTCCTAGTGAAAATTTTGAGTCACATACACAAGTTTTAAGCTGCAATTCAGTTTCATCTTGACAAAAATAGGAAGAGAAACCTGGAGAAAAACATTATAAAAATTGTATTGCAAGAATTTTGATCTGTGAAATTTCACATTTTTTGGATTTGTTTTAGACGAAACCAGGTTTATCTTAAATGTGAAGAACACATTTTTAATGGTGGATGTTTTGTGATATATGTCTGTCACTGAGAAGAAAGCAACTTTGCTACTTTTCAGGATCTTCTAACTTTCATTAGTTATGGCACATTCATAATTTTCAGATGATTAAATAGCTGTGTTATTCTTGCGGAGTTATACAGAGTTAACTGGTATTGTATTATTATGCATTAATTTAGATGCTTTCAAGCCTTTTTTTTTGCTTCCTAATTCAATCAAAACATGCTTGCCTTCATTTGAATCAAAACAACTTTTAATTAATGTATAAACCCAGCTTCATGAATTTTGTTGGATATATTTGGAAGAAGGATTCAAGTGCTATAATTTCTCATGAATAATAAAGCAAAACTGGGTAATTAGATAATGAAATGTGCTGACAAAACAAAGCTAAAATTCTGGAAAAACTGAATTGTGAGCCAGCCATTGCTTTAAAGAAAGAAAAAGATTTTATACAGTTTTCATGAAATTATTTGCAGAAGGAAATAGTTGAACCTCAGACTTTATTAGTTTATACAAAAACAAATTTAAGGAAGCCATAGTCATATGCAATCATATAATTTATCTCTGGCAGAAATAATAATCTGATGTATTGTGAAACTACTATTATGTAATGAAAGACTTCTAAGAAAGGAAATGGTAGGAACAAAGGGAATGATCTCTATAATAATTTGGTATATCTAAATAACCTAGGACTGTGAAAAGAATGGTGGTTTTTCTAACGTATTTGTGGGTTCATAATGAATTGATAAACATTTGATATTCCTCTTCAGTATATTGCCATTTAAATGGGGAAATAAATTCAGAATATTTACTCTCTCCCACAAGCACCAGATAACAACTTCTCTCATAATTAAATACCTCAGGTGAAGAAAATCCTTAATGACTGTAATAGAACTGATCTATCCACAGTTTGTAAACCTCAGTGTGACAGAGGTCATGAGGGCACAGAGCACAGGGTGCCACCAGCAGTGCCGGGTGCAGCACCCTTGTGCCCAGTGGTTCTGGACTCTCTTTACCTCTGCCGTGTGCGTGGCTGCTTTTGTGCCAGAGATCAGTATGGACTGGACTGGCAGGCACCATGCTCATACCGTACCCTCTGGTGATAAAACATTATATTTCTTTTCCACAAATACCAATTTTTAACAGAGCAGGGTGGTAAGCAGATAGTTATAAACTCTCCCATCTGTTTTTGTATGGATGTCTTATTGGAAAACTGGGGATGGTAGATGAAGTTTTAGGTCCCATTGTAATTATCACACTGGCACTTTTCGTCTTTAAGAAAAAAAGGGACTTTTAAGACTTGTTTTTCCCTGGAGCTGATTATTGTAACTTTGAACTTTTTATCATACTTATAAAAATGCCTTCACCTGTCACAGCAGCTTGCCAGTTTTTATCTACGTGGTTGTAGTAAAAAAAAAGTCGGATATTAGTTTCAGAATACAGAGATAACTCAGCAGTTGGATTTATCATAGAAGAATAATAAAATTTTATCTGCCTTTAAATGAGAGAAGAAAAATTATGTTTGAGGGTTTTTTACTAGTATGTTAATACTCAGGCAAAAGCTTTTGATGGGACTGTTCTGAAAACCCACATGTAGCGTAGTAAATCTTCTTACTGTTGCCATTTTGCAATTGCCTTTTTTTTTGCCTTCCCATGTTACTTCAACCTTCATAGCTTGGTGAATGGTATATTTTTGAAAGCTCAGTATTTACACAGTGTTTTCTTTCAGCTGCTGAAACATCTGTATTCTTCATGTTTTTTTTAGGGAGTTAAAGGATATATAATGAGAATGTAAAGTTTTGGGTGATGTCAGTTTGGTTTTTTGGTATGTATTTTTTTTCCTCCCAGTAAGCACTTGAAAGAACACTGGGAGCATTGTTTCAGTTTTGCACTTAGGAATGTGAATATTTGTACTGTATACTTAATTTCATCCAAACATAGCTGAGGGCATGCATGAGAAAGTTTTTATTGCTTCGGGTCATCTTAAGGCGGGAGGAAAGTTCAGTGTTGCTACTTCACTGAGAAGTGTGCAACTGGATAAACTGTTTTTGGAAAATCTCATGGTTTGAAAAGAGCACTTGGTGCAGCAACATGCTGAAGAATGTGCTTTCTTTCAAATGCAAACATGTGCTTATGTACACCAGGTATCCCGCTAATCATTGTTTTATGTCAGAAATTAAAAGTTTAATATGAATTTCAGAAACCTTAGTTCCTCCTATAAATTATTGCCAATGCTATGAAATGTTACTTTGAATTTGTTAGAAAGTGTGTCATGCTAGATCAACTTTGTGGCCATTGAAAGGTTGTGCTGTATTTGCAGTGTCTGTGTATGTATGCAGGAGAACTCTTGGCACCAAAATAAATATGCACTAGGTAAATTTTGTGTTTGATACAAGTTTTCCTCCATCACTGCATTGCTTCATTCTTTTAAATGTGCATTTCCCAGCATTTCAAGCTGATATGAGAGCTGCTAAAGATAATGATCTGCTGCATATCATATCAAAGTTTGTGTGGGGGAAAAAATGTCTCTTCCTGCTTCTTGTGATTTACATTTTTGACTTAGCTGATGTCTAACCATTTAAGTATTTGTTGGGATTTTTTTTTAAAAAAAGCAGTGTGCATTTTTTTTCACTTAATCATCCAAAATGAACACTTAAAAATAGCAGATGTTGTGTCTTAAGGCCTGCTTGGGTACAAAGAAAATGCTCAACTTTCTCACATCATGACAGGGTGACAGTGTTGCATCTGAAAGCACTCAGTTGAGTGGGGGATGGATGTGAACAGGACAGGAGGATATATGTGCAGATTGACCAGTGGGGAGCTAATCTGGCTGTTCCTTTTTTTCTCTTCCTTCCCTTATCTGCTTTTTCCTCTTTTCTTGAGGCTTCTACAGCTGAAAAACCAGGGTGAAACATTGAAAGTACTGGAAGTTGGAATGGCTGAAGAGCAGAACATTGCTTAGTTGGCCTGTTGAGTCTTTGGGTTTTGCTCATTAAGATGTAGTGTCACACCTGGGCTGGCTTGGAAGAGCTTGGGTTTTTGCTGTGTTATTTTGCAGTGAGTAGTCCTCCCATGCAGGTGGTTTTACCGGCAGCAGCGTGGGCCATGCTGACTCAGAACCTTGTGGACTGAGTGGTTTCAGAATGATCGAGCACTGTTGCCCCTTATGTATCCAAATATCTGGACTTGCACTGTTTTAACGATTCTTGTCCAGGTTGATGGACAGTCTCTGCTGCCCTCTGTTCTGGCTCCTGAACAGCCTGCGTAGAGGAGGAAAAAGTTTCTGGACATCCATGAACTCACTGTCTTTAATGCAGGATTCCACAGAACTGCAGACAATACCTTGTCCAAGTGAAGTGTTGTATCTATTAAAAAGAACCACTGTCAGCCAGTAAGCCTTCATAAACCTTCCTCCACAGATAGTGCAAATCCTTGATAAAACTACCTTTAGAGAAGAAAAAAAATAATCATTAATATATTGCCTTTGTGTAATAAAAAAACAATGCCACGTACACAAGGAACAGCATGACCTCACTGCATTTATGTGTGAGGAATTCAGCGGGGGGTTTTAAATCATGTAGCATTTTGGACTTGAGGAGAGCCATGTGCTGGAAAGCCTGTCTATTTTATTATCTATGTCAAACAGTCTCTTAAAATTTGCTACCTCGTCATGCAAATATTGCCTGGCTTGTAGTCTTAGATCATGGAAGCCAAAGAATGTCGTGTCACTTGTAATGGAAGTGAACAACTACTGAGGTTAACTTTTACACATTGCTTTTTGGGTTGCCTCTGGTTTTAGCTTACATTAAATAAGGCTTTGTATAAGACATGCTGATGTTAATTGCAATTTCCAGTTTAGCTTAGGCATTCTAAAATCTCATGCTGAGGAAAGAATTCCTTTGTGAGGAAAGCTTTCTAGGTGTCTAAAATTTGGTGAGGGTGCCTGAATAAAAGACAAGAGGGTTTACAGTGAAATAAAAAGAAAATCAGGATTTTGTGTATGTCAGAGAAAGTCAGAACAGGCTAAATTGTAGTTGAACATTTTCTTTGATAAATGTAAGCACTTTTCAAGACTGCATCAAACTCTCACGTGAGTTTCACCTTCTAACTGTATTCTTTAAATAGGGCTCATGTCCCGTGATTTTTCCCATCTGAATGATTGTGAAAGGATTGGTTCATACAAAGAATTAACTCCAGGGGAGTTTTGGTTGCGTTTTCAGTACTGAATTTTCTACCTGGACAAATAGAAATCCACCAATTTGACCTCCTTAGTATACACAGTTCTTTCTCTTTTGAGACCTTTAGCTTGAACTATCAAATGACTTAGGTTTCCTCTGCCTTTACATGGAAGGCACTTACAGAGTTGTTTTCAGAGCTGAAGAGATTAATTTAATTTAAGCTTCTAGGAAAAAATGTGATAGCCCCTTCATAATTGTGAAACAGATTTTATGTTATTGCTTAGGGGTAAATCCATTGTCATTCCTGGAAATGAACCCCAAGCACAGAAGAATAAAATTGGAAAGGTTAAGGCAGCAAATGGTTTTCAATTAGCAGAGGATATAAAAAGCAATGCGAGCTTCTGCGTAAATATTATTTTCCATTTTTGTTCTTTTTCTTTTGTCGTGTCTTTGATTTAACAGGGATAAGGGCAAGCCACAAAAATATAGAGAAACTGTTAGTAGTGGCAGCTTAGTGCATTGATTTTTATGAAGAAAATCAGTAGGTACTTATGAATACCATTTTAATAATCAAACTTGCACAGGCAATAGCAGACTAAAGGAGAGGATTCAAGGTAGACATCCTTGGTGATACTTTGACATGTTTACAGGCTTGCACTTCTTTAAAGTGTTTTGTAGAAAAAGATCAAGATTCAAAAAGATCTTGGAAAGGCCATCTTAGAAAGATGGTATGAACAAAATGATGTTCAGAGGACTTCAGAAGATTTCAAAAAAACAAAAGACAAGCTACTTCTCCAGGATGTCTCTTGCCTACAGAGCACCTGCTAACAAAGGGAGACCAGAGTTTATTTTATTGTTCCTGTCAAAGGCCCCCAGTGAGATCTCTGTGTTTAATAAGTGCATCACTAGGAAAAAATCTGGACTGACTGAATAGTGTCCAGAGAACAGTTGTTTGCCATGAGGGCAGTGGTGGGAGCAGACAGGAACACCTTACCTCAAGAGCTTGGATTTTGAAGGTGGAAGACTAGAAGAGGTTGCATTCCGCTTTCTTGGCTGTTTTGAGGATTGAGACAGTCAGGCGTTTGTTCCATCAAAGAATGTTTAGACCCTGCCTCAGTGTTTGTATGGATTAGATAGTCTCTTGACATCTCTTCTGTTTCTGTGCTTATTTGAAACGACTGCAGCTGTTTTTCCACTTGAATGATTTCACAAAAAATAACCCAGATGAAATTGTGTCAAGTTAATGCTATGTGGCAGTGCTTGTGTTTCCAAAACAAGCAAACAAATGAGAAAATATAGCCCCTGGAGCAAATGACAGCTGGAATGTGGAAGATCAAGATCTGGGATCTAAAAATCTGGATACAAAGGTTTTTCTTTTCCCAAAGTGAAGTGAAGGCCCTAACCTAATCCATTGGTCATTAAATTGTCACTTTGCAAATATGAAATGTTAATACTCTCACATGTCAAGAGTGTTTCCATATAAAATGCTCACAATATGTATTTTCAGAAATGGTCTGATAATACCTCTTAAGCTTCCTAAATTCTGCACATGGTCAGTTTAAATAAATAATGGGGGATGAACTTTTTCAATTTGCAAAGAAGCCATTTCTGTAAATGTAACTTAGCTGTGTAAGCGAACAGTATTTCCAATTTTGAGGCTGTAAGGCAAAATTCCTTATGCTGAGTAAGATCTTTTCTGTTAGGCTTCACTACTGCAACACACATTTCCATATATTTCCATTTGGAAATTACCTTACCCTGATCTTTCCTGTTCACTTGCCTGTGAATGGGAAAAGTTAAAACCAAGTAGGATGATCTGGGTGCTGTCACTTGTGTCAAGTGTGTGTCATGCACCCTCTGCCACATGCAGGATGGCACTACAGGGGCTGGGCTTGGAGAGAGCCCCTCTCCACTGTGCAGTTGGTATCAGCTTTCTTATGCTACTCAGTATTTTAATTTCATGCTTAGATAACTGTACTTTTTCTTTTTTAAACAAATTTTTTTCCTAACACTTTGCTGTGTATTCAATACTACTTGGAAAAACCTGTTTTTAAATAGCAATGAGGCTCTCTGAGAACATACATTTTTTGTTTCAACTGTCTGACCAGAAAGTTATGGGTCTTGCTTTCTATTCTGGTACCTTGAATTCTTTCCTTCATCAAAGCTTGGACATGTCTATTAGGCTTTTACTGAAACTCTAGAGCAGAAAGTGCAGAACCGCAGTGCAGGAGCTTGGTCCTTGGAGAGTGTGAGCATCTCCCTGCTCTATGAAACCCAGCTGGCCATAGTGTTTGACTGGGGCCTGGGATGAAGGTTCTCAGGAGCAGGGATGAAGATACTTTCCTGTCAGCACTTCAGAGTGGTTACAGACGGTAATTTGCCTCCCTGTCTCCTTGGTTGTACTTGTACAGTACAAGCAGCCCTGCTCCATCCAGTGCGCCAAGCTGCCAGTCTGCTCCCCAGGCAGTTGTGTTGGCACTGGGGA
The DNA here is from genome assembly GCA_013400435.1 of Pycnonotus jocosus. Taxonomy (NCBI): domain Eukaryota; kingdom Metazoa; phylum Chordata; class Aves; order Passeriformes; family Pycnonotidae; genus Pycnonotus; species Pycnonotus jocosus. Next base: position 740,781 of record VWYP01028661.1, on the reverse strand, counting down.
GCAAATGGCACAGCAAGAAAGTTGAAAGTTGAGGGATGCTTAAGTTGGAAAAGGCAGAGGAGCAGTGATCATCCAGCTGCCTTCTGTTCACTTCATGGAGGATAACATCTTCAGCACTTTCTGTTGTTTTGTGCGGAAAATGAGTTTTAAAGATGGGGCAACTTGAAGATTTAAGGATTCTATCTGCTGCAAGGCCAAGTGTTCTTCCTTGAGTAAGGGTTGTTCATTTTGCAGGCGACTGTTTCATCTCTCAGTTATTTGGAGGAAAAGCAGTGGCTAGAAATTCTGTTTGATTTTTTTTTTTAATTTAGGTTTTTCACTTGCTGCAGTCGTACCTAGAATCAAACCAGTTTGTTAGTTTGGACTTCCAGCAGGGACTGGGTGACATCATTACCTGCATCAGAACCAAACTGTGGCTGGCTAAAAGGTAAGATAAAACACAAAATATTTGATTTATAAACAGTTTACTAATGCATGGAAGACTTGATGTTTTAAGTTATTATTTTAACAAGGTGGACAGATTTATTTGTCTAGAAATATGTAAAAGATGCCTAATTGGCTTGCTGATTTTTAATCAAAGTGATTTTTTTTCCAAAATCAAGGATAGAAAAACATTGTAGTCCAGTCATTAAAGAAAAAAATAACTGTGAATGAACATTCCTACAGAAACAGAAATTTGAGGATAAATGTTGCTTCTTGGCTAAGAAAAATATGCCACATATATGAGGTTTTTATGTTACTATTTTTCTGACTTTGACCTTTACAGAAAATTAGTAGGAAAATGTCATAGCAATTGTTTAAACTGAAAGTGTTTAGCTGCCCACAAACAATCCAAGATAGATTTCGAAACATTTTTCAGAAGTTCATCTGAAGGTGACCTATATAAAATATAACTCTCTTTCTCTCTCTTTCTCTCTCTTTCTCTCTCTTTCTCTCTCTTTCTCTCTCTTTCTTTCTCTTTCTCTCTCTGTCTTCCTTTCTTCCTGGTTTTTTCTTTCTTTCTTTCCCTCTTTCCTTCTTTACTTTATCTCAGCAATTGCTTTTGAGAATTTCTACCCGTGAGAATTCCTACCCAAAACTCTAAACTAATCAGTTGCAAACAAAGTGTGCAGTTCCTTGCATAAAGAGAATGGGAATATCCCACATTTTGCACTGTGGTGTGAGGCCACCAGTGCAGCTAGTGTGGATCTCTGATAAAACCCAAATCATTTTCTGACCATCAAACCCAAAATCTCTAGAAGTTTGGAGAAGAGGGGTGTCCAGTGGGTGGGGGAAATCTCTCAGTGTTAACTGAGTTGGGGTAATGAAGATACAATTGATCTTTGGGAATTACAGAAGTGTCTGCTGAAAGAGTGAGAGTGATGATATGGCAGATAAAACTTGGTGCAAATAATTGGAAAATGGTGCTCATGAACAATGTCTGGACTTTACTTGCAGAAAGAGTGGTTGACTGAGCAGATTTTTTGTTTGAAAAAAAGTTACACTTGTTCTTGGTAATGCCCAATAGGGGAGGGGGCAAATATCATAAAAAGGATTAAGAAAAGCACAGACAACCCATCTGTGTTTGTGTATGAATCTGTGTTTTATATTTAAATATTGTGTAAATGCCAAAGAAGATACAGTAAGAATCAGAAGCAGTATAAAGACTGACAAGTATAGAGCAGCTTCTGCTTGGGGACTGAATAAATAGGCTGAGATTATTTTTTTTAATCATGGAAAAAGGACAACTGAGGGATGTGAAACATGAGTCACATAGAAAGGGACAGGAAATTAGCATTCTGTCCAAGGTGGCAGATGTAAAAGAAACCAACTAATGAAGTTTTTAATGTAATTTTAATTTGGCTGTGGAACTCTGTGATATAAGATAGTCTTGGTTTTAAACCTGTCTGAATTTTTAAACAATTTAATGGAGTCATGGAAGGAAAGTCCAGTGAGGTTACTGAGTGTGTAGAAATCACAATTGGCTCAAGAAATACTTCAGCAACCTGGAGGGTTGAGGCAGAGGTTTTGGCAAGTGTCTGTATTGTTATGCTTCCATTTCCTGTGCATCTGCTCTCTGCCCCAACTGGAGACATCATGGTGGATTTGGTGGATCTTTTCACTTGAATCAACGTAAGCATTTTTAAGTGTTTAAATGAGAATGTTGATTTGCTTAACTAAATTAAATTCACTGATGCTGTTATAAAAAGTAAAAACCCAAACACTAGAGACCAAATTCAGTAGAAAGACACATATGCTAAGTAATTCAAACCTCTTTCTCTTGCAGCAAATACGTAAAGGCTGGGCTCTGTTTGTTACAGATTTTAAATAAATTCTATTTCCAAAGTATTTTTTCAGAATTGCCCTTTTTAATACATCAATCACTGATTGATGACTAGTTGGGTTTTAGTGAGGTTTTAAAATTATTTTATTATCATCTCTGGAAATGAAAACTTTTCAAGCCCTCTCTAAGAAAGTCTTGTGCACAGTAAAGGTGTTTTCCTGAAGAGAGGTGTTTTCTCTTTCACTTGCCTGTAAAAAGTCACAGCTATGTGTGCTGATATGAACTCCCTGTCAGCAACACATTTTAATTTTCTCAGTTTGTTGTAGCCTCCTTGTCATAGTTCTCCACTATGCAGTTAATGCTATACATGAAGGGTTTTAGAATGTCATTTTCCCCAGACAGTAAAATTTCATATTATGAGCATGCAGCCTTGCAACACTAACTTAAAGCATGAGGATTTTAATGGAGGGAAACTATTTTTGCAAATTTCTGATGTACTTTATCATTCTTGTACACTTTGAGCTAAGGTGTCCTTCTGTCCATCCATCCATCCATCCTGCCCTCCGTAACTCCCTTAACTTTTGCTTGAGATAAATGTATTCAGCATAATGTCATTCAAATAAAAAAAAGCCAAGGAGAAAAGCCTCCAAGAAGCAACCCAAACAAACAAACAAAGATACTGAAGTGGTGTTTCCTGGTGGTTTTAGCGTCCCACATTCAGTGTGCAGCTTTACTGTTAGTGGTTGACTGGGTGAAGGTGAACAACTGCTCAGTGATCAACTCTGGAGTATGAGGGTCTTGTTCTTGCTTTTCCTTCTTCTTGTTTTAAAGGAGTTTTAGAAGGTTGCCTGGCAACTGAGTTGGGAATCCTAATGTCTGTCTGGGTTTCTGGATGTTGGGAGAGCCTGTTAGGAAATCAGCACTTTATTCTTGCCCTGTTGTTAGACTTCTTGGTATGCTGCTGTCAGAGAGGGTGATGGCTGGCTGGACCTTCAGTCGTGTACAGATATCCTTACCTTATTTCTGTTCAGGCAAAGAGAATGAGCACCACAGAGAGAAGTTAATGGATCCCCATCTGGTTTTTCAGTCTTTTTCATAAGGAGATAATTTACCATGTCACTGATACTGCAGGGCAGAGACTCTTTGAAAAGAGGATTATTATAAGAGACACTCACTATTAATCTTAAATGGTTAAAAAAAGTTAAAATAACAGGAAAGTGGTTTGTGAATCTGGGGAATTATTTCCAAACATCAATTTTCAATCACATTTCTGTGCTAGTTCTGTAAAGTTCTTGCTGGTGTTCTTTCAACTATGTACTTCCTTTGTACTATGGAACAAACTTCTCTGAGAATCTTGAATTACAAAACTTTGGATTGCATATGTAGTTCTTAAAAATGAGGCTTAGTTCTCATGTGTGTGTATTTGGAGGAAAGATTATCGTTCTTCAGTGGTTTCCTGAGCTGTGTGGGGTTTTTTGTTTGGGTTTTGATTTTAGGGTTTTCTTTGCCTTTTCAGGGCCAGAATCTAATTTCCTTTCATCACAATTTATTGATGTAGAATAGCTCAAGATTCTATTGCACATTCCATGTAATATACTAATCTCTTCTTTTCTTCTCCATGCTACAACCTGATTTTCCTTTAGAGAATAGAATATTGGGTCACATTCCCCAAATCTAATTTCATAAAGCATTCATTTTTTCAGCTGGTATTTTCTATCTGTGGTGAAGGCAGACTTCTCATGCTGATGGGGCATGATTGCTTTTTCTCCTTGTTTTTTTTGAATATCTTCAAAATACTAACTTTTCTATGTATTCAGAACCAATATTTTCATTTTTGATGTTTTGAATGCCTTCCATCTACTTCTCAAAGGTGATGGTTGAATCTTTTCACTTTAGTTGTATATTTATACTTTGCTTAGTGTTTTTTGTTTTGGAATATACCTGTTTGTTAGTCTAAAGTGGTTTAGTAATGTTACTGCTTTCCTTCATCTTCACACCAATGTTAGTTTACTGCATTTTTTGCAAATGTGGGTGATGCAGAGTGTTTGAGAAGAACAGAAATAAAAACAATATGTAAAATCTGCTTTGTTGGAGAACTTAGGTGATGGAATGAAGTCTGATGAAAGCTTTATAATATGATCAGTTTATCAAGCTAAGTATTTGAAAGATTTCAAAGCTCTGTCATATGAATAAATTTTTTTAAAAAGGTAGTTTTTAGCTCAACTCCAAACCAGGGAGTTACAGGACTAACTCTAGATGCCTTCAGCTTCATAAATACAGAACGCTGGAAGAGCAGCCTTTGGATTTGGTAATATGTTGTACAGAAGTCCCAGAAATACCTCTCTTGTTTAATTTGTAGCCTTTGGCATGACTAGGTATTGGTATTGGAAAATTTGAGAAATCGTGTCATCGCATGGCTTTGCTGTCGGATGCTGCTTTTCAGCACTTTGAGTTGGATTTTTTTTTTTTCTGCCTTCCTACTTACTGGAGACCACAGGAGGGGGAAAAGACTTTGAGGTTCTGCCAGAAATCAAATAACATACTCTGCTAACCTCTAGCCATGTGCCGTTTCTTAGCTGAGAGCTTGTCTGGGCTGGGAGAGTTTACTTCTAAGAAGGTGGCTTTCTTGAAACTGACTTGTGGGGAGCAAACCAGTTGGCTTTGCATTTTGCAAGGAGTCGCTGATTCCTCTGGAATGGGCCACCTGCGGTGTTTTTGTAACTCAAATAGCCCGTGCTCTGCAGTGCCGCTGCTTACAGCTCTCTGCTTTATGGTTGGCACTGTTAAAAATACAAATAGATCCTGTACAAGATTCAAGCTCGCACAACAAATACATGCAAAAGTTATTTTAGGCATGGGCTCAAAACTAGGTTCATTGTTTGCTGAGATATGTGCTACTTAGTTTTCTCCTGGCTGACTCTCCAATGATCCAGCTATGACTGCTTTGAATGAGGAAAATCTTGTATAGCCCTAAAGAGTATGGTAACTTGCCAAGTTTTGATGGCCATGGCACTCAAAACTGTTGTATCCCTTTTCCCCCTCCACTTTTGGCAGTGCTGTGTGAGTGACAGGAGGCACATAGGCAATAGATAATAGTCTTAGGTTCTTCCTAGGAGGAACTTCATGTGAGGTGCATTTAGGTCATCTGTGTAGAAAGCAAGAATGTGGCCTCTTTGTGGTCTCAGGACTTCATGGCTCAGACTGTAACCTAAATACACCTTTCTTCTCATTGCCTGTTAGGAGAGACAGTGCTAACTTCTAGTCAGCAGACTATTACCAACAAAACAGGGGCACATGCGGGAATACTTAGACAGAGGTGCAGCATGCCCATGGCTCCCTGCAGTTTTGCAAGCAGCCTCTGTGTGATTTTTGAAGTGGTCCTAATTTGGGAATTGTGTTTTTTTGTACGTCCAAAACAGCAAGAAGTGAAGAGAGTATAAGGTTACCCTCCTTGGCAGAGAGAGAAGTCCTTCTCTTCTTTCAGTGTTCTTGCCTCTTCTTCCACCACATCAAGATGAACCTTCTTGTCCTTTCAGGGCCATGTCTGCACTTGGGATCTTCCTATTTTCTAACTTTTCAGCTTTCTCATTTCTATCTTTAAAACCTACACATTGAGAAGTGCAGTTAATTACCTTTCTTTGTTAGTGGTCTGTATGCATTGTACAGCTAAGTTAAAAAGTTGAAAATAATTTTAATGATTGAGCCTTTCTCCACAGAAGTTTATTTAGCAGGTTTCAAATTGAAAGCTTAATTTTCTTTCAGCTGGAGCAATAATTCATGTGTTTACCCTTGCACACACAAAACATGAAGGGAAATTTTTGTTGTCCTGTTCCAGCTGAAAATGAAGTGTACCCAGTATGAACAGCTCACAGAATCACAGAATATGCTGAGTTGGGAAGAGACCCGCAAGGATCATCGAGTCTGACTCCTAGCGCTGCACAGGCCATCCCCAAGAGTCACACCCTGTTCCTGAGAGCATTGTCCAAACACTTCTTGAACTCTGTCAGGCTTGGTGCTGACTCACCAGTAATTTGTTAATCTGCACATTCTAACCCATTGGCATTGTTTAGCCTCATTTGTCTTCATTTTTGAGAACAGTCATAGCATGTCATTGCTCACAAGTGTATTCCTGGAGGCATTTAAATCTTACCTGCTTTTAGCAGGCTAATTTAGGTTTTTGTGCTGCTCCAAGTCCACTCTTTCACCAATTTTCATAACAGTATCCTTAACATGGCTACAAACTGTTTATTTAGGCTGTTGGTGATTGCTTGTGTTGTAACATCAACTTTGGGTATCAGAAGAGATGTTTGGACTTCAGGCTGAAGTTTAAGATGTACTTTGCATAAGATAAAATAGTGTTTGACCCTGGTTCATAGGTATATTTCTAACTTAAACAGGAACATTCCAGGAGTATTAAGTTTTGGATAAAGTTGTTTAAGGTGTTCCCTCCATCAGTGCAATGTTTAGAGTAGGCAGAAACAATGTACAATTATAGATTTTGGACATAAATCCTCACTTATATCTGAAAATGGTTTTCAATAAATAAACATAAGAGTTTTCATAGCTTTTTCTTCATAAATAAGTCCTCTGATGTTAATTGTGTAAAGTTCATTAAATTTGCACATGAGATTAATTTGGCCTCTTAAGTTTTTTAGGATGTTGCTCAGGAATCACATGAGGTTCTCATTAAGAGAACAAAAAAGAGAACAGCCAGGATTATTTTATCAATCAGGTATGCTAAAAACACCACCAACAAAACACAGCTTTTCAGTATCATTCACCAAGGACAGCTGGAGCACAAATTAATTTCTTTTAATAGCTGAAACTCAGATGTTCTTGGTAGTATCACAATGAAAAAATAATATGTGTAGCTTCTTTTTGAAGCAATAAATTATCTGTCTTTACCAGGGAAACTAATAACAATATAATAGTCTGGCTTTGAGGGTGGTAGAAAACCTTAAATCACTTGACTGGCAACTCCCTTTGGAGGCAATGCCTGCTCTAATGCTGGATGAGATGCCCTATAGAATGAGGGGACGGTGGTAATTACTCAGAGGAGATCTCAACAGCACCAAGTAGGCAAGCAGATGCATTTTTACTAATGTTTGAATTTCTGTTTCAATGCGGGTGTTCCTGTGCTTCCAGGAACTCAGCAAGGTTTACTTGGTAGTGCAGGCTTCATTATTACTTTTTTAAATGCTTTCCATTAAATGTAGGTCTATTGGCCGTGATGTTCATTGATGTGCTGGTTTTGTATTACATGGTTAAAAATGCTATGGACAAAGTTTAATAATTAAATCCATTATTAATGTCTCCTTAAGAAGACAAGAGGAAGGCCATGCATGTTGATTCAGTGCTACAGATGTGGGCTCTGAGAGAAAATAGATTAAAATATGAATGCTGCCCTCTAAACAAATACACCCCCAAAAACCTCAGTCTTTAGAATACTGCAGAATTTGAGAGCTAATAACCAAAACAACAGGAGAAGATTTAATCTTTTAATCAGCCGCTCACTGCATGTGTGGGAGTGATTTCCATAAGCTTTGTCGCCTCCATAAGTGACAACTGATCCTTTACCAGATCATGCTGCAGGTAAAATGTGGTCAGCACAAAGCCAGCTTGGCCTGGTTCATCAGCAACCCTCCAAGGATAGAGCTCCCCATGGACAGCCCTCAAGGATTATGTAAAGTTGATTGTATCAAGACTCAAGACAGCACAGTTGATGCATTTTTTTGCTGCATTTAGAAGATATTTTAGCTGACACAGTGGCAGGTCACGTATCAGAAGAATCTGGCCACCAGAAGTAGGAATACTTTTGGAGATTTGGCTTCTTCAACAAGGAGTAGTCTGGGAGATGATAGAGACGGAAAGATAAACTGTGAACCCAAAATTTAATTGCCAGTATGCCAGCCATGAAAGCTGAGATTATGGAAGACAAAGGCACAGTGGGAAACTCATAATAGGAAGTTGCACAGATCCCATCCCCAAGTACCAGCTATGACATGTTTGACTTAATCAAAATTCTTTCCTGTGTTTATGTAGAACTAAAGATGAAATTCCAGCCTCAAATGTTTATAAAATTTTGACTTATCAGAAATGTTTATGAAGTTCAGAAATACAAGAATTTGTGCAATTGCATCCTGTGCATTAACTTGAATATAATGTTCAGGAAACAAATTCTATCAGTTTGTTGGAATCAAAAAGTGTATGTAATACTGGTGGCTAGAAGGTAGGAGAATTTGGGGTTTAAATTCATCACCAGTTAGCGGATCAATTTTCTGCCAGCTAAAGTATGAATTGCTTTGACAGTAATATGTTATTTACACAGAAGAATAGGACAGTGTTTAGTAATTACAGTGTTTCTTTTACTATGGGACATTTTCTAAAATGCTATTGATAAGTTTAATCATAAGAACAGGTCTTCCTTCTAGGAACTTTGGTCCTTTTCAGCCTTTCCAAAGGCTCCAGAAACATACAGCATTACAGTAAGAATGACTTTTTCATTGAAGATCAGAGAAGGAGTAGGTAGTTCATTTAATTAATTGTTCACTTGGAAAATTGAAATGAAAACAGTCATGCAAGTCATTAAGATGAATCTTTTCTTCTTCACAAGGTAGCTATGAATTGACCTTTGAAGGGGTTGCCCTTGTAATCTTGCCAGCTCTGGTGTCTTTACCCTGATGCTTAAGAGTGTGTTGTAACGTTTTTGGACAAAACACAAGGATTTGTAGGTGACTTTGTAAGTTGTATAATTTTGACTGAAGTTCTACATCAACTTGATTCATTATTCAAATTTTGTCATCACTTTTTAAAGTTTAGAGCTGAGATTAACCAATCTCCATCCAATTAATCATCCACAAGAGAGATATTATGGATTTTTATTTAAGAGACATTAATTGTCACACTGCATTTGAAATTTCCTAGTGCTCATTGACAGTTTGAGGAAATATGCTTTGATTTTTATGCTTTTAAATTTTTAGTAAATATTGTAAGTTGCTGTATATTAAATAGTGTTTGTTCTGCTAATAGTTTTCCAACATCTGTTTCCTAATGAGGGAAAATATGAGCAAAATAAACCACCTCTTTTGAAAACATTGAATTTTTAGAATAACCAAAAGCTAATGCAATAAACATTAACACGAACTGCTTTGATTTCATAGTCACTAGCTTGTATCTGTCTTATTTATGTAACAAATGCAACAAATTCATGTTGCAGTTGTTGCTCATCTTGAAGTGAGGTGAAAAAAGAGGAATAATCCACGATAAAATAACTGTCAGCTTCTTAAGTAATCTGTCATTGAAAAGTGGGGGTTTGGGAAGATAATAAGAATCTGCAGAAGTTGTGCATCAACATTTTTTGGTACTTGCTGTAGAGGGATGTTGGCATCCTGCCTTAAATACAGAAATTTGGATGGTTATAAATGGTACCCTTTAATAAGTAGAAATGCTGTTCAAGGGCCTCTGCAAACCTTACTGGTTACAGAAGCAAGAGATTGTCTTTTTCCCAGTGTTCTGACAGAATTGAGGCCAAATGTGTGAGCTTTCCATGTTCTTTGCTCCTTGTTGTTTCTCTTGGAAAAGAAGGTAATATGCTTGTAATTCATTAAAGTGATCTTGTTTAAACTAAACAGTAATACAGGAGAAACTTAATTTTAGAAGTTAAGCCATGTGTTCCTGATACAGTTGAAGCAATGGAGTTGTGGGAGCCAAGTTCACAGGAGGTCTGTGACCACATATTGCTGATTTCTTCAATAAATGCCAGTTTGGTTTGCATTAGGTCTGCCATCCAAAATAAGCAAACCAATGACTACCTCAAATTCAGCGTGACTTAACTATAAAAGGTGAATCAAACATTTTAAAGATAATATTTGTAGAGCTCCAAGCTGTGAGAGTCTAGGATTGATTTCAGTTGCACAGGCCTAAGCTGCAGTCAGTGGTACTTAGTGGAGGTAAAGGCAGAGCAGAAATCAAAGCAGCCCTACTGCTACTGTGGGTAGCCAAAGCCAGCTGGAGCAAACCCCAGTGTTGCACATGGAGCTTCTGAACCTGCCCAGTCTGATTTACATCTCCAGAGAGGGAATATCTCCTGAAGGGTATGCTTCCTCATTCACCTACCAGGCAGTTCCTTGTGGAAAACAAATAGCTCTTTGTTAGTCTGGTCGTATAATATCCTGCGTGTGCTTAACCCAGGCCTCCTCAAAGGCCTATGAACAGGAGCCTGTGAATTTTAACAGACTCTTTAGCTCCATTAACCTTTTTCTTTGAAAAAAAGTCCCTGGACTCTAAACAGCTAACAAAAGGTTTCCTCCTGCGAGTGTCTTGAACTCTTTTTTTTCATTTTATATTCACATGCCAGAATTGAAAATGCAATTGCAAAGAAGTCTGTCTATTCTATCCCCAATTTAATGACAAGAAGTTGAGTAGGTTTGGAAGACTTTTATTTTCGGGATCTATTCCAGGAATTTGCTATGAAGTGTCAATAGAATGCAAACTGGCACCTGTGTTTTCAGATTTTCTTCTGTTTAGCCAGGCCTACCTAAAATAGTAGGAAAAAAAAGACTTTATTTCCATCATGGTGAAGATACTGTTAGACTAGAGCTTTGGGCCATAACAAAAGGGGAAAAAAAAGTATAAACCCTTTGAAATCTTCAGTCCCTTAAACTTTTTTGACTTGTGTTCTTTCAATGACCTTGTATATTCTGTGGGGTTCCATGGTCACAGAATCATAGAATTACCTGGGTTGAAAGGGACCTTAATAATCACTCAGTTCCAGCTCCTCTGCTGTGAGCTTGGGACACCTTCAACTAGAACAGGTTCTTCAGAGCCCCATCCAAGCTGGCCTTGAACATCTCCAGGGATGGGGCATGCACAACTGCTCTGGGCAACCTATTCCGGTGCCTCACCACACTCACAGCAAAGGATTTCTTCTTGATATGTAATCTAAGCCTGCTCTCATTCAGCTTGAATCCATTCCCCCTTGTTCTGTCACTACAGGCTCTTGTAAAATCTTTTTCTTGCAGGCTCCCTTTAGGTACTGGAAGGCTGCAATCTTTTTGAGGCTGAACAATCCCAGTTCTCTTAGCCTATCCTCATAGGATGATCTGGTAGGGACACAGCAGCTCCTGCCATCATCATTTTGTTCTCCTTGATTAAATTAGAATTATGTTTTTTCTGCATCTTATTCTTGCTAGGTAGTAATCTGAAGTAGTGATCCTTTCTGTTCCTGCCTGTTGCAGGAGTCTTCCTTGCCTCTGCCTGGCAGGTCCAATCTGTGACAGTGCTTGAGTTTCCCATGTTACTCAGGGCAGACAGCCTTTGACCTCTCTTTGGTCAGACGTGTTGAAACATTCTGCAGTATTAGCTGTCAGTGAAACTTAATGCAGCAGTTGCTTGTGATCTGATTTTTATTTCCACCTGGACAGTCAAGCTCCAAGTGAGGGCATTATGAAGGAGGACTAACAAGTGTGGAGCAAACTCCTAAGTGCAGTAAGATTCTAGGAGCAGGCTGGCTATAAGCTCTATATCCAAACTCAAAGCAACAAATTGAACTTCTGAAAATTATGATTTAAGGCATCTGGTATGCCAGTCTGTCAGGTGGCCATTTGGTCTTTGGTGCCAGTTCTTTAACCTCCAGATGTGCTGCTGTTACACTAAACTACTGGCTGGCATAGACAAAGCAATGCTTTAATCATGCATGAATCTGTGCCCTGGCATCACTAACCTGCTAGTAGAATAGATGTGTAATAGTATGAATATTGCTTTGATAGCTATTTTATATTTCTGAGTGGCTATACCCTTAGATATGAGAGTCCCAACCATCTCTAACTCTACCTTGTTCAGAGTCATGTACAGTTTATCATCTGGAGTGAGCATATGATGTATTTGTTTCCATTATTAACCAGGTTGGAAGGAAAATGAAATAATTTTTGGGTTTTGGACAGAAAAAAAGGAATGCTGTTACACGTCTGGAGCTCCCACCTTTTGCTACTGCTGTGACTTTCTATTCTGGAAACAGATTTCCTCAAATATTGTTTATGGGAACACCGCTTCATTGGTATTGGTGCTAAAAAGGAAACATCTTGTACTATTCCCACTCTTGTTGCTGAAGTTCTGCACGAACAGGTCGTGTTAAACACTGTGCAGTGCATCATTTCAAATGTTCAGCATTGTGATTTTTGGCTGTCAGATCTGTTATGTAAATCACAGTTTGATTGTCTTCAAGACTGAGCTTTCTGCTACAGTCTGAACAACACTGAAGTTTCTTGGTTTTGGAAAACTGAATTTCCTGTTGTGTCTGTCTGGCACATATGGATGAGAATTCACTAGCATCACCAGAGCAACGGAACCAGCCAAGGACAAACGTTTGGCATGTTTTATGCTGGAAAAGTCTTGTTTCAAAATCAAAACATGCATATGCACATACTTAAAATGAAGTGGTAAGTGCTTAAAGGCTGGACTAGAATAAAAAACATGCCAGTGTTGCTGTTGCCTCTTCTTCAGTAAAAGTTGCATCAGCCATGTTTTGCCCAAGGCACAGTTTGTACGTTGGGAGTTTTCTTTCCTCTGAAAATACGGAATGATAAGCGAGTCTTCCATTTTTTTGAGGGAGCTGAAGTGCAGTAGACCCATTAGGTTCCTCACATTGATTCAAAACTTTGGTGGCTGCTTTCATCCATTTGTGAGAGACCTCTTGTGGTTTGTTTTTCTTCTGAGCCTTTGACTGATCAGTCCTTCTGTTTTCTCATGGATTGGGCTCCCAACTCCGTGAGTATTCCTTGGTGGTGTTTTCACACGCATTTGAGAAGAGCAACTTAGGCAGCAACTGGATGCCCAAGATACAGGAAAGATCTTTGCTTAACCACGGTGGATAGAAATAAAGTCTGCCTAATACAACTCTTCAAAAATAGGCCGTATTAAAATTGCTTTGGATTCTTAAGGCTTTGGTTCTTGTAGATGTGCATCTTCTCAGCAGGCACCTTTTAGCTCTTGTGCTTTAAGGCAAGTGGTAGGATGCAAGCATGAAGAAGTTTGTGGAGGTATGAACCTAGACTACTTTGCTAGTAAGAAAGTGTCCAAAAGGTCTCTTTTTTATGCAAAAGGAGAAAAAAACTCCTCTTTTAAAGAGAGATCCTGATGGCACATATTCTGCTGTATGATATGTGGATGCCTAATATTGTAGGCCATGAAAGAAAGCGTAAGTATTTTAGGCTTCTTGCAGAGTTTATTACTGAAGGTAAGAACAATGTTTCTGGTTAAAGTTGTCTTTTTTAATAGGTTCATAGGCCAACTCTCCATAGGCAAATACAGTGGCCAAACTATGTAAGAACCTCCAACCTTCCATTTTTTTGTCATGGTCGCATATCTTAATATCTTACTTGAAAAAGATTTTTTTTTTCCTTGAATTTTAAAGATGTTAGAGTTCAGAATGTTTGTTGGAACATTTTTAATTAACAATTTTTGAAAGCATTTCAAACATCAAGATAAGCATGCAAAGAAAGTGCCAGATAAAATAAAAATGAAATACTGAACAGAATTAGTCATACTTCAAGCTTGTGCTTCTTGATTCTGAGTTTTTGTTCTAGTACAAGTCCTGTTGGGCTCTTCAGAATAATTTCTGTATTTTGAACTAGATTTCCTGTTTGTTCACATTTTAAGTTATATTTTTAAAAAGTTTTCATGGCTAAATATGTTTCAGTGATAATAATACAAAGAAATACGAAGTTGTTAACCTAATTTTATTTTTCTAATTGAGGAGAAAACAGATGTTTCTCACTTGCAAATTGAAAAGGTAGACCAGAAAGTAGCTCATTACCAATTTCCATTATATAAACAAAATCCCAAATATTCTTGTTTGGAAAAAGAAATAACAAATTTTAACAACATGAACACCTCTGGTCTTCGTCAGAACAGTGGGAGAGCTATGGCCATTAAAATGGTGGAGCAGGTACCTTGCAAGGGAAGTTTCACTTTTATGAGCTGTAACAGTAAGAACTGAAGAATTCTTTTTGTTGATGCATTTAGTTACATGCATTATCTATAAACAAAACAAAGATGTAGTAGGTGCTACAAGGAGCTGGTTCATCTAGTAATAAGGAAATGTATCAACTGTCATTGAGTGGAATGGCTGGAGGAGGAAGCTGTTGCCAATTCTGCAGGGGAGACTGTCACTCAGAATGGAGCAGGAAATGGAGCTTAGATAACTTGGCCTTATATTTGATATATGAAGTTTAATTTGACCAGTAGTTTATCTTCATTAATTAAAATAGATGTGCCAAACTAATTTGTTTTACTGCTGTTTCTGAGCATAAGGTTATAAGGATTTAAGACTCAAAAACTTGATTTTTTTTTTTTTTTTTTAGGCTAAATCCTTGTTTTGTGACCAGAGCTGCCTATCTTGATGTCCTTGTGATGCTGGGTACTCACCTGGAGAAGTTTCAAAAGCAAGGTAAGTCAAATGTGCTATTCTATCTGTTGAATTTAATATCTCTATCTATTTCCGAGCTCTGAATCTAGATAAACAATAGTATATTACTTGTGTTCAAGGTATCTGCTGCCTTCTGGAATCTTTTAGGTGCTTTGTAGAAGAAGACCCTTTATTCTGCCTTCTCAAGAGCTAGTCCTAGGTTTTGTTGAGGAAAAAACAGAGGTATGGCTCCATGTCAAGGCTTGAAGTTGCAGTATTCCCAGTCCGAGAATGGCTAGCAACAAAAAAGATCCTCTCCATGTTCCAAAATGTTTTTTGATCCAAAGTCCAAATTGTGGACTATTGCTATTTTCACCTTTCCAGAAAGCCACAGAAATGTTCCTTCGTGAGACACCTGAAATAGCTTCAGAGAAAGTATTCTCTAATATTTAAAAGTTTTATAAAAAACAGATCTGAGAGCTTCTTTCAGTTTCTGTTTTCATTTTGTTCTTTATCAATGGGAATTTTTTCAAGGACCAGTGAGAACTATCAGTGGTTTTAATGAAGATTACAGTTAGCAGCAGTACAAAACAAGCTGTGAACAATAAGAAAAACAAAGGTATGGAGGAAGGAACAGCCCTTCACGTGTGCCAGTGTGTAGACAGCTTTCAATCAGCTGTTAGTAGCTTCCTTGTGGGCCTTTTGTGTTCATTTTGTATGAACAAGTGAGTAATAAGTTACCTTGTCAGTCCAGGAAGGCAATTAATGAATAGTTCTGTCATTTCATTAAAATTCTTAACACTGCATTTAAGTCACTGGAGCCTTTCTTTATTTCAGATAGTCACATTGTGGGCACTGTTAATTTTAAAACCAATTCCTTTTGCTTTTTTAGCCTAGACCTTTAGTTGATGTAGTTCTATTCTAATTCTAAAATTGCTGTTGGTGTGATTTCTTATGAATGTACAGTTCAAATAGTGATAGTTGTTAGGAGAGCAAATTGGTGATGAACGTGTCTGAAATTAACTTCTTCAGACAGGTTGATGCAGAAGGACAGAAATACAGACTGACTAGGCGGGGGCCACATGCTTTGTAGGGTAGAATGCACCACCTTATCTAAAGCAGTTTCAATATAACGTCTGTAGGGATAATTTTTTTTTCCGGGCTCTTTACTGGTTTTTCTGGGTCTAAGCTATATCTATCATCAATAATTAAGTTATATCTATCATCAATAATTCTTATATTTCAATACAGATTTATTTATTTTTGTTACTACCACAAAATAAAGCTTTTAAAATCCTCATGCACCATTGGCAAGTGATAACCCTTTGCAGTATATTAACGAGTCTGTGTATCATAACTACAAAATAAACCAAAAAACCCCCAAAGCCTCCCTCAACCATATTTGGGCTTATCACCCTTTTACTTTAAATACTCCTTTTTAAAAGAGAGATCCTTTTAGCACTATTAATTTTTACACTTTTTTAATCATGATCCTCTACCTCTATTCAGCTTTTTGGTGGTATGAATCATCCTGGTTTTTCTCTATTCTCTTCATCTATTGTTTTTTTCATCTTCTAAGTATTCTTGTCACTCACCCTTAAGCTCTATTTTTGTATTTTCTTTTAGGAAGGAACATCCAGTACTCCAGGGGAGGGCTCCTCGTTTTGCTTACTTAGTGGGCATTTTATTTCCTTTATCTGTCTCTTCCCTATTTCAGTTATCCTTGGGTTTTGGGTTTTTTTTTTTGTCTGTTCTGTTTTTTGAACTATTGTTGCACATTTGCAAAGGCTTTTATGGACCTCTCCACACCAAGAAACTCCGCTCTTTTTTTTAATGCCCCTGGCTTGTGAATAGTCCTTTGAGCCTGAGGGACTGCCCCATGCTGTGGCTGATTTACCAACTGTAGTGAATTCATTTATTTTTCAAAGCTCAAGTGGACTGTAGCAAACCTGGGTGCTGTAAGCTACAATTTCTGCAGAAGGAAAGCAATTATTTTTGCAGATTCTCTCTGCTTGGGGACAGTTCATTAGTATTGTTTTGCTTAAGAGTTTCATTCCTACATAGGTTTAAAATTACATAGTTCAAGCACTGTCTGCAGAGAGTAAAAACTTAGGCTGGAAGTACTGTTTTGAAAACTTGAAGATACATTGGGGACAATTTTATGTATCACAGGCAAGAAGCCCTTCTGAAAGGAGGGAGTAATGTGTTTATATTAAATAGAAACTGAGTGTCCCATGACACAGTAAGAGAAAGACTAAACTCACCAGTTAAAACGGAATGTTTTGAGTCTCCCATTTAAATGTTTTTAAGATATGATTATTAATTGAAGTGTTATACTTTTCTGAGATTACATATCTTACTCATACATGCATATCTCTGGTTATAAGCCAATTTTTCTCTGTTTTAATCTTGATTTGTAAAGTTGTTTCAATGAATAAAGGGTGAGGGACAAATCCAAATAAAACTGTTTCTTGATGTGTTTATCTAAGAGGCCCCAGGAAGTGCTGTATATGAGTTCCAGGCCACAGGCTGAAACTGATTTTCATCAGCAGAAATGGGAATGCAATGTAATGAGCCTGCAACTGGTTAAAATCAGACCACTTCTAATTGATTATGCCTGTCTAAAGAGGCTACAATTACAAAGAGGTTTTCAGAGTACAGCTCTGCCTAGGTCTTTCCTACATTATGATTATTTTCTGTAAGTGATTTGTTGTTTTCAATTATTAAAATCTGTCTCTTAAAGTGCAGGATAGTGCTTAGGGAATTCACAAATTCAAAAAACATCAGCTTTAAAATGTCAGCTAAGGAAGGCAGGGAGTAATGGATACCAAAAGCATCTTGTCCAGCTAAAAATTTACTGCTGGTTAAATGATGATTTTTTTATCTTAAACAAAACAAAGCCACCTAAACCCCATAGTTGTTCTATTTGCTGGACTGGATGGAAATGTTGCCTGATTCATGTCACTGGGAAAAGACAGTTTTCTTTCCTTGAGGTGATACGCAAAATCTAGAACGTTTTTCTCAGCTCCTGATGTGCCTGAGGGCTTTCAGATGTGCTGAGACAATACATAATGCCAAGACTATATAAACTGAAAAATATTTTTATTCTGTTATCAGTTGTGGTTGGAAGCAAGCCTTAAAAAAAGAAAGCTAAAATACAGAAATACTATTTCTACCTTTATTGAGAGTAAAGAAAGTTCTTAGCAGGTATAGGATTATTTGATGAGCTAATGTCTCTTGTCACTATTAACAATTATTAATAGCATCCAGGGATTTTTTCTTGCAGACCTCTTTGATGTATTTTCCCCACTTTGACTGTTTTTATAGATCAGAAATCACAGATTTCTAGGGCCTTTTAATTCTCTTGGGAGAACAAAGCCATCCTCTTGTAGAGGATATTCTGGCACTTCTACCCTGCTTCAAATATTGCAGAGGAATAAAGTAACATTCGTATGCATATTGGATGGGGAAAATGACCCCGTGTCCAGATGAGATGTCCAGCATTAGCTGTGTATATGATTATTTGCAAATTCACAAGTTTTGATCAGGAGGAGTTAGAAGCAGAGGTCTGTCGAGCTGTAGAGCTCGAGATCCATGTGTTCATCTGAGGTTAACGTGCTTTTGTGTGCACTCAGATGAGTTTTGCAAGAGATGGAATACGTTTTTTGAATGGAATGGAATGCACATCAGGGCTCTGGTGTGATGTGCTGTTTCATTAAATATGCTTCCTCTGTTGAATATGTGAACTTCTGGGAGGACCTCTCATAGACATTCCTGCTTTGGTGTTTGAAGCAAAACAAGATGAGAGTATTACTGTGATCTGCAGTGCTGGTAATGCAGGAGCCAGAGTGTTGAATTGCAGTGAAAGCTCAGATCTGGGATGCTCTGTCTCTCTGTAACAGATGAAGAATGTCACAAGACAGAGTGGTCACATTTTCCTTTTGTTCACATCTTTAAAAAGTTTTCTTGTAGTATTTTGTCATTTCATGAAGGGGAAAATGGATGCAACTCTCTATGATATACTTGACTAATAGAAGCACATTTTGGCCAGGGATGTGTTCCAAAGCATCGCACTTGTTGACAGAGCCCTGTCAATGTAAGTGGAGTAGGATGTAGAACAGAAGAGGGAAAAGATGAAAGAAAATTTTGCTAAAGATAATCCTGCCAAGTTGTTGCTTTGTCCTGTATATGTGCTGTCAATCTGCTGGCTGGTTTGGCCTCTTGTCAAGTGTAGTGTCTTCAAAATTCAAGTTTGGTGGGAAAGAGAAAACATTTAAAAAGGGCGTCAAATAGGATGAATCTGTGATTTAGGAAAAGATACCACTTGTAGTCTAACCAAGCATTTTTCCTTTCTACATCTGAGGTGGAAGAATCTATAAAAGTTCTTGAAATTAACCAAACTCCAATGTTGTTGGGAATTTGGGAATGTGGGAAGAGTTACTTAGTATTTACATGATTAATCCTGTTAATCTGGAGATTGTTTTGATACCAAAATGGAGTAACCAGTATTCCACTCTTAGTTTGTTTTTTTTTTCCCTTGAGTTTTGCAAAAACATACTTCCATTTTCTTGTTGTCTTCCAAATACTTAAACCTTCTGTGAATGTAGCTTGGTTAAGATTCTTAAATGCTGCTCACAATATTCTTAAATACTGCTCACGATCTAAAGAAATGGTTGCAAAAAGTAGTGTGCACTGCACATGTGCGCGTGTATGTGGGCTGTTATTTCAACTGTCTGCAGGTTTTGTCCTCAAATACAAAATACTGTTCTAAATAACATACAGTGCAAATACCATTCTCTTAGTTATATATGTCCTTTTTAATTAGAAGTTATAAAATTCTTTGATAGAAGTAACGTGGATTATGAAACTTCTGGATGCTTTGCAATGCTTTGCAAGGAAAGCACAAACTGATCTTTACATAGGAATGTCTTAAATGTTTGCCCAAATTATGTGATTTCTAGGACTTTTAAATAACCTTTGAAAGCTATGGCCACTTTTCTTCTGTGTCATACTTCTTAATATTTTCTTACTTTGGAAAGGAGCTAAAAGAACTCCTAACAAAGCTTTTCCTGCAGGCTAACTTAAAAAATTATGTTTTTTGAATGGTAAAAAGTTGTCAGGGATAACCAGGTTGATTATTTTACCCATACTTTAACTTTTTTAACCTAGATCCTTAAGAAGCGTGGCCAAAGAATTATTTGAATAAAAACACTGGCAGCTTGTTAATGCGTGTTTTGGTTATTTGGTCTAATTTGCTTAAACTTAGATTCACTCTTAACAAATTGAAGGCAGTTTTTGTTTATGTTGTCAGAAATTATATAAAGTTTGCTGGTGTATTGACTGTGGCACTGGGTAAATATTTTTATTCTGACTTAAGGAAGGTAAAGATTTAAAACAGATTTACAAGATCATCTAAATGCTCTATGCCTACTAACATTAAATTAGACAAGTCAGAAGGAAATGTTTTTAGATGCTCAGTGTTCTAATTCAATGCAGACAGGAGAGTGAAGAAGTTGAAGGTGGCATTGTTGGAAGTCCAAGACACAGGGAGTGACTGGGAGTTGCCTGGACAGTAAAACACCAGAGGCAGAACAAGTGAGGGATGCTGAGGTGGTCCAAAGACTGACCAAAAGTTAGTGTGAGACAGAAGAACAAAACAAATGGGCCAAGGCTGAAAAAAACAATTTTTTGGAGAAAGGAGATGGTTCTGTGCAACACCAACAGCTGTCAAAGAAACACTGGAGGCAGAACTTATGACACAGGTGGAGGAGGAGGAAAATAAAAGTGATTTTAGAATGGTGGCAGAGACAGTGATCAGAGCAGGGTTGTGGAGGGTAGGCATGATACTGCTGAAATGCTGTGTTGAGCAGGGAATATGGGAAGGTGTTCCATGAAACATGTGACACTAGGAGAAAGTGGGATTGGTCATATTTATTAATGCTGGCAGTTAAAATTCTGTCCCCATGTGAAGACAGATATTGCTTGTCCTTTCAAAATCAGTTCTCTTTAGATTCCAACATGTACCACTGACTGACTTGCACTGTTTCCATGGGCTCTTATGATTTTATATGAATGCAAAATACTGGAAAACTCAGTGCTGGGCCAGAGAGAAGCTGTAAAAAAAAACCCCTTGTTTCAGTGTCCAGATATCATATGGGCTTTTTTCCCTTCTTTTTTCCTTTGGAAACTTTCACTTATGCTGTACAAAATTCAATGGGATGCCTGGGTCCTCAACAATAAATTATCCATGGATTCTGGTAATCAGTCATATTTGTAGTTTTGAATTGTATTGTGAGTTCTGATGCCTAGTCTCTGATGTTGAAGAAGTTGCAGATGTCTTTAAAAGAAAACATCCTGCTTAAAATATGCCCTTTTTGTGATCAACAGTCACCTTAGTATGGCTGTGTAATGAAACAGACTTTTCTGTTCTCTTTGTGGTTTTATTTCCATTTAGCAGTGACTTTGCCTAATCCACTTTTAATAAAAAGGAAAAATACTAAAGAAAATACTTTTCCTTAGTATTTGTCTAGGAAAATCTCTTCTTGGCACTGATTACCTCTCGGCCTATTCTCTATTCATATAATCTCTTCAAATGTCTGTGGATGGGAGTTCGAGAGTGGATTTTAACCTCAGTTCATAAACAACTGTGCTTTTTTGGAGGTCTTGTTGGATAATGGTGAATATCCAGATTTTTGATACTCAGAGCCCCTTCCCATAACAATATACTGCAGGCACAGCAGCATTTTATTGCTGCTCTTGCAATTTTTGTCTGCCCTTGCAGAGTGTCAGTAAGTTTTCTGATGCTGGTTGTAACTTCCCCCTTTTCCCCTGCTTTGTTCTTTTTCTCTGGTAGGAACATGGGAGATGGTTTGGATCCTTGAGGGCCTACAGGATTTAATCTCAATATTTATCTAGAAGTCTGCAAATACATAGAGCTATGCTAATGACATGTAGAAAAGGAAGCCCCTCACACAGTACACCTGGTGATCAGGAGAGTTGTCCACTTGGCAGTAGCAAAATAATCACTAAATTATCACTAAATTACCAAATCCTACGAAATGCATCAACTCTGCAAGGTGGTGAAGCAAGTTGGGATTTAAATATGGAAGGAAGTCAGATTACTTCTCTCACTTTTGAACAAACTGTAGTGCCTCTGAGATGGAATATCAGCTGATGGTTTGTTACTCCCTGAGCAGGGCCATTTTTGTGTCCTTGCTCTGTGTATCTGCTTGCTCTGGGAACAGACTGAATAGGTCCTGCCTGCCACTGCAGGGAAGAGCAGAGGAGAGACAGGCAGAGCTCAGGTTTGGGAGCCACTCAGTTTTGAGGAGATTTATAACTGGAGATTCATCCATTCCTAATTCCACTCTGTTCCTCTTCCTTTCCTCTTTATTTTCCGATGGTGAAAGACCATTTTACTTCAAATACATGGCAGAACATCAGTTGATCACAAGTAGGATTAAAAAACCAGCCCCTCAAACCTAGATGCCGTGACATGGATGATGTATGCATGTGTCAGTGTGGGGGACACAGAGGGATTGAGGATGTTTGTGTCGGGTGTTGAAGAGAACCAAGTGGTTGTGTAAGATGTCTCCTGTACTAGAAGGAGGCTGAAATTCTTCCTATCCCACAAATGAAGCAATCCTTAAGGGGAAAAAAATAAAATTAAATCCGCTTAGTTCTTGGGGGCTCTTCTGCATCTGTCAGCATCCTGGAGAGACTGCTGTTTGCCAGGACCCTTCTTTGGTCAGCCAAAATTTGTTCTCCCTTCTCACAGCAGCTGGTCATTCAAACTGTACAGTGATGTTTGTTTGTAAATAAAAGTATGTCGTTACTGTATCTTAACAACAGAGGCTGACATTTGCTTTGGGAACTAGTGTGGTTTTCTGGTTTAGTTGGATATTTTGATGTAAGCCAAAGGAAAGAGTTTACTTAAAGCTAAGCAGACGAGAAAACATTTACATGAAAGCCTGGAAAGATTTCTTAGTGATGGGGTTGAAAGCAGGAATATTTCATTCATTCTGCATTATAATAAGGCAGAAGCATTCTTTCCTTTTGTACATATTTGTGTGAAAAAAGAGTGTTGGAGAGCATGTGGAGCACAAGATGAATGCAGAAGGATTTGCTTTCTGGTGTGCTGAGGCTAGGCAAATATTCAGACAATCTTATTTTGCTTATGGCCTTGCCATTGAGACATCCACTTTTAAAGAGACTTTCTGTAAAATAGATGAGCCACAGTCTTTCACAATTGCATGGAAAAAAAAGAAGTCATCCAGAAGGCTTCCTAAGCAGAAGTATTTGATATGTACAGAAAAAGAGGATCTGTTGCCAAAGACTCTTGTATCACAGTCTCTGCAAGCTAGTAGTTCTGGGAGTGAGTAGTTCCGCTATGTTTTTATATGAAAGTAGTTTGCCCCTTCAAAGATGAAAACATAAAGAGAAGTTGTGCTGCCCTTGCAAAATACAAAGGAAAGTTTGCTGAGTTGGAAGGTCAGTGCATGGCCAGCTCCTGGAGTCCATGGGGGGGTCACCACTCTCTCTGATGTTTAGTTGCAGGCTCTGGCAGAGTTGGCAGCATTGACACCAACAAAATGGAAGACACCCTTCCCCCTTCCCCTAATTTTTTTCTCTCTCTCTCTTACTCCCTCTCTGTCTCTCTGTGTGTGCACTTAATACTACTCTGCCTTTCCCTGATGTGAAACTTTGACCCTTCATCCTGTCAGGTTTCCCGTTACTGCTTGCATGTAGCTTACATCAATGTACAGCAGTGTGTACAGGAGATAAGAGCATTTCTCTCGCAATAGACTTACAAATACACCCTTGGTTTGAAGAGCTGAGCTAGTTGATGTGTGTGCTGCTGAAAGGCAGCTGAGGAGGGGAACAGGTAGGACCCAAGAGGGTGCAATGCTCCAAAACTGAAGCTCTTTCTCTTCTTGAGCTGAGGCGTTTGACCTTGAACCTTTTTCTTTCAGCTGCCTGGGATTATTTCTGTTGTTAAACTGCTGTCTGTGGAGTCAGGCTGTGTAATGACTGAGACGAGGGCCTAATCCCTCTCCAAGGCAACCAGACAGTTCAGAAATATAGGAATTCTGGCTGTTGGATACATGTCGTGTGACACGGGCATTAATGCTAGTTTATGCTATGATGCCGGTGTGTAAAAGCAGTGTGTTTGGAGGAGGGTTAGAAATGTAGCAAATAAAACATACAAGTTTGCATTGCAATGAGATGGAAGTCAGCTGTGTCCTGTAGAGGATGATGCTGTGAGACAGATTTGCACTGATACCGGAGTTCCTTTGACTGCAGGATGTCCCTTCAGAAAAGAAACTGTAGCCAAAATGTGAATGACAGAACTAATGGTTGGGTAATATGTCTGAAAATTTTTTACAAATGCTAGATTTCTTTGAAGCGTGTCCAGAATTACTCAGAAATGGTTCTGTCTTATGTACTAGACAGCGTACAACCATGTCAACGTTCTGTGTAAATGTCAAACAAATTAAGATGGCTTTGGAAGAATCTGAATATGAAAGGGTAGGATATTTAACTGTAAATAGAAGGCTTAGAGAAATGTCTTCATGGGCAGCAAAATGAATCTATATTTGTGCCGTGGCTTCGTGTCAAATTCAGGAATTTAGTAGGACTATTTGGACAGGCTTTTAGCAGTGCTCAATGTTTAAGTATAAATAGCAAAGTTACATGGCAATGAATTGTCTTCTTGCAGATACTGAAGAAATGCAAGCTTGTTTAATCTTTGTATTTACCTTCTGTGCATTTTTACATTTAAAAAAACCCCCTGAACTTCCAATATCCCCTAGCACTAGTGCCACTGTTCTCTGTTCTTCTGTGATTTTTTCCCCTACTTGCATTTGAATTTTGTGGGGTATAGTATGTTCATTTTCTTGCAGTACAAGCTGTACAGACACTGAACTGGGCAAAATGGTTTCAATATTATAAAACATCTCATTCTTCTAAGGGTGGAGAAGAAGGCTGAACTCAAGGCACACGAGTATTTCAGTCTATGTGGGTGTGATAGGACCATTGATGACTTCTTTCTTTCATGTTGTGTATAAATTGGCAGCTCTGCTAAAGCCTGAAACCCCCTGGTATCACAGATGGCAGTGGCCTCTTTGTTCGCTCCAGGAGGTGGCCAAGCACTAAAGAAGGTTCTCAGGCTGTGCTGGGCCATGTGGACAAGGTTACACCAATGTAAATGGCTGAAATGTCACAGTTCCTGTGCTGATGCATAAGAGGAGTTACAGTGCAGCTCCTTTGTTTTCTTTGCTATGTTAACTGTTCAAAATGAGTAAGAATAGGAAAAGTATCCTGGATTTTTTAATAAGTAAACTCTTTAGACTGATACGTACAGGACAGGTCTATTTATCTTGAAGGAGCAGCTTCTTATTAGCAATTTTTTCTGACTAAAACTATGAAGGCATGAGATTTTCAATGTTATCAGAATGGCCTCTGTCATAATTTCTCCTGATTACAGTTGCAGCTGAGTAGTCTTACAGACAGCACTTTGTTCAGTCTGGTCTCTGAATTTAGAGCTAACTATCCACATTTTTTTCCCACATATATTTAATAGTTTGTGTTAATCACATTCTGCAGTGGTAGAAATGGTAGAGTTGTACAATTTGCAATATTGTATTAATTTAAAGAAATACATACCAAACAGATGTATTTGGTAAAGATTGCAGGCTACCTGCAAGGTACTGTGACATTTTTTAAGTTCTTTGAAACTTTCAGCTCATGTGTTGAACAATGCTTGTTCTCAGAAAGCTTTGTGTCCTTGTTTCTTTTGATTTAATTATGAATACATATGATATCTTGCAAAGCTTTTTTATAATTTGGAATCAGTTTAAAATGGAGGAGAACTCTGATTTTCATTTCATGCCTGAATTTACCTTATGATACCTTTTGCATACCTGATATTTGTCAACTTCATGGTCTTGAGCAGATGATAACATCATCTATTTGTTCACTTTACTAAGTGTTATTCTTATTTCAGGAATGCAATTGCTTGACTTTTGGGAAGAGATGAACAGAGTCATTTCAGATTCGGAATTGGCGTCTGGTATTCCCTGCTCATCTGCAGTACCAGGACTGATACAGTATCTCCAGAGCATCACCAAACTTGTCATATCAGTGCTGTCAGTGACTGCAGGTCCTGCCACCCAGAGCTGTGGTTCAGCTGCTGCAAAGGAAATGGCCAAGCCCTCACTGTCAGTAGCTCATCTCCTGCACTGTGAGTTCCATGAAGTGCGTCTGCTGGCATTGGAAGCAATACTGCTGTGGCTGAAACAAAGAAATTCCCAGCAGATTGCAGAAGGAAGAGGAGATGTATTATGTTTACTCACTGATTTGGAAGACACTCTTCTCACAATGGCTCTGAAGGAAACAAATCCCCAGTGTTTTTGCAAGGTAAGAGGGTGCTTTTTTATTGATATTTTGTATATTTTCAGTAAATTATTTTTAATTTTGAAATTATATTTGTAACTTTCAAAAAGATATTTCAAATATGCATTATGCTTTTTAAATAGTAGGTGAGTAGTTGGGATTTTTTTACACTGAACAGGAGCTGTGCAATAATTTTCTAACAGATGTTCTTGTGTAAAAGCAAGAACTTCCTGTTTCATTTCTTAGAACTGTCCAGAGAGAATCTTTGTGTTCTTGGAGTCGAGCTTAGGTCAGTGTTTTATTGATCTCAAATGTGCACACTCCTGTTGAGACTGTCTGTAAATTCTTTGTTTGTGAATTGTGTCTGCAGGTGCTGGAAATTCTTCATAATATGGATCTCAGAAATCTGCTTCCAAAGACTGAATGCTCTATAAAAATGAATCCAAATGAGCTCTTAACCTGGAGTTTAAACCTTGCAGATATCTCCAGCAGGTATGGTCTGTCACGCATGTTGAAATACTTTTATTTTTAAAACTTTCAACCTTGAACATTAATATATTGGTTTAGGACTGCCCTTTCATTTAAAAATCTGTATTTCAGAAAAGAGAGTGTGGCTTATTTGAATAAAGTGGGTTCTTGAGAATTTTTCAGAGAAGTAAGATCTTTATCTGAATTATAAGGCCCACAAGCCTTATAGCACCCTGTAAACGTCCAGTAGTACAGTTCCTGAAACAAGAAGTTACTCTGGCTGTCCTGTGATAGCCAGTAAGCATAGTTCTTCCTGAATGGTAGTTGGAAAACACCCACTTTACTGTGGAATTAACAATTAGTATTAATGATCCAACCAAACACTCATTTGCTGTGGATCTGCCATCCCTCTTCTCCTGGTTTATGGGCAGATGGTTCGTAGAAGGAATGACAGATCTCATTTTACTTGTTGGGTTGGCAGAAATGGTTCATCCTAATCCTGAGCATTTGCACTCCTTAAACAGACTCTAAAGTTAGCAGAAGGCACTGAACGTGTGGAGCCAGTTTGTAGTTCCTACTGAATTAGAAGGTGTGTCTATCCATCCATAGTGGAATGGATAAACAGTGTCCAGGCTCTGAGTATGACATCCTGTTTCTGATAGTTCTAAGCCATGTAAACATTGCAGCCTAGTGTTACAAACATGAAATATAGAGAGTATAGAGTGTAGGACAGCATTTTATAGCATATTTGCTGCTGATTTGCTGTAAATTGTTCCAGTTCAAATGATGATGATGGGAAGTGGTCATGTCAGGGATGAAGTAAGATTCTGGTGATAAAACAACACTCCCTGGTGTTGTTAGAGGGAAATGGCTGAAATAGCAGGCCTTGCTGCTCAGGTGTTGCCATTCCCCATGGTGGGAATAGGCTTCAGAAGCCACAGCGCCAAGAGCCATGTCCTTAGATCCTGCTAGGCAACAGGGAGGCTTGGAAGCTGGCAGTAGGCATATTTTGCACTAGGAGCATTTCTAGCAGCTGTAGAAGAGATATTCCTGCAGCTAAACACCAGCTTCAAGAGATACATTTGTTCACAATTTAAAATGATGCCTGGTTTATTTGAACTAAGGTTCCATTTTCAAATGTGTTCTTCTGTGGTAAATATGTAAATAAAAAATAAGCATGACAGCAGTGAAAGTCAGGGCATGTTTCATTTGCTTATCAGCTGAGAATTTAGCTAACATCTAGATCTCTAATGTAAAAACTCCAAATGCTCAGCTTGAAAAATACCCATTTGTGATAATCAGAAATAGTTAAGAGCTGGCTGGTTTTCTTCTAGAGATGAAATGAGAGAAATTGCTGACTTTTTGATATGTCCTTTGCTTTGTTTTCTCAGCCCTGAATGTCAAACCATCTCTTTCAAATTTGCCTCCAAACTGATTATCCACCATTTGCAGAACCATCAGCAGGTAAGAGAAATGGAGCTGGTTAACAGCTTTGTAATCCTCGAGTTTTTAGTGGTTGCAGTAATGTGGCTTCTTTTAGATGCAAGCCCCAAGCTTGTGTTTTTCTTGTGTCCATTCATCATTTTTGATATTATGTCTTCCTCTCTGAATACACTGCCATGTTCTGAAATGACAGAGTCATGAATGTCACCTCAGTACATCCCTCTCAAAGTAATTTCAAGTTAAATACATGCATAAATATTTCTGGTGGAGTAATTTCAGCTTCTGAGCTCATCCAAAATGGTCACTATAATGTGGAAAGGGAAATGCCTGTGGTGTTCAATGCTTGTTCTGAATTCAGCCCATTTACTGAAGTGCAGCTTTGTTGTGGTTTCTTGATTGTTGGAGAAGGCCACAGGAGAGCACGTGGGGTGGGAAGGCATGAAGCTGAAGCAGTGGTTGGGTGCAGTTCCCAGCCAGCTCAGATTTCTTTTCATTTTAAATTGTCAGTCTGATGTCATATATGTATGTGTAGGGCAGTGTAAAAGCAGCTTTAGTACTAGACAATTTTAAAAATATTTTCAAAGACACGAAACCCACTTAGTGGATATTTTAAAACAAACAAAATTCTCATGATCTGTTTTAAGAGGAAGATAATTTTCCTTACAAAGCTATCATTTTTCATAGAATGAGCAGCAGAATGCTATTTTATGCATATTATATACTATGCACATTATATGCTAATGACCATGTCTCATAAAAAATAAAAAATCAGATTTGCACACAAGGATTGAGGTACATGAATTATGATGTTAAATCTTTTTTGTTAAATGAAAGGCATAGTGTGAGTACTTAAAGTTAACATAACAAAGAGGAATTAATGAAAAATGCTGTAAAAATCTTAACTAGAGATGCTACAACAACTTTCTCTAATAAGCATATAAATCATGGGAGATCTGAAATATACCTACAGAGAGAGCTTATGGCTTTGGGAAAGACCAGGTACATCAGTTTTCTGTCTAAATTCTTTCTTTTGGGTTGCATTCAGTATTTACATCTGTGGAAGGGACTTCCAGAGTCTTCCATAAGTAAAAGTTAATTTCTGTCTTTCTAGATAAACCCTCCATGTGTCTGCTTGAAATTTGAGTAATTGTAACATCTTGGGAGATTTTTTTTTTTTTCACCTTTTATAGAATGTGTAGAACACACTCTGGCTGTGTCCCTCTGTGCAGTGCAGGTACATGGCCCTGCACAGGCAGAATGAGGCAGAGTAGGACTGAGGTTTCATTTATTCCTCAGTTAATGAGGTCGATTGAGAACTGAGGCTGAATGGCACATCCCAGAGGGTCATAGGCAGTGTCACAGGGTATGGTTGGTCTGTCACTAGTGGTGTCCCCAAGGGTCAGTGCTGGCCCCAGTGTTGTTTAACTTGTTCATCAATGCCTTGGATGGAGGGGCAGGTGCCTCCTCAGCAAGGTCACTGACAACACAAAGCTGGGAGGAGAGGCTGATACCCCAGGGGCCTGTGCAGCCCTTCAGAAGGACCTCGACAGGCTGGAGAGATGGGCACAGAGGAACCCTCTGAAATTCAAAGGACCAGCATATTTGTCCTTGGCTTGCCTGTGTAGAAGGACTGAGGACACAAAAATACACTTTGACTTGTGTGGTCATTGATGAGTCTTGTGTGAAGGGACAGAGTGAAAGACTTGCCTAGGAATACGCTCTAACTAATAGAAAATTTCCAAACTTTTAAGTGTTCACCTGGGATTCACCACTTTGTGAAAAACGGGGATTTACTAATGAGCAGTATCCCTTGGGCAGGCCACAGTTCAGTGTGATGGTAAGAGGTTAACACCAGCTTGTACAGTATACTTCTCACATCTCTGCCTTCAGATTTCAGAAGAAGTCTTGAAAAAGTGGGTTCAGCTGATAGTGTATTTTTGTGGAGATGAGCAAGAGACAGAGATGCTGTTAGCAGCTGCTGAAGTTCTTAAAAGTATAACATCATTCCTTCTGATCAGTAAGAAGCTCATTCTTGGTAAGTAGCTTGAAAGTAATATTCTGGATCTTTTTTGATGAAATCCATTAATACGTGATTTCAAATGTATTGTATATGTATGCACAGTCGAAACATAATTACATCAAACAGGGTTTTTTGGAAAATTTTAATAGGATTTAATTACTAAACATACAGATTTATTTAAATTCCAGAAGAAAAAGCACATTTGCTCAGCCTCTGGCAATAACTCTGCAGAAGGGGCACGTGAGCTGCTGTTCTGTCTCCTGGTCACTGTACACTGCTGTACAGAATTACTGGCTTGCAATTGTTCTGACTTGAATCTTTCTGTAGTACTCTATTGGTGAGGTGGACAGAGTTTAGTTTAACACTGGGGGTCTAACAAAGCTGTGCTGGCTGGATGTTGAAATGAAGGGCTTCTAGAAAGGAGAGACACTTTCTGCTATAAGAATGATTAATAATTGGATCACATTATATCTCCCAGGTGCAAGGATTTTTGTTTTAAGTTAACATTAGACCATCTCTTAGAGAACACAGAAAGAGGGAGAACAAACAAAACATAAGTGGCCTTATTCAACAGTACATTAGTGACTGGGAGGCAAAGCTCAGTGAAACTCTGGGTTGTTCTGGAGAATAGGCGGCCTTTTCTTTTAGCTTTTTTTCTCCCCAACTTCTGTGAAGAGAGAATAGGGGGATTTTGTGACTAAAGGGCCAGGAGATATGCAAGAATAGGTAGTAATAGATGATGAAAAAAATATTTTGCATCCTGAACAGGACAGACACCTTTAGACAGTTTTAACTCCATAATACTTCATTCCAGTGTAGTTACATAAATGTTTTTAGTTTAAATAGCTTAAGTCCATCCATGTGGACTGGATACAAATATCTTTTATACAGTATAAGAAAAGAACAGTATATTTCTTAATCTGTAGATAGTGGTTTTGTGAAAAATTAGCTATTATTTTGAGATGTGCTTTTACCTTAATTGGTAACATTTACCAGAGCTAAATCTGTTATATGAGGTAGACACTGCACTGTTAAATGTTTACAGTATCAGCTCTGGAAATCTTGACCTTCACCGTCTAGATAAAGCTCTTCATAGGACAGACTTATTACCATTTTATGTCAAATAAAGACAGTGGTAGTATTGGAGTGAAAAACTCCCAAATGCTGTGCTTCTCATCTGTTGTTATTTGGATGTGGTCCGTAAATGAGAGACAACAGTTTCCTCTTTGATCTTGTCAAAACAGTTGCTGATTTCCATGCTTTCCAGTCAGGCAGATGTGAAGGTCTGAAGTAAAAAATAGAAGCAGTTTCTATCCTGTGTAAAATCCTATCAAAACAAATGAAAACAGACAGGTAAACAAAAATAAGTGCTCCCCTATCAGCCCAGAAAATAGAGGCCCAAGGCCTCAGTGGGCAAACCATCTGAATTAGCTCTTTGCTCTGCAAATTGATTCAGAGGAAGAAAGATGCAGAGCTGACCCTTCATAGTACCTAGAATTGTCAATCTGGGGATCTTCACAACCATGAAACTGTCGGTACTGCAGTGATGAGTTTGGCAAATCAAGGGCATGGGCTGGTGATTAGTTGTAGTGATATAAACCCAGAATAATTCCCTTAAGGGACTTGTGTGCATCTAAACAGCTTTGACTTCTATGCCTTCTTCTGCATCAGCTTGCTTGACCACATAGAGTAAAAAGTAGAAGTTAAAGGAAATTGTGGTTGTATGAATTGGAGTTGTGGTCATTCCCAGGAGCTTCCATTACTATGTTCCTAAGAGAAAGAGGATGGATACTGGTCTGTATGTTCTGGGTGACCCCATCATCTCTTCATCAAGCTGCTTGAGGGTTCAGAAAAAGTCTTTATGCAAATTCCTTTTGTAGACTCCATTGTTTCTGGAGGTACAGTAGAAACTTGTCTAGGTGGGAAATCTGGCAATTCAATCTATAAGGGGATAATTATTCTGCCCTAGCCGTACTAGCATAACATTATTGAGTGTGTCGTGCTAGGGAAGAAAGCAACTTCTTTCTGAAATAATTATGTTTCATGCCATTGCTCCATAAGGAAGTTACAGGTAATACAGGAATGCTGCTTCTGCCTGTGTAGTAAAGCCTAGAGCAATTTACTTTGGCCAAGCAGTGAAATACAGTTGTCTGGCTAGTCTTGTAATACAAATATGTGCTAAACCTGCTGAAAACATTGTAGAAGAAAACCAGCAGTGAAGCACAACTCTTGCATTGTCTGTGGTCGCCAGAGAGTAATACCTAATAGCTGGCTGCATCTAAAAGTGACCTTCCAGTGAATTCCTTTAATCAAGATGTTCAAAGACTTGAAAAGTCAGCTGAAAAATACCCAAGCAAACCTAGGAGTATAGCTGTGTGACTTGAGCTAGTGATGCACGGTGTGGCAGCAGTAAATGGCACCAAGGTTTGCAAGGGAAGCATGGCTTGTGAGGTGTGAATTGCCACTGGGGCGCTGTGTGCTGCCTGCCTGCCTTGGGCATTACCAGATGAGCACCTCCCTCTTGGCACTTCTCTCTGGTTAGTCTTAGCTGTGTACGTGTAATCGCCCCATGGATTAAACTTGTTTCCAGCAGAGAGTGGGTGTAAGGCTGGCAGAGCATGTTGGTGAGTGGTGGAGACAGGTGGATGTGGGGAGAAGGAGGTGATGAGTAGATCCCTGAAAGGTGGAGTCGTTCCGATGGGGAATGGCATTTGTGTCCAGCGCTACTGGCGCTATCTGAAGAAAGCTTGGTTTGGCAGCCTCTGCTCCAGGCAGATTGCAACAGCAAATCTATGATCAGAGTGCATTGATCCATCTCCAGCCACAGAATTTTTTATGTTGCCAAACAGGAATTCTGCACTCCTAGAAATTGTAGCAAATTGAGAGCACTCACGACCAAAGTTGAATCCAGGTAGAGAGGCCCATTCTCTTATCTGTTGCCTACTGTTTAAACCAAGCTGAGTCTGCCACCTAGATAAGGTTCACAGATGCTGAAAATACTTTGATTGTATTGCCAGTCTTTTTCCCAGTGGTTTGCCAATGCTTTTCATGTGTTGTCTTTAGGTGTGGAAACAGAGCTCTCTAACTTCTTTGAATGCATGTAAGAAATAGAACTCTCATTTTTCTCCACAAATAAATACAGGACTGTCTGATACCCTTGGTCTGTGGAAATGTGTGATTCTACTGCTGCAGAATGAAGACTTGGTAGTAAGGGATGCTGCTGCTGAAGTGATACAAGTAGCACAGTCAGAAAAAAAGAGCAATGAAGGAACAGGTATGTTAACGTTACTTTTAAATATTATTGAATGTTTGGGAGGCAAAAGTTTTTCTCTTCTCATCACAAATTTCTTGCTAACTGTAAAGTGCTTCATTCATCTCCTATAATTATGTACCTAAAAGATAGTAGCAAATTTGATGCCCACCATGCTTTATTATTTTGCTGTTACTGTTCTTGGTTTAATTTGCATATGGTTACGTGGAGGTGTAAAAAAGACAACAGCAGGACTCAGCTTTATGGTTCGTGCTGTGATGAGTCAACATTCACATAATTTCAGTTTGAAAGTTCTTTAATACCAGCTCTAGTCTAATACAGTGCAGTGCAAGACACTCCCTGAATCCCACATTGTTGTAAGAGCCTAATCACAGAGAGATAGGAATCTAGGAAGCAGCATTCAGCTCATTGATTCATTATTAGACCTTGAAATCCATTTAGATCCAGATCAGCAAAGACAATTCACAGCATACCCACAATGTGCTTTTGAGGATGTGGGCCTTTTTGTCTGCTTGCCCTAATTTACTCAACCCTGTTAATTTTAAAATAGCCACAAAACTTGAGTAGGCTTAACTAATTAATGTGCTTCACTTTGAGAGTCTTTGCTGACACATTCTTCCATGTGTTGTGAATAAATTAGAATTTACTACCAAGCTGATCTTTCTCTGGTGGTCCCTGGTCTGTGCTACTCAGTGATGCCTGTACCAACCACACTGCAGTCAGTTCAAATTAGTCAGCCCTCTCCATGTGGACTTCTGCTAGACTGGAGATAAAGCAGCNAAAAAAAAAAAAAATAGGCAAAATTGTTTGCCACTATTGTAGTGGTGGAAATCTGCTCATGTGGCAAGTATGGTTTTGAGCTGGCACTGTTCAGGCACAGAGCTATGGGGTAGACGAAGGTAAAAGGAGGGATATGGCATGGGCAGCTTTCATCTTCCTGTTAAATCCCACAGCTCTGATTCCAGCGCTGGCATCACAGCTCTGACAGTTTCTCTAGCCTCAGCTACGGCTCCCTTGAGTATCAAGGGGCTCTGTGTGCATGTGCCTCAGGTCCCCAGTGCTGGCCTTTGGGGCCATCCTCAAGTGTCTCAAGATGGTACTTCCTTTGGGAATAATACGGTGCTGGATTGTCTCTCTGACTTCTTGTGTCTTCTCCCTTCTTCCCTGTTGTATCTTGGTGCCAAGGGATGTTTTCCTGTAACTGGATGAGAGCTCTGTCCTCTGTCTCTTAATTAATACTAAGGTCACCTCAGTGCTTGCTCTTACAGATTACCACTTTGTAAAGCTGAAGTGACCATAATTGAGAAGATAACATAATAATTGTTTTTTATTTGCTATGTTGCTAATTAGGATAGGGACCCCGCTCCCCAAATTTCTGTTAACCCCTTAGTTACACTTAGCTGTGCCTTCCTGTTTTTTAATTTAAAATTCTTGCAATGAAATGAGCGTCTGTCTTCTGTGACTGGAAAAGAATGCTGCATTTGAAAAGAGATAATTCAGTTTCTTTTCATGTCCATTTTGCATCATTTTTGTCCCTTCCTGGGATCTTTTTTCTCCACTAAACTCATTCCACTTTTTGTGATTTGCTTTCTAGCTTTTGGGGGAGCAATTTTGCCCTTGTGGTTTTTATGTATAACCAGATTAAAATAAGCTCACCTTTGTATGTTTTTTGTTTACTTTCATTTACCCCCTTTCTTTTCATGTGCATGTGAGAGTATGCAATATGTTTGGGTCTGTGGTTTAGACATGTCATGGATCACCAGACCTCTCTGTCGTGGGAATTTTTAAATTGCATTCAAATATCTGCTTATTTTTTTTCAAATTTTCATACCATGAAAGTCTGATTTTTCATCACAGCACTGACTTTAAAATAACTGAACCCACAGACTGAAATTCATAGAAGCTGTGAAACAACTCTTTAAAATTCTTACTTTATAACACATTACTGGATATCGTAAATTAACTGACTTTTCATTTCCATTATACAAGAAATTAGTATTGTGGCCCAGTAGTTTTATCATGAGATCAGAAAGAGGAATGGATGTTTAGAAACCTGTTCTCATACATTCTGTAATTGTTTTACTTTTATATCATTATCATTACCACTAGCTAACACAAGAGAGTAAAGAAACAAATATAATTTCAGCTTCATTTGTGCATCAAAAGTGTTGTGTCCAGTAGCCATTATATTTCCAGAAATACTGCATTGTATGAATAGGTTATGGTGTATTCCACCTTTCACTGCTGGTAATTTGCCGTACAGAAAGCAGGAATGCTGTTCACAAAATACAAGCACTGGACTTGCCAGAAATTTTGGCACTAGGATCTTCATGTCCACTCCTAACAAAATCCTCTTTTCTCACTGTGTACACAGCATGTAAGGGAGGAGTAGCCTGTAGCTGCCTGCAGAAGAACTGCACTTATTGTCAGCCTAGGGAGTCAATGCCACAAGTGCTTCATTTATATTGAGATCTAGAAGAATCTGTGATTATAGCCTGGCAAATGCCCCTGCCCTTCCTATGTGATAGAAGCTGGCATCTTGTTTTCATGTGGAAGAGTAGAGTAGGAAAGGTTATGTACTTGTGTGTTACAGTTAGAGCAAGGCTGAATTAGCATCCTGTTTAGCAGAACAAGGTGAAATTGGACTGTTGTTAACAGTAACAAAGTTATTTGCATAGACTGTTCATAGAGTTGTTATAGCATGGTTTTCCTTTACATGCATGTTGCTGAATAACAGCACAAATATGTAGCAGTATGATAGTGTCAAATAATAGATATTCTCATGTCATTTATAGATGGTGAAACTGGAGGCAAATGATCCTGTCTATTATAGTGTGCATTCAGTTGCAGTAACAGCTCCTATCTTGTGTAATTCTTTGAAATGCTACATGAGCTCCTGGGCGAGAATATGAACTTGGTTTCTTGTTCCCTTGTGGCTTTTAGTGAGGGCAAAACCCCCAGTTTCCTCAGATAACTAATCCATGCAGCTTTGGATCACTCAAATTATGAAAGCAGTAAGCTTGTGGAGTTAGAAATCTGTTGTAACACATGTGATACAAGAACCCTGTAGAAATTGCAGCCCCCATTTTCATTTGGAAGGAGAAAAGGTCAAGAGACCTAATGCTGATATACCAGAGGGCTCCTATCCTCACTCCACTCTACTATTTTACCCCCAAGCAAAACCCTATAAGCCCAACTATTTTCTTATAGGACTTCTTCTGTTACCAGTAAAGTTCACTTTTAAAATCTGTTTTATTCATACAGAGAGCCTTGTTTTGTGTTTTTAGTATGTGCAAAAGCTCCTATTCAGTAAGGGAAGTTACTGAGGCTGGATGATGGCAGTAATTTTCTGAGCAGAGCAGGTCAAACAGAATCCTGTCTCACCAGAAAGGTGAAAAGCTTCTGTTTTCCTTGCTAAAAATACCAACTGAGGTAGTTAAGGTTTTCCAAATAACTGGAACAATATAAACCCCATCTGTAACTCAAGGTATTGTGTGTACACTTTGTTGTTGTTTCCTCATGCATTGAGGTGTAAACCTCTGGGGGATTGTTTTATTCCTTTTAGTATGAGGGAGGGTACAGGAAGTATTGTATTCAGTGTAAAGGTAGAATAGTTGCTTTGAAATCTAATTAAATTAGTGACCCATGGCTGTGTAAAGTCTAGACCTGTTCACAGCAGCATTTTTTATACGAGAGGGTTACTCCTTTAAAGAAAGATGATTTCAGTTGGGGAAACAAGAATGCTTTTTCCGTACTGGTGATTGCTTTGCTAAATATCCTGAAAAATTCAAGTAACTGTGCTCAAACAAAAACTGTATTTATTGGTGTCATTTTCCTGTATCGCTTTTCTTTTAAATCTGTAGAAGAATTACATGAAGTAAAATTATGAGCTTGTCAGTATTAGAGAAGTTTGAATAAACTGTTTTTCTACCATTATAGCCAAGCCAATCAAATTCTATAAAATTCTATATTAAAAAAACCACCTTTACTCAGCTTAACCTTTATGTTGGTAAATTACCAAATTAACCTTAAATGAGTTTAGGAGCATTTTTAGTGTCATCAGCATTAGCACCAATTTAGCTGATTTTGAAAATTGAGCCAAATTAAGCTTAGATGAGCAATTAGATTTGCAAACTTGAGGAAATCTTTTGAAAGTGCCTGAATGATTTAGCTGCCTAAATAACCTTCTGGAATATAATTGAGGACTTCAGGAACTTTCTGCTACTTCTGTTGTGAAATAGCAGTTTTATAGAGAGATGAGCAAGTTAGCTCCTGGGCTCAGCTGTGTGGCTGCAGCAGAACTTGTGCAGCCCAGGGCAGGTAAATGGCTCACTCTGGGCACCACCATCACTGGCTGCAGTAAGAGCATCTTTGAAAACCAATCTAATGTTGTTATTGTTACATTCCTAAGTTTTTGAGTAATTCTGAGCATGATGTAGTCAGTTTTAATCCACTGGCTAAAATATCAGATGTATTAACTCTGGTCCTTTGGTTCCATTTCACATGCTTATACTGAATAACTCCTGTGCCAGGAGTTTCTGAGCAAAAGGCAATGCAAAGTTCTCTTTTCTTCTCTTGATGGTTGCTTCCTTCTTGATAGATTCTACTTTTTATCTTTGGAGAAAATAATCAGTGAAAATGACAAGTGTCCTGGTTTTTTTTGATTCACCAGCAAGGAAAAAACCCCAATTTATTAGCTGGCTGGTTTAAAGAAGCTGACCCCACCTTCTGAACTGACTTTCCATCCTGTTGGGAATGGGGTAGCACTACAGAGCAGATTGAGTTAAGGTTCTTGTGGAAGTCTTCACTGCTGGGTGTTGACTGTTTCAGTGGCCCACACTATTTCAGGTTTATCTTACTGTTTCCAGGCATGTAGGAGCATTTCAGTAACTTTTACTTTGTTTATTGGCCAGTGAGTAGAAATGTGTGTAAAGGGAGAAGTTAAAATGTGCTGCTTGGGGTGGTGGTGGAGGAAGAAAAAATATCATTGAATTAGATTGAAGCACTAAAACATTTTCAAGGTGTCTCTGAATTCTCTTCTAGGCTTAGAAAGACTTTAGACCTAACCATTTGACAGGGTAGAAGAATGTCTCTCTGTGAGCCATGCTGTCACCTCTGCATGGAGAAGAGCAGAGCTGCTTGTTGCTTGCACCTCAGTTTCCTTTTTCACAGATCATTAGTGTAAAGGACAAGGCAAATTCAAGCTAAACTTCTTAATGAACCTAGAGTAGGTGTGGCTGTCATGATTGTGCCTGGGAGGTTTATTGTGTGGGGGTTTGTTGGCACAGTGACGGTGTAAATAAGCCTTAGCAGAGGTAGGAGAAGTTAAGGGACAATCAGATCTGCTGTATTAACATTTGAAAGAAACAAGGGGAGAGGAAATCCTGCTCAAATTTATGTTTCTTGTTCCTGTCCTCTAAAAATCTTCCTTGGGTGAACCTAAAGCTGTGCAAAAGGTTTCATACATATGTGCCCTAATAAGATCTAGTAAATCACTTGAGCAAGAGATAAGAGATAACACAGCCTGTGTGATGTTAATGCAGCACAATGGTCTGGCAGTCATCATCAGCACCACAGGTGATATCAGCAAATTATGGGTGACTGGCATGATCCCAGAACTTGTACCCCAAATGTCCTTTACAACTAGTCCATGAAGTATTTCAGGACAAGTGGCTCAGATTTCATCTACTCCAGTTGCTAGTGAAACAGCTTTGAGTAAGTGCTGGGCAAACCTCAGATGCTAAATGGACCTTGGTAGTGTTTAAATGCTAAAAATACCATTGACATTGGTGGTGTTTAGCTGCACGATAAAAGCATCCCACATATTGCATGGGAAACAATAAAGAAAGATATTTTACTTTATTCATTGCCTCATTTGCTTGTTGGCATTTGAAACTGTTTTCAAACTGTTCATTAAAGGAAGTGCCAACTTTGTCCATAGCAAAAGGAGCTTTTCTTCCTCATGTTTATCGTTGAGTAAATACATTAAATAGATTTCTTAAAGCTGTAGTTCATGAGCATGTCAAGTTAACTCCCCTCTCCCCAGACCTGTTTACTTGCCAAGTGCTAAGTCTGTGCTGTGGGATTGGAGATGGGAAAATAACGGGGGGTTAGAAGCTGTGCCCCTCTGCTTTGTGCAGTATGCATCCTTTAAGTCTCTCTCGATGAAATATAAAGAAGAGATGCCAGCAAACTGCTCAGAACTCTCCTTTTCATGTGATTGATGTGTTCATCCTCTTGCCAAACCAGGGGACACACCACCTTCTGCTCTACTTCCGTGCTGGTGTAGCCTTCCAGTGAGGCAAGTGGGAGGACCGTGGTGAATAAAACAAATGTCAAGTTACTCTGATCCTGGACAAAGATTAGTGTGTAGGGTTCTACTTTTCTCATGCACTAGGTGACTTGCCCTGATGTTCAGGTTAGGCTAATGGGCCTCTGAGGCCCCAGACAGCTCCTTTAGTTGTGGCTCTTGAAACCAGTTCTGGCAGCTGCCTGGCTTTGAGGAACAAGTGGTAATTGCCCAAACATAAACTAGAGAATTGCATGCATGCAAACTGGTTTAAGGATGCATTAACTGGCAAGATCGTAGGTGATAAGATTTCCTTTGCTTGATTTAAGTCAAACTTGTGCACTTTCTTCTCTATTCTGACATTTGATTTTCCTCTTTTCAGAGGTTTGATGGAGGGGCTACAAAAAGGACGCAGTCAGAACCTGGCTGTAGGAAGAGCTTGCTGACATTGCTGCCTGGAGCTCTTCCACCAGCCAGCCTGAGAGTGGAGTGGTTGGTAGGGCTGGGGGTGGGTGGCTGCAGCTGCATACAGAAGAATGAACACTTCATCCTAGACACGTGACTTGCTGTGATACAGCTACTATGGTGTGCAAAGTTAGCAGCTTCCCTCAAATGGATGAATTTCAGGTCCTTGCTAATGCCATGGGTAGGTAAAAACAGCGGTTTGGAAAGACCATTTAAAATGCACTTTTTGCCTTCCATGATTTTCAAGCTGCTTTGAGAATTGCTTATAATTTTGGAATCTCTTGGTCAGAAAAATCTCCCAGACAGATCTTGTGATATGCCACGGGTGCTTGGGCATAGTCCAGAAGTTCTCACAGTGTTGTCTGGGTTACTAATGGAAAACTGCTAATCATATTAGCCAAAATATGTTTATGTGCTCTGTACTGAGGACAATTGGAAAGAAGGTTAATGAAATTTTTTCTGGAATCAGCTCAAGGATTTCTTCCGCTTTGAGTATTCTTGATAACTGCATGCTGGTAACTAGATGTGCAGCTCACTAAAGAGAATTTCTAAGCCTGCTATGAAAGAGGAGCCTTTTGAGCTGAATGTTAGGATTTAAATGGGAAGCATTTATCCAAATGGCCTTTAAGCAGTAGAAGGCAGAATAAACATAGACAAGACCCATCCAAGCAGAAGAGAATATGAAAACGATGCAATACAGTCAAAAGCAGAAGAAAATCACAGGGAGGCAAGAGCTGCTCCTGTTGCAGAATAATTTTCTACAATTTTATGTTTATTTTCAAAAGATTGTGTATGGAATCTATGTGATACCCTGTTGCAAACAATGCGTCTCGAGGCCTCAGTGAAGAGGTGTAAAGCAGTTTAGCAGTCCTAAAGATGGTGTAGGACTTTGTATTGAGACACTGTAAGGTGATGACACCTCTTCAGTTCCCTTAGATAAGGCCTGTTGAGGACAGGGGGAAGGTCACACAGCTGCGTGTGTATTCTGGGAATGCTCTGACGTGGGCCCTGGCAAAGGAGGCAGTGGGTGCTGCCCAGAATGACCAGAACACTCTGCAGGGTGACGTGCACCACATGTTCCTGAAGAGTAGTGTAAACCATGGAAGGGAACATCACTGATAGACATCCTTAGGCTGTCTGTAATTGTAGGATCATAAGTAGATAGGGTTCAAACAGAAAAAAAGACAGCATTCTCCTTATAATGTTCAGTGTTGAACCTTCTGCTTAAGGGCCCCTGACTCTGGCTGCATCATTTTATCCTTTCAAGCTTTTAATGGCCAATACAATGCACCTGCATAGAGAAGGATTTATGTGGAGATACAAATATGTAACAATGACCATTTAAATCCTGGCAAACTAAATAAGTGGCAAATACCTGTGCTATTTGGTGACTACTTGATGACTATGATGACCTCACATTTAAGAAGTTTCTTCCAGAGAGCAAAATGACACGTGGTAGAGATTATGAAACACTTACTGTGGCTAGAAGCTGTAATTTGGGGGTTTTTTACATCTTCTGTAATAATTCTAAGAAGGTAACAATTACAGGGCAGTTGCAAGGATGAAAGAATTGAGGTCTAGGAGTGTAAATGAATTAATCTGGTTTTTCTGCTAGAATAAATTCAGGATTGTTTCAGGAGTAGATTTGACCTGTAGCCTGGTTGCATCATATTTTTATGCTAATAGGTATATTTTGTGTTTTAGTAATAGTATTTCTGTTATGTGTGACATTCTACATTTTGCATCTTTTAAATATTTCCTGTTATTATGAAAACTTTTGGAAGATCTGATTGGAAAGTAATTAGGTCTTAAAATTGCATTTCTATTGAGATTATTTCCTGGTTTAATGGTGACTCTTGAGGAATGTTTAAGTATTTTCCTTAGATACAGAGGAGGAGTTGGCTGAAAATATGGCTTAAATATTTTTGTTCAGAAAACTCTTTGTTGATAACTTTTGGGCCCAGGGACCCTTCACTGAATTTGCTGACTGCCTTTTTTTTTTCCCCCTTTCTGATGCCAGTGTAGAGTAAGGCTGTTTGTTATCCACAGCTTACCTCCTAAACTTGGGAGTCTGTGTGTGAGTGAAATATTAATGAAGAAGTGTTGACTTGAAGCCAAAGTGAATACATGCACTCCTGCAGTTTTTTATGAAACCTCCTAAGCTTATGAAGCCATAAAAGTGATAAAAGTGATAAAGTGGTGTTCCTGTTAGCTTAACAAGTGTGTGCCCTTTTGATATAAGCAAAATAGCACCATCAATGATCTTCTGCTTTGAAAGTATTTCGCTTTATTTCTGACTTTATTTTTTTTAAAAAATTGCTTTGATTTTTACTCCTGAAGTAACCAGCAGTCTTAATTATCTTTATTGAAAAAATAATTTTGCAAATGAGGCCAGTAAAGTGTGCAAAACCAGCCTCTGCAGAAGTAAACAAAAACTGAAGGACTGATCATATTCTTCTGAATAGAGCTATTTTGTGCTCTTTTTAAACAAGCTGGAAGTGCAGAAGCCTCAGTGCTTTGGAGCAAATGCACTCTGCTCCACAAGAGTGTGACAGATTGTCAGGGAAGGCCAGGGGAAAAGAAATTGTACTATTCACCCTACACTAGTTAGTTTTTACGACTAGGCCAGGAAGAGTTATGGGGGTTTGCTGTTTTGGTTTCTTGTTTGCTTCTTGTAGCTGGCATTCTACATTGCTAATTGTGGGCATGGTAATAATCAAGAACAGTGTTAAGCTCTTAAATCATATCTAGACTTGTGAAATATTATTTTAACAGATTTATTTAGAGATGTAATTGAAGTTCTGTGATACATGAAGTTTGCAACAGCTGGCCTGTAGTCTCTATGACATTTTGCTACTGTATTCAGCTCTTGTTACTCCAAGGTTCAAATGTTTTATTTGAATAAATTGACTCCAATTTTATTCGTTAAAAATACTGAAATGAAACTTTCACTGACAAGGTTGTAGCTTGTCCTTTATCTGTAAAAATGAAGTCTGGGCACAAATTGTGTTATTTTGCTGACCAGTTGCTGCAGTTCTTTTATTAGTACTGCTTCTTCTGTTTCACTGGTACTATGAAAGGATAAAGATGTTCCAAGCAGTTTCTTTGTGAAAAAAACAATGGCTACCTGAGTAATTTGATATAAGGGACAGGTACTATTAAAAAGTAATTTTTAAAGCTAGATTATATTGAAAAGTAGCCAAGCAATCTTGTTGAAAAGAAATCTTGTTACGTTAGGAAGAATTATTCATTTGTTAGGAATTGAGAAAAGGGAATAAGGGAAAGAAGAATACTGGAGGAATTAAGGGGAGTTGAGTACAAATTAAAAGAAAATAATTTCATTTTAAATGGAGCTCAGTTTCTCAGAGCATCCAGCTAGGGGTTAGACGTAGTTAGAAACTGGGATATGGAAGTTAGTGGTAGCTTTTTGATCCTTTGTTACCTGGCATAGGTGAAAGCTGGAACAAATTGGGTGCACAAAAAGGCTTTGGTGTGTATCCATAGCCTGTGACTGCCCCACTCCTCCTCAGATTGCTTAAGATGCAGGAGTCCAAATGCATATGGACCAGCATCTCTGATATTTTTGGTATCCTGCATATTAATTTCTCACACAGTGCAGTTGAGTACTGCATGCTAGAAGTTCTGAAGGGTAGGACTTGGGAGAGCTGTGGGTAGGCACATCCATACACACATGGAGTTCTTCATAAAGGCTGAGCTGGAATGCCCATCAGAGGCCAGAGGTATTGCACCAAGAATGAGGAGATGATCCATTCCTGCAAGCAGATTTTTGCACACAGAATTTCATTTGTGTGTTTGTGGGTGGGACTAGGGTAGAGGATATAAATACCTTTGCAAACTAACCTAAACTATCACCTTGTTTCCACATAACTCAGCACTCAAAATTTTTAATGACCAAGATAATTCCTACCTGTGATGGAGTCAAAGCGGCACCTTAGAATGAAAGTCGGTTTTATTATATTACTGATTTCCTGTGCCACAGCCTTCCCACTGATTTGGTTACTTTAATTCCTGGCGTGTTGGTGGAGGGCAGGTGATGGGGAAGCAGTTGTGGGTTCTTACTTCACAATGGGTTCTTACTTCAAAACCTGCGATGTGTAAAACTCAATGTCTCTTTTTTTTTTTTTTTTTTTTTTTTTTTTTTCCCCCCTATAATCAGTTCCAAACTTACAAGGAGAACTCGGAACTGGCTTGGTTGAACAAATTGATTTCTCATGCGTCAGAAAGTAAAGTTAAACATCCTTGGGAAACCTAGAAATTCTGAGAACT
The DNA here is from genome assembly GCA_013400435.1 of Pycnonotus jocosus. Taxonomy (NCBI): domain Eukaryota; kingdom Metazoa; phylum Chordata; class Aves; order Passeriformes; family Pycnonotidae; genus Pycnonotus; species Pycnonotus jocosus. The sequence goes on along the minus strand of VWYP01028661.1, from coordinate 696,478 downwards.
AGACTTTTTATAAAAGGCTTTTGATTTATTAGATTTAGAGCAAGACCATTGAAATCACCTCGAGGAGCAGAATTATTTATGGCAGCTGCTTACAGTACCAATGTAATGCCACCTTCACATGTTTTTAATTTTGTTCCTTCACATGGTCTGTGCTGTGTTAATGATCACCTTGTCATGCTGCCAGTGGAAAACAGTTTTATAAATAATTCCCACTGGTAAGATGAAAGTGTTAACAGAAATACTTCAGTGAAGGTCTTGATTAACTTATACACTTGGCTTGATCACAGTGAAGCTTAGACTTACAATATCTTGTTACCAGAATTAATAAAACCCATTCATTTTTTTCATGTACTGTGTTAATTACCCTTTTACTTTCCCTCATGGGCAGACACACATGTTTGTGTTGAAGACCTCAGTTACACTTTTAGATTTCTCCTTGCTGTACTTAGAAGTTCATACTCAAACAAAACTAACGTTCCCTAATTCCAGAATCCTTATATTGTAATAGTAGACCTTTGAGACTATAGATTGTTACACTTAGGGGCTCTATTTAACCTACCTTTACTATAAACAGCTGAAGAAGGATCTCTTACATTTTTTGTATTTTCTCATACTTACTGAAGGCTTGCTGTCTTATGTACATGAAATAAGAAACACAACTAAAAACTGAATTTCCAGAATATCTTTCTTTTTAAATTCAAATTCCCCAAATATAAATATTCCAGTCAGTTGCCATTTTGCAATAGAGAATACTAACAAACCATATTCCATCACAATCACCTCTGAGAAACATCAGGAAAACAGGTATTTGCCACATTCTCTGAAGCGTAATAGCAATAGGATGACATCAGCTGTGTTAATGAAGGGCCTTTTAGGAAAGATGTTCACAATAATGATTTCCATCCCTAAAACAAACTCCTTGGAGGTTGGACTAGATGATCTCCAGAGGTCCCTTTCAGCCGTGAGGATTCTGTGAAAGCAGCGTATGTTGGGTAGATAAGTTTAATTAGGCAAGATCATAATAAGGTGGGCAATAGTCTTTAAGGTTATAGACATACCAAAATACAGATTATATGATACTTTGGAGTCAGTGACCTCATGCTCCCCTAAAGCAAGGTCAGCACAGACCTTGGAGTTCAAATACAGTGGGTGTAGGAAGAACCAAGGGATAAAATGATCTCAGGGTGAAGTAGTACTTACATATACACAAACTGAATTATTTTCTAGGCTGGTCTGTAGAACCCAACAGTGGTTACATTTCAAATTTATAGGAGTAGAGGCAATACAGGCAGCCTTTGCTTGTTAGCCACCTTTTTTTGCAATGTGTGTTAGTTTTTTAGTGTGGTCATCTGTGTGCTGCTGTGAAGGGCTGTAGAGGTGAATTCTCCAAATTAGGGCTTTTACTTGATTCTCACAATTTGTGAATAAGGCTCACCTAGTGCCATCCCGGGCATGGTGAAGTAGAATGTGGCCTTTCCTGAAGGAAACTCATTTGAAATACACAGATGGAGAAATAAGATGTTAAAGACAGAAGGAGTCTTTATGTTAAAGACACACATTACAGTCACTGTGGACTGTAACTTAAAATGGCATTAGTAAGTAAAAAATGTAAAAAACTCCTTGAGCAGTGAAGTGTGGGAAGCTTAGGTTTGGAGGGTTTTTTTAATGGATTGTTTCACAGGTAAGTGGATTTTCTCATGTCTGATGACTCAGATTTCATCCTTTCAATAGACATGGCAGCAGTAGGGTCTTTTTTCTTTACCCAGCTGGCTATTTCGTAGAAACAAGGCTTAATGTTTCAGATTTCCGTATGTTTTTTTGTCAAACTGGATTGAAACTGGCTCACAGGTTGTGGTGGGAAACATATACACAGAAGTATGCCTCCTGATTTCCTTATTTTGTTTAAAAGCGGGCAAAAAATCCCTTTGATGTTGTTTATTCTTTGAGATTGCAATCTGATTGAATAAAATATGCTAGAGCTGTTATTCTTTTCTATGCACTGAGTGCTCCCTTCCTCTTTACCTGCCCTCATATTTCATCCTCCGTGGTTCTTTTCACCTTTTCAACAGATCTTGAATTGACCTCTGTAAACTTACAGGCTTCTGCTTTTCTGTCTCATTTGTCTCTTTGTAATTTGCTTTGTAAATTTAATTGTGTGAACTGAATATTTTTATAAGGAGGGTTGATTGGCTGTTGTTATTAGGGTTTCCTAACACTCCTCCTGGTTTTCAACTACTTGTGTTAATCCTTATTACTTGGTACTAAGATTTTTTTATACTGTGACTATTTTTTGTAAACTTTAATTATTTGAATTTTATTACTGTAGACATGATTCTACATATGAAATTAGGAGGAAATACTATATTTATGCAGGCTGTGAAAAGGAGTGAAGGCCTTTTCTTTGAATGCTGTTACACATGTATGCTTTGAATATGCAAGAAATTTTTGGTAAAATATGTGCAGATTTGACTGAGAAATAGAACTATAAAATGCTGTATTTTCATATATATATATGTGATAAAGAGAGTAAGACCAGGATCACAAGAAGGGACATGCCAAAGCTATTTAGTTTTGCCCTTGTGATTTTGCATTCTGTCCCTGCCTCTCCCAGAGAGCTGTTTTGTGCAGGCAAGCAAGTCATTCCAAGCAGAGTTTGGAAGGAGGTCACCATGCTGAACGTTTAGCTGGATACCTTGCAGGCATGATTTGCAGGAGTTCAGAGCACATACAGCTGAAGCCAGAGGAAAGTGTATTTTGAATATTAAAGCATTATGGGATGCTGACTTCTCAGTGAAACAAGAAACATCTCATCATGTCTCAGATCAGACATCTAAAACCAGTCAAGATTTTTTAATCTTCATGACTGTCTGTTCTTCCTGCAGAATAGATAGTGCCATTCCTTCTTTCCATGCACATCGTTGTGAGTGATATATGAAGCACTCCATATCACGATGAGAGCCCCAGGTTACTTAGCCATTCTGTCTTCCATGCCTGTTTGGAATATTTTGAATAAGAAAGGTTCAAAGCCATGTCTTAAATGTGTACAAAATAGAAAGAGAGATTTCTTCCCTGTGATGGGGAAGTCCCTGGTGTTGCATAGTTCATGTCTGCATTACTATGTGAGACACAAATGTTTTTAATTTTTGTCATGTGCAGGGAGCACTTCCATTCAGCACATTGTGGAGAGCACTCAGCACTTAGTTTCTTCTCACTTGAAGAGGCACAAACCAATTCCTCAAAGAACTTTGAAGGAAATGGAAAAGACAAATGTAAAATCTGTATGAGACAAATGTATTGGTATCTGTGTTGGATTTTCTATTGAACAACTCTGGTTACTGACTGAATAGTACTTATAAGTCAAAGAATTTGTGTATATATTTACACTTTATGCAAAACTAAGCAGCTCCTGTTCCTTATGTAAATTTACTTGGACCAAGGCCTTGAAGTAATTCATACAAACCATGTTACAATTTACTGATCCACCTAAGCATGCCAAGGCCTCTGGAATGCCATGTCTGCTGAAGATGCAGATGAAGTTGCAGAGAGCCACCCCTCCGCTATCTGGGATGGAGATACACTATCTAAGTTCCTTGGAGCCTGCTAGAGGATGACCTGATGACAGCTGAAAGTTTCCTAGCAAATCTTGAGCCAGATGTTAACACATTTAGACTACAGCTGTAGGGAAATGCCAGAGCCTGAGGTATTTCACTCAGAGAGATACAAGTAAGTCATGCGACTTCCAGAAAGGTGCAGACCTGCCCATGTAAATAGAAGTGTCCTGGGTCACTGAAAGTGCAAAATCCAGAAGTCACCTAGAAGTCAAGAACTGTGTGAAGGGAAAAGGGTGTGAACCACTCCTTAGGATTTCTTTATTGTGAACATCATGTTGGGAAGAAACATAGAGTCCTGATTCTAGAAATGCCTCAGTCACAATAGGGTGGGTAGTATCAGCAGGTCTTTCATGTGAATCAAAACTTATGATAGTAGAGTGAGGAATGTGTGTGTATAATCTCACTTTAGAGTATTTCTGAAAGAAAGGGCAAAAACCAATTTGCTCTCAAGTGAAATCACTGCTGCATCACCTTCCCATTGAAAAGAGCCAGTGGTTCTCTCATGGAGTGAAAATGCTCTTGAAAAAAATCTTTGGAGATAGATATGTTCCATTCAGGATTGTGACTTGTGGCTGTTTACCTGTTACACACCTGCAGGGGAACTGCCCCTAAGTTCTCCTTAGATCACTGCCCCTAAGTGACCTGTAATCACTGCATTGTTGAAAGAGATAAACAACACCTGCCTGTCTGTGTGACTGCAGCTCAGTAGTCTGGCTGACTTTTTTTGTTGGAATGTCAGAAAATTTACAACAGATCCCCCTGTACTGCATTGAAAGCAATTTGCAAGTAGGCATTGGAAGGTGTTTTGATCTTGACAGAAAAAAACCAAGAAAATTCTCTTGGTCATTTGTACTTAGCACCTGCAGTGTGGATGTTTTATGGTCCTGGTAGCTTCTCACATTAACAGAGTGTTTGCAAATTTAGTTGTATTTTCATAGCATTGTGTATCTGTGTCCATATATCAGCAAAAAGATAAAAATAATGTGAGCATTTCTTTACACACATTTCATCCTTTAGATGACATCTGAATAAGAACAGGCAATTTGGTCTGTATTGAAAGTTTTTCATGTAAGGGTAGCTGGGCCTTTTTTTCATCAGTGAATGGTTTCTGTGGGGTTTTGCTCTTTAAGTGTGTTCTCTTACATGATGAGGAAATGGGTTTAGAAAATTGGCCAGTACAGGAGCTGAGACTGTATTATGAACATTTTTGACATAAATTATTATAAAAAAGATTTATGGCACTTTCTCTAAGAGCAATTTTATGGCCACTTCTTTTTGAATGTCACCCTCTTTTAACAAGTAATATGAAACAAAGATAAAAATTAAATATAAACCATCCTAAAAACAGTGTCCCCTCCATAGCATTTTATAAAAGGTATCAAAAGTGATGCAAAGACTGATTTACGGAGGTTTCTGAGTTGGTTTTTTTTTGCTATTCTGCTCAAAAATACCTTCCTTCAGTAAGTCACACATACACTTGAATCAGATGTGTTGCAGTAAGTTAGCAAGTGTCTTGTCTACTCAGATGTGCTCAATAGCCACAGTTTGCAGGAATCTGCAGCTCTGCCTTGTTCACCCTTCAGAGAGAACTGCTGGAAGAAGGACTAGAAATACCAATGTAAACTAACATTTGGGAGAAAGTGTAGAACAAGACAAAAACATTTCGTAACCTAAGAAGCCTTGAAAATCAGAACATTTTTCAATAACCTAAAATTACTCTAAATTCCAGTAATTCAAAAGTGCAGAGTTTCCTTAGCAGTTGCCATCAGCTTAGTCAAGCTTACATCTAGAACAAGGGTTAGAGCACCAAAAAAGTTTGGTGTTGTATCAGTACTCGTGTAGAAATAAATAACATTTTAATGCTTGTTTTTTTGTCTTGCACAAAATTCACCAAGATACACTTAATAATTCACATGAATTGGCTTAATTAAAGAAGAAGAAGAGAGAACTTTCACATTGAGACTTAAAATGGTCTTAGCAAGATTTACTGGTGTGTCTGGAACCTGTTAAAATCAGTGGCTTTATATTACTTCTTTTTGAAGAATTTTATTATATAGAAAATGTGTAAGCACTGTGATTTTTTTATTTTGTATCTCCAAATTTATGTCAACACCTTACAAGTTGTTGTGAGCCCACTTACACAATGTTAGATCATCACATGGATGAAGGAACTGTTTGCTTTCTAGAATACAATGCCACTAATTAAAGCTGAAAGTGAATGGACTGAATTAGAATCAGCTCATCCATCAAAGACTGGCTACTGATTATTTACTGACAGTGCTTCATTTAGCTCTATTAATTACTCAGTGGCACTGTTATGTAAAGGTCATGCTTGAAAAATTCGGAAAGAATACATGAAAAATTATTTTGTGCACTCAGTGCTGGAGTCTAGAAGTGGTAAATGTTAAACAGAGTGTTCATGTGAATAATCTATTAAATGTGTTTTTTCTTATCAGCGTTTTAATTGTGAGTGAGTAAAAAGGACAGCAGCTTACAGATCTTGATAGGCTCCTCATGCAGGCTGTGATGGTCATGGCTGTGACTCCATAGCAATAAAGGAAAGTTAGCCTTTCTGTTACTGCTTTTAAAATAGGGTTGGTTTTTTGTTTTTTGGGGTTTTTTTTTGTTTTTTGTTCTGCCCAAATTATATGGGTTTATAGGTATTGCAGGGAGAAGAATATTTTTGTCGTCTTTTGTGCTCATTACCCATTCTTTTCTTATTCCTTTATCATTTAAATAATAAGCCTCTTACCATCATTACCCAGATGCCACACTAAAATTCCATCTATGATACAGAAGTAAATGTGTCTTCTGTGTTCCTACAGCAGAGCTGTAATACACACCTCATTCACATTCAGTAACCTTCATCAGTGCTAAGCAAAAGCTTCTGTATACTTGGTACCTGCCAGTAACAAGTCTTCAGTTATACATTTAATTCTATCATTGACACTAGTTTTGAAACTGTATTTATCTTCATTTTTTCCAATAAATACACAATTTGAGTTAAAAACCCCATATGTTCTCATTGGCAGTGTTTTAAAAATCAGCTGAATATTTTTACCTTATAAAAAGAAAAAGCATGAGCTCTGTGGGTTTAGGCAGGGGATAGTGTCTTTTTTGCTGTTTAAATTAGAACATGGCTTGGAGTGGGGGAGGCTCTGCAAAAGTGGTAATGTAAGAGGTAAAGTCTAAATGCACGTTTCCTCTGACAGATCTGTGAGCTGTGGTTGTTTCGTAATACAACCCTTCATGTACAGGAGCATGGCTCACATGGGAAAATCTTATGTATATATATATATATATTTTAAAAGGAAAAATAATGTAGTTACTGAAAAATACTGTTCAGTTCACATTCCAAAAAAGAGCTTGAAAACATGATGAATATGTGTGTGCTTTTTTGCTCAAGAAGGGACCTCAATTTTCTGTTCAGTCCTGAGCTGTAAGTTTCCATGCTAATCAGATGTGTTATTAACTCAGATCTGTTTATAATCAAAGTCAAAGCTGAGAGCAGCATCACCGCCACTCCACTCAGAGACTGCAACTATTAAGAAATTAGTTTTGATTAGTTTGTTTTGTAATGGTGTTGTGTTTTGACATCGTGTTGCGTGATGTCAGGAAGGGCCTCTTTTTAAAGCCATCCTGAAAAAGCATGGCTATAAAACAGACTCAGGCAGGGAAATGGAAAACACATGAAGCAGTTGTACGTCATCTAGGGAATGGTATTTCTCGAGAGGATAGAAATGATCTAATTGCCTTTGATTTTATGAAACGTTATGAAAAAGAATCTGCTTATATATTAGATTTTTACATAAATGGTCATTTTAAAAAGTGGAAAGTTTGATGTTTGTAACTTAAATTGACACAGTGCAATTGCAAGAGCCATCTGCCAACCATCCAGATGCAACAGTTACCATTTCTACATTTTCTTT
>VWYP01028661.1:677962-688879 GCA_013400435.1 Pycnonotus jocosus | reverse complement strand
TTTTTTTTTTTTTTGCTTGGTTGGTTGGTTTGTTTTTTGGATTTTTTTTCTTTTGTTTTGCTTCTCATTTGCCTTCTTTTAATCCTATCGCCAGAAGGGTGATAGCACTCTGACATTATTGTGGAGACTGGGTGGGTATGAGCCCCCCTTTACTTCCTTTTATAATGCCCTGCTGTTTTTCCAGTGGCAAGACACCTATGCATTGTCTTGCTGTGGAGTTGCACAATTCCTGCCTACCTCAAAGCAGAATCTATTTCAACATAGGAAATGCATTTCCTAGCCTCACTTTATTTACCAGCTCTTTTAACTCTTGGGTTGGGCCAGTGGGAGTTTTTTCTTTTTTAAATTTGAAGGCTTTTAAAATTTTATGAAGTCTAGGCATACATAAACACAGCATTTTAAGTAAAAATATATATCTGCAGCACTGCCTCACTCAGCTTTCTTATATTTCATATGCTGAGAATAGAACAAACTTGATTATTACACCAAAAGGAGGACAATCTTTATACAACAAAGAAGTGATTAGTAATTAGGTGAAATTTTCCATTTGCAAATCTAATGTTACAGGTATTAGTGACCGTGATGCTGAATCTGCCATCAGTTGGATGAGAACCTGATATCTTGCTTGATACTCACCATCTTTTACAGTGATGTATCAGAAAACATGAGAGAAATCTCCAGTTTTGCTAGGCAAATCTCCAGTTTTGCTTTTAATGTCCATGCTTGCCCCTGAAGTAAGAATACTACTTCATTTTACCAGGGTGTTATGAGGTACCATATTGATAGTGATGTGTTAATATTTATAACTTGATGGGCAGCACTTTGTAATAAATAAAAATAAATTTAAAAATAAAATATTTTACCAGTTCATATGGTAATGGTCAACCTAAAATATTTTCTGTAATTTCAGCTGGAGAACTTACCCTGTATATTTTCCTTGAAAACGTCAGTACTGTTGGTACACTGTTCTTCATGAGATTTTCTCTATTACACAAAACTTCCTTGCAGATTCACTTCTCTGTTCTGAACACAGTATATGTTTACAAAAATTGCATTGGTCTTTGATCTGGAATGAACTTCAGTTAATAATTTGCAGTATAAAAATTACAAAATGCTTTGTTAAGCAAGGAATATGTTCTGCTTTTCGCCTTTGCCTATATTTTAACATGGTTGTCCTTAAAATCTGTGTATATGCTCTTAATACATCCTTTCGGTTCCCCATAATATCACCGTGGCTTTAACAGAGAACAACTGTATAGTTGGAGGACACGTAATAGGCTACTGGAAGAAATATTTACATCTGGCATGATCAAAGCTTTTGGACTATATGAATGTGTATGTGGGAGGTCTAATTTTTATGTGGGCGGATTCACAAAGACTAAGACACTGCAGTATTTAACCCCTTTCCCTTTATGAAAATTCAATTCCTCAAAATGAAAAAAAGTATGTAGTACCTGATTCTTATCTTTATTTTCATTTCGATGAGTACTATTAACTATTCTGCTTGTAATTACTTGTTTTAAGTCATAGAGAAATTTTTTTTGGTATTTCAACCCCTGTAGTGGCTTATTTAGTAAGATGCTTATCTTGCTTGTGATATTTTTGCTTGTTGGAACATACGCACATTTTCAAATTTCAAAACCTCATATTTTTACACAGATTTGATAGTCTGTAGAACTGCTGTGGAAGGAGCTCTGCTGTTTATAGCACTAGCTACAGCTTCAGGTTTGGTTTTTGCAGGTTTAGCTCCTCTGGCAGTAATCAGCTAGAAGCCCTCGCTATTTGAATTTTTTTTTATTTAGTTACTTTAAATAGTTACATTACGAAAGGCTATTAACACTCAGTCATTTAAATAATCTCAGCATTTTGTTTGCAAGGCTCTGATGGGGACGTTTGGGATGATGACCTGCGCTAACAGCTTGCTGAACAGGGAGGTCTCGCTCTCCCTTTGGCTTCTTTCCTTTCTCCTGCTGTCCTGTGATCTTCCCTTCCCCGGCCCCCAGCCACATCAATTCTGACTGCAGGGTAACCAGCTCAGCTTGCCAGCCACGCAGAAGAGCCCACACGCCAGAGCTGCATGCCTAATGCCTTTTGTGCTGTTCTGAGCCTTCATTTACCAGGTGATCAGCAGAGTGAGCTGGCTCCCAGGTAAGCATCAGGGGCCTGGGGAGCTGTGGTGAAAGGGGAGCCACCTGCCCTTTTTGCCCCTGGTGAATTTGCGTCTTACTCAGAGCACTCTCAGAAGTCATAGAGTGAGTCACGAACACAGCATCATGTGTAATGTGTGGCTTTTGAAAATCAGCCTTGCCTTTGCAGGCAGATGATGATGTAAGAAGCACTTCTTGTAAACAGTGAAGACCATACATTTCTTTTGAGAAAACACACATCTTTTGTGGGTATCTTCAAAGATTCTGTGCATGCTTACAGCATCTCTGGCGGTTACTTTTAGAGCTGGGAGTCATCAAAGCAATAGAACGTTTTCCCCCTGTGAAAGTGTTTTTTACCTATTAAATAATGGGTACCTATGTATCATTGCTTGTTGTTACCCATTTGCATTACTTCAACACTCCAAGCTTAGAAGAGTTATTGTACTTCTTTTGGATATATGCAGTATCTCATTGTTATCCTTGTGGCGTTGACAGTCCACAAATCCAATCTTGAACTATTCTAGCATCAAATTTGTGTATACTGGTATCAAAGTCAGTTAATATCAGGGTGTTCTGTAAGTAACAGCAGCTGAGGGAGCATTTAGGAAATCATGGAGGCATTCCTGATACTCTGCAGGAGTGGCATGGAATGAGCAGGTGGAAGTGAACCTGCTTCATCTGCCAGACACTGGTGTGCTGTTGAGTCTTTGTGAGCACCTGAAGTACCGAGATGCTGCTGTGCTAGCTTCTCTAACACAAAGCCCCTGCAAGGTAGGCAGGCTCTTACCGAGGTTTTGGAACCCTAAGTTTTAGTGTTATCAAAGTGGTGTGGCTTTGTTTTTCTCTGGTCTCAACACCAGAACTGACACACAGGTTTTGTTGATCAGTTAAATGGCAGTTCACAGAAAGGTGGTCAGTGTGTTCAGGATCTTAATGTTTTTTCTGAGTGCTACACATCCTTTGCATATTTTCCCATATTTTTTTCTCTTTTTTTAGTTTGAAGAAAAAGAAAACAGCAACAAAAAAAGACTTGCCATTTCCTTTGTTGCAACTTGTAGGGTTCTCTACAAGACTGCTGTACTCTGTGACCACAAAACTGCCTTTTCTTTTGTGTCATGCTGTTGGGAAACTGCTAGCAAGCAGGTTTAGTCTAAGCAGAACCTCAGCATTACTTGTTTTGCTACCTCTTGGTAGTTTTCAGCATGGTCACGTAATACCACAATTAGAGGCCCCAGTGTATTTCTTGATGCATTTCTCAGCAGTTCAGTGTTCTCATTCACAAAGAGAGCATCACTGTATGTATTTATACTTAAGGATATGAAATGTTAAAAAGGCCCCAGAACTGGCAGTGCTATCTATAATTGGTCCTCCAAAGCAACAGTTAATTCAGCAATGGGAAGTTTCACGTTTGGTTTTTAGCTCCCAGCATCCCCTAATTTGCTAAATATTCAAATACAAATAAAGTGACATATAAGGATGAGGCCTTATATAAATACTTAAAATTGTAGGCATTCAGGAATCATTATAAAACTCAAAAATATCATCAGAATTAAAAAGAGCTGAATTTAAAATAATTCATTTTATAAGCATTCATAACCAGGATGTTTGTTTCAGGCTCAGAACACCACACTCCATTTTAATCTCTGTACTCTCAGCTCTGAAGATTGCCAGTATTTCTGAAGTCCCTATGGCACTAGAATGAAACTGTTTCCTACCTGAGCCTAAGCAAACCAAAACAAAGAAGACAAGCATTGTGTCCATTATTTAGGGTATCAGACTGGTACCAAATGGGGCACAGCAACAGGGAAAGCAAGGGAGGTTTCTTTAAACAAAACAAACAAACAAGCAAATAGACATATAGCACACACCAGGGAAAAAAAACAAGAAACAAAAAAAGAAACAAACAAAAACCCCCAACAAATTCCTGGAAAGAAATGTCAGCAAAAGCAATACTTTAAAACCCCAATACCTAAAAAAAGAAGAAATGTTGCACTACACCATTTCTCAAACACTCCCTCATGGAAAAAGCTCAAGAGTGACCTGTGACAATTCCTGACATGAAGAAAACAGATTTGAACATTTGATTTTACTGTCTAGCAGAGACAAACTGTGTATGTAAGGTTATTAATGTCATGAAGAGATTGACTGCCTGCCTTCCTGTTACTTGTTCAAGGAGATTTCCATTTACCCTCATCTAACTCCAAGATAAAGAAGGGACCATCTGTTCTTTCTCCTTCACTCCCTTCCTTATTATGGTCCTTTGTCCTCATCATCTCAAATACTAATTTATTCTCCCCAATGTCCTCAGTACATTGCCTGGTCTGTGAAGTGCATGTACTCATCTTTCCATTGGTCTGTTATGCCCTTAGATGTTTCCTTACTCCTTGGCATGTGTATTTGCCTAATCCTGGTCTCTTAATGTGAATTTCTCTGCTGTGCCAATGTACCTCAGAAAACCTGCAGCTGGCCTGAGGCCTTGGCAGGGAGGTGTTACAGCACAGGGGTCCATGCTCCAGCTCTGAATGTGGGTTGTGAGGAAGAAGTCTTGGCTGCGCTGCCATGCCTCTTCCATGTAGATGGTTGTTTTCTTTCAGGAGAAATGCTTAAATACAGTCACACACAAAAAGTAAGGTGTGCCTTCCATATCTGTATGGATTTTCACCAAATAATTCCGACTGCTGTGTTGCTGCTCCCAAATGACAGCCTTCAAGAATGGCAAGTCCTTGTATACCACTACTGAGACCATTCAGTGAACATTTTTCAGTTTGCTGGTGACTATGGACATGGATTAATTTTGCCAAAATCCTTTTTACAGTAATAGGGATTTTAAAGAGGCTTGTCCACTAGGTCTCCTCTACCGGTCTTTTTCCCACACCCCCTTTAAAAAGAAAAAAGTAATTGCATTAAAGTTACAAGTGGAGAAACTCCTACCTGTGGACACACAGGACTTGTGGCATTTTTGTATACTCTGTTATCAAAGGCAGCCCTAGGACCCAGAAGGTTAAATCAGCATCTCCCTAAATGAGAACAGTGAGGAAGTTCAGGGAAGAAATATGGTGTGGCTGATGGTTTTGTGTACAGCTCTGGCATGATGCCAAAACCTGTATAAATATAGCTCTGTGATGGGGTCATAAACAGTGTCTGCCTTTCCCTCCTCAAACATCTTTTCTAAGCCTGTCTTCATGCCTGATCTCTCTTACGTGTGTGTGTATATGTATATCTTATTATATATAAAGACATTATACACCAAATAATTACTTATTTTATATCCCAGCCCTTTAAAAGCATATCATGTGTTGTAGGTTTTGAGTTCCAGTTCTAACGTTACATGAGATCTAAGGCATAGCCGTTGTTTGGCAAAAATAGTCACTGTGTAATAGTGACAGGACTGCCTGGAGATGTTTCTAACATACATATCTGTATATTTAAACCCAGATTAATAAATGTCACTACATGGGCAGGAGGAAAAAAATCAGCATTTTCAGTTGCTTCATGTATTACTCTGGAATTGAGAGAAGGCCCCAAGTGGCACAGAAATAAACATCCATCCAATTTATTTGCAGTATAATTTATCCTTCTGCATGTGTTGGTGTAAGTTTGGCATCTGTTTTCAAGAAATCATTTTTGTGCTGATTTTATTTGAAAATGTTTGTGGTCTTGCTCTATATTCTTACACATATTTTCTCTCAACAGAGTTTACATTTAGGATAGTGAATGCTCCAATGGCCTTGGATTTAGCCTTTGGCATAGTGTGTGAGCTGCTGCAGCGGTGGGGGGAGATCCATGCCGGTGTCCCAATCCTGCTGGAGTGGCTTTTGGGAGACAGTGACCTGCAGAGAGATGGGGAGACTTCTGCCCTGGTAATTTTAACAAGCAGTTGCTGTAACATGTTAGAAGCACTACAGTTCTGTGGTCTTGTGGTAGGACTAGAATGAAATGTCTCATCTGATGAAACCTGATAATTGCTACTGCAGTGGTAACTGATTTACTGTCTTTTAAAAAATTCACATGGATATTATTTAGAATGACATGAGTTTTATGTCAGTTTCTTGGTAATACCAGCATAATATTAAAAGAGATCAATAACCAAACATTGGAATGAATCAAGAGTTACTTCACAAGGCATTGTTGACTGAAACATTTTGAGGCTGTAATGTAATTACATTTCAGATTATGACTTCCCTTGAATTTAAACTGCTGTTGGGAGTGCCAGGCACATCTGGACATTCAAGACCAGTGTTCTACCAATGCTGGCTTTCCCAGAGATGGCATTTAAATAGTCGGTAACTTTATGCCATCATCCATGTGACTGGTTCTGCACAACACATGAAACAGCCTCGCTTACATCAGTCATTGAGTTCAAGATTGTTCCTGTAAAGATGAGCTTTGCCACAGTGGTTCTGTAAAAGCTATTACTGTATAATACGCGGTGTTCTTTTTGTCTTGAAAAGAGTGTAAAGGTCAAAATAATGCTGGAAGGTAACCTGGAAGGAGCAGGAGCAGCTACATCTTTGAGAAGTTTGTTGGCAATTAATATGACTCATGAAATACATCATTAGTCTTTTCTTAAGCCGGTAGTTTAGGTGTGCACTTGTGATGTTTCACTGACTGATACAATTTTCATTTAATCCAGTCAAAAAGCTCCATGATATAGCAAATTACTATACTGCTTTGTGAAATATAATACTGTTTCATAGGGGAAGGCAAACACATGTTAAGGATTAGGGCTACTATTTACTTCCACTATTTCCCAAGACTTGTGCCATAACTGCCTGATTTTTGAAGGTAACATTGCTTTGGAAAAGGAACCCTTTTACTGTGTTTTCCCAAACCTTAAAAAAAAAAAAAAAGACAAATGAATGTTTACCTTGTTTTTGAATATAAAAAGCTGTTCCATGACAGCCTCTGTTGTCATCATTTCTAGATATATCCTTTTTCATATCTCTTATGATTTCCTCGTTATCAAACCAGAAGTCATTTTCTAATCACTGTTGGTTTTCTTTTTGTTAAGGAAGAAGATGATTCCCTATTTGATAAAGGGGAAGTGAATTTTTGGGCAGAGGAGCTGACTCATGTGAGACAACTTAGTAAGCACCTTTTACATCTTCTATCAGTGACTCATCTCACCTCACCAGATCATGGGGAAATTAGTCGTCTATCAAGAATAGCCCTGGACCAAGCCCAGCGCATTGAACACCTTCTTGGAGCTCTACCTCTGGTTCCAGAGTTTTCTAGAACTCCAGAATTCACAAGATTGGCAATTCAAAAGGAAACAATATCAGTCTGTCTTAAAATATTAAATCTGCTGAAGCCTGATGACACTTGCAAAAATGAAAATGTGGAAAAGTAAATTACTAAAACTTCATCCTCAAGGATCTGCACACACTACTGGATGGACAGGGAAACTGAATTCCAACAATGTTCAAGGAATCAGGGATTGCTATGATGACTTCAGGAAACCTGCAGTATCTTCAGTATTCAGGCTAGAACTATATTTTTTTGTCTTGATTAATAGTCCATTGATTTTTTTGTATGGGACATGCAGTAGGAGACATTTCCTTTTAAATGCATTTGCTAATTTCATTCAGCTGAGCATTGTTTATTACAGCTACTGTAGGAAGTAAAGCAGCTAAACCTAATATTTTCCATTCATCCAGGTGCAGGTCACCTGTAGTTCTTTTGTTTTGTCCCACATTTTTACCTCCTGTATCTTAATACCAAGAAAAAGTTGTGGGTTGTTTTGTACCCTTTCAAGATGTGCATGTTAATTATTAAATTAATATGCTCTTTAAAAAAAAAATCTTAAAGTGTTTCTAATAGAAAAACAAACTGTGACTTCTTTGTTTATGGCAATTTTTAGAGTATATTTTAAATTTTACTGCATTTTCCTCTGGAGGAAGACAAGGATTTTCACTCTGGTAGTAACCTTGTTTTTTACATGGAAACAACATTAGTTAGATTTCTGCATGCCTCTTTCCTCCTTTAAATCAAATGCCTACTTTCATAAAACGGCTCTAAAACGAAGACTTGTGTTCAAAACGAAACAGCTGTTCCATTGCAAACGAAATCTTTACTTTAAACACCTTGCTCTGCAAGCAGGCCTGGAAAGTGAGGGAGGTCCTGAGGAGTGTGAGGCCCCTCGGAAGGGTACCAGAGGTGTTTCTGTGCTGCAGCCCTCGCGTTTGGGAGATGCTCTCACCACATGGGACAGCTGTAGGAACTGTTCTGAGCGCTCCAGGGTCTTGATGTGTCTAAAACACAAAAAAGCTTGTTGTGCATTGAATGTTTTTTTTTTCTACAAACTGGAATTGAGTTTCGATATGGAAATGAGACATCAAAAATAAATACTGATGTCAAAAGGTTGTGTTACCTTCCCATGGCCAAGGCTGTGACTGGACATGTGGCTGTGGCGTGGCTGGGCCCGCACGACACGGATGTGCGGCCCTGTAAGCCGTGATTTCGGTGTCCTTGGAACAAGAACATGTCTGATGAACGCCAGGTTGCTTTCAGGCTCTTCACTTGATGGTGCCTGAGCGCAGTTTAGCCCGAAATCTCGGTGACGCCTCGGTAATGCCCGAGCGCTTGTCCCGCCACCGGGCCCGCCACAGCGGCTCGGCCTGGTGCGCTGCGCGGCCGCCAGGTGGCGCCACAGCACCGCAGCGCACGGCCGGGCCCGCGCTCGGATCGGGATCGGGATCAGGAGCGGCCGGGACGGGATCGGGCTCAGCACGGGCAGGGTAAGGCTTGGGCCGGCGCTGCTCGCAGTGCTGGGCGCTGCGGTGCCCCACAGTCGATCGCTGCTGTCTTGAGTTTAAATAGACTCTCCTGTAAATAGAGCTGAGCTGCCGAGTTGTGTCCAGTGAACATCTGAACACTGTACAAAGTCAGCACTTTAAAAAACCCTACAAACAGAACTTAAGAATAAAAGTTTAGTATTTGCTCTAAGTTTCCAGGATTCAGGGTTATTTATATAAGAAGTAATTTATAGTGAAACTTGAGGCTTCAATAGGCAAAAGAGAAATGTTGGAATCTGAAATGATGTTTCACAGAATGCCCGCTATCCAACTTAATGAGCCATGCTGTGAGTAGGCTAAAAATTAATTTGTATGCATCTGGTTTGAGCTCCTGGGGAAAGAATAGCCCAAATTGTGTCTGGAAGCAACTCTTAAAAAAATAGTCAACAAGGTACAATTAATTAACAGCTGCTGATTTTGCCACACCTTTCCATCATTTCCGAACTAGTGTGGCAACAGCTTCTGTAGTAGAAGACAAAAAGAACTTTGTATGTGTCAAAATCACTGTAAAGTTCTGAGATCTTGCTTATGTCAGTGGGTAGCATAAGACTATTTAGTAACATTGGCTTCTTTTTTAATTGGATAGAATTTAAAATGTATATGCATATATATTTGATACTGGCAAATCGATAAATGCAGTCAGGTGACAGCACAGTAATAGACCCACAGTGACGGTAAAACTCGGTGAAGCCTTGAGGACTTGGTTAATCAGTTACCCAACAGCTCGAAAACTCGGTCTTCCTTATTGTGGTTTTAAGATGCAACTGGAACCTCTGTCATCCCGCTTGAGTTTATAAGAGAGCAAATAAGAATTATATCAGTGCACATACATTTCACCACACGGTGCTGATGATGGGTTACTGTGTAACTAGTCAATGAAGAACCTTTAGACCCGGAGCAGCGATTGCAGGATAGAGCAAAACCTGATGCCAGAGCACTTATCGGCCGTGTGTTTGATCAAAGTCAGTTTATCAAAGTATTCCTCCCAATGGCGTTGACACATTGATCCGTGCGTGATTGTCACAGTAAACTGTTCCCTCGGTTGGCTGGCGGGCAGGATCAGCTCCGAGGTGATGTCTCCATCGCAGAGTTGTGTGGGAGGAGGAAGAGTTTGAACTCGGGTCAGTGCGGAGGCGACTCCGACCGGCCCCGGAGAAGGTTATGGGAAGCGATGCACGCTATGGCCGCAGCCCCGCGCTCCGGCGGCTCCCCGTGTGCGGGGCAGCGCCTGTCGCCGGGAGGGGAGCTGTCGCGCCCCGGCAGGGTGGGAGGAGGGGAAGGAGCAGGAACATGGGATGTGTCCCGGCACTGCTGGGCGGAGGAGGCGGCTGCCGCTGGGGGGCGGCACGTCCCCGCCAGCCGCGCGGGCATCGGGAGGGGCCGGGAAAGGGGCCAGGAAGGCTGCCCGGCCGAGTCTAGCAGCGCTCGCCAAGCGGGGGACGGGCCCCAGGGGACTGCCGGGACACGGGAGGGAGCGAGGTTTGGGCTTTCCGCCGCCCAGCTCCTCGTCTTTCCCGAGAGATTTCGATCCCCGTTTCCGGGCCCGTCCGGCCGTGGGTGACGGCTCACGGGCGGTGGCGGGGTCCGGACTGGTCCCGCCTGCAGCCTCTCTCCCGCAGCGGCGGGGTAGGTGGAGGACGAGGGGAGGAAGCGAAGGGCGCCTGAGCCGCTGGGCAGCGAGAGGCTCTAGTGACACCCCCGCCCCCAGCCCGAGGTTTCTTCCCTTCGCGAATGTGTTTGCACAGCGCCGCGCTCCTGCTGACGTGGTCGGGTGTGCTCCCTTGGAGTGCGCGGGATTGCCATCCCGGCTCGGAAGCTAAAGAGGATCAAACGCCTCTGCTGGCTTTAGCAGCCATAAAACTTCACACGTCTCTGTTCTCCTTCCCATTTGTCCCGGGGCCGAGCAAATGCGGGAGGGGACGGGGTGCAGAGGAGCAGCCGCCGCCGCCGTTCCCACGTCGTGTTTGCGCGGCCTT
>VWYP01028661.1:663041-674568 GCA_013400435.1 Pycnonotus jocosus | reverse complement strand
TTTTAAAAATTTTTTTTAGCTGTTTGAGTTGATTGCATGAATTGAGTCACTGCACACAACTCAATATGAAACTATTTAACTTATTTATTATCTTGTGAAAAGTATACATTGGTAATTTGTTCATACTGTATTTATCGGGTATGATGAAAAGCAATAGATATATATTCTTTTATTATGTTTAAATTATGATTTTCATTATTAATCGGCAAAATGTGGAGTGTGTTCTTTTCACAGTAATATATGCCTTTTTGTAACTTCACTTGGTTATTTTATTGTAAATGAGTAAAATTCTTAATTTAAGAGATGGTATGTAATATTTATTTCATTAATTTCTTTCTTTGTTTACGTAAATCTAAAAGATTGCATGGTTTCTTTATAGAAATCGGTCTCGATGCTGTGGAGGTAGTTTGCGGAATTTCTATGGGTTTTTTTAGAATGTAAATGGTTGTAGCCCGTCCGAGTTGAAAAACGAGAGAAAAGAAAAAAAAAAAAAAAGACTCACTTAGCAATCAGACTTCAAAGTGGCAAATCTAATTCAGACTTGTTAAAAATAACCAAAAAGTATTTTTGTTGCCTAACTCCACGAATCACACTGTGATATAGTCTCAAAGTATGTAGCAATAATTGGGGGTCCCAGTATTATGTCTCACAGTGCCTTCTTGAGGGTCCATGCTTGCCTTAAATCTCTCTCAACCAAATAAGTATTTTTTCCTAATGCTTGAGATAATTTGAATGTAGGGATGGGTTTTAAGTACAGCAAAATTTCGCCACTCTATTTTATAAGAACAGAGGCCATCTTTGGATCTGAAACTTTCTATAATACAGGAACATATCTTGTTTATTGAATTCCAAAACCTGTAATATTTTTTTTTTCCTAATGTAGAAAGTTGGGAGTTTTCCAAAAGTTTCCTGGACGGTGGATGAATGAGCAGTAGCTTAGTTTTGTTTGTACATAGGTACAGATTGAGCACTATGTACTCTTTTGGACTACTTTAACAGAAGTATGTTTTGAATGTAACTAAAGGATAAGTCAACTTGAGTTGTAATATATTTTTCGGGAGTCAGTTCACTACAGATTATGTGAGACTGTAAACTTTGTACTGTAAATGTTTTGTAGTTCTCCCAATAAAATTTTTTGGAAAAAAAACAAAACAAAAACAAAGAAACCGACAACCCCAGTCACCCTTCCAAGTGCTGAAGCCCTGGCTGCCAGACAGGAGTATTCCTTGCTAAACACCACCACCCCCCCCAATCACAGATATGTCTAGCTACAGATTAACCAGTTTACACTGCCACTCCAGGCCGCTGGCCAAAGTTAATAAACGCTTCCAGAAGGTTCGGGAATGTCAGCGCTGTACTGTACCCTGCTTTTTACTTTTTTTTTTTTTCCCCCTCTCCCCCTTAAATTTTTATTTTTTTTTTTAAGAGAATCAACTCTCTGCTGCTTCTAGTGTTAACAGCTGGAGTGGGAAAATCTAGTAGTGGCATTTATCAATCACATTGCTTATGGGGCTCTGTGAATGTGCCATTAGCCTGCCTGCCTTGTTTGGGGTAAGGAGGAAATGGCAGTTTGGGTAATAAAAAGGCATAATTAAGGTTTACCCTTTGTCCCAAAAGCTTTGTTCCTCTTCACTCGCAGGAATGCGGACTTCTGCCTCAATGCTCCCATCACCCAGCTGAGGGCATAACTGTGTTAATCGGGCTAGCATTAAATGTGCTAATCAGTTTTCAGGGCTTGGGTTTTAAACAAATTACCTTTTCGAGGCTGTATTTACATAACTAAATACTTTGCAGCCTGGGGACTGTGTGAGCATTAATACTGGAAGAATTTTAGCTAATATCTCCACAGTTTGGCACCCTGTTCCAGTCAGCCCCTTAAACTTTTAAGTCACAGTTTCTACCAGCTTAATTTTTGTTCTTTTGTCATACTACTAATGTTGTTAACATTATGGCATCTCTGTGCTGCCTGGGCCGCCACAGCACTTTCTATAAATACAAGATAGAATGTAATACCGGTGCCATATGTTTGTGTAACAAACCTTGGACTGACACTTAGTTTAAAATTAAACCTAAGCGATGTATGACAACACAGTCCAGCTACACCAATCACCTTTTTTTTAAATGGATCTGGTCTGACATTTTGGCTCAGAATTGCTCCCTTTGATTCCCAGACTAATTTCTGATGAAACTTCTTTTTATCACTGTCTGCACAGTGGCGCTGAGCTCTGATGCCTCCTTCCCCAGGCATCCCTGGTACAGATGCTTTGGCTGCAAGGAGCAGGCCCATGCCAGTGTTTTGGAGGAACAGAGAGTGGCTGTTGGTTTGACCGGTGTCTAAGCTGATGCCTTAACTCACTTTTGGGATTTTGAGATTAATTTTCACACTAAAACTACATTAATTAGAAGTGCATGCCTCATTTAATTTCGGATTTTCTTTCTTCTCTAGGTACAGGTTTTTGCTTCTCTCACTCACCCACCCATTCCCCTGAGCCTGCCTTTTTCTTGCCACAGTAGATAAGGACCTTATTTATTTCTCTATTTCCCTTATCTGGGACAGCTGTACTCGCATCATTGCAGTACTTCCATCTTCCTTGTGGTTTTCTGTTGGTTGAACGGGATCTTGGTGATGATGCTGGGCTTGGCTTTGGTGTCCCCTGGCTGGAAGAGGAGCTCTGGAAGCTTTACAGCAGCTGCCCCACATGAATCACAACCCTGCTGGTGTCAGTGCCAATGTTCTGTGTGTTAAAAAAGTCTCTGCCAGGACAGGATGGGTGATGGCCCAGCGGTGTCTCCCAGCTGGCTGCTGGCATGCCAGTGTGTGGGGACAGCTGGGCCCGAGCTGCTCTCTGCCCAAGTGACACTGAGGCCTCTGTGCTGCACCCTGCTCTGTTTGTATCTCCAAAGTGCTGCAACCTGGCCCGTTGCAGTGTTCATGTTCCGCTCTTCAGAAATCCGGGAGTCCTTGAACGGGGAAGATAAAGCGTCTGTTTCTTGTGCTGCACAATCAAGTGTTAACCTTTAAACTGGTGACTTATGTTGTTGACTTAAGCAAATGTTCTCTTGCTTTCATTTCAAAATTCAGCAAAGTGTGTAAAGCTGGTCAGGCCATCCAGAACTTTCTGATACATTGCAATAAATCGATAAATACTGTGTAAAAAATAAACCGTTTTTTTTTTCTTTTTCCCCAAGAGCTTTGTGTCAAGAAGGAACTCTTAAGGTTTCTGCTATTGCCCATCAGAGTTGTGATATATCTCTTAATAGCTGGAGCACCTAAAAATTACTTTAAAGATCTGGAAAATGGGGACTTTGCTAATCATTGGTTAGGACTGAGGCTTGCATGCTTGTTTTAGTTTATAGTCTGAAAGAAATTGTATCAAACTCTTTAATTGGTAGAAATGGATGTAATGGTATGGGTCTCGAAATAGGGATTGATTTAAAATGGTTTGGTATGATCATTAAGGAATTTTCAAATGTGTTGAATTAGTAATTTTGATTTCTGCTGCCTAATCCTCTCAGCTTCTTGGGGCCTTTTTATTTGTTTGGCTTTTCTCAGCTTGCCTGTGTCAGGTATAGTGGTGTGCTGTGACTGCTGTTCAGTGGAGGGACTGCACAGCACCAAACAGACTGCCAGCAGAGTGCCACGGAGCAGAGGGATGTGCTCCTCACTGCATGCATCCTGGTTCACGCATGGGCTCATTCTGCTGTATGCCCATGGTTACCTTCACTCCAGGTGCAGAGCCTGGAGCTGCAGCAGGGTCTGTGTCACTCCTGGGCAAGGGCAGGTGGCCACGGGAGGAGCTGGTGGCCACAGGTGGAGCTGATAGGCTACAGGCTGCTCTCTGCTGTACTGCTGAATGCAGAATGCAGTGAACCAGGGGTTAAATACACAGGTGGGGGGTGAACCCTTTTCCAGAGCATCATTTAAGTGTCCAGTGCAACTCTACATTACTTTGAAAGGGAAGTTACTGCCCTCCTTCCATTTACTGCCCCCACCCCATCCCATCATTAGGTGTGCAGCTTTGATTATTTCAAAGAAAGGGTGCATTTGACAACCTCATTTCCAAAGAAGGCCTGAGATTTTAGTTATGTTTATGACCAAAACATGCTTTTTTTTTTCCTTTTGCTACAATAGCATTAAAGCTAAAGGGCTTCCACTATATATTTTTAATTGTGTGGTCTGTCTCTTCTTGCTGACCTTGAGTGTGAGTATTATTTGAAGGAGCTTCAGGCAGTGGTGCTCTGTCATCAGTAAGATAGGACATTGCAGG
Source organism: Pycnonotus jocosus (assembly GCA_013400435.1). Lineage (NCBI taxonomy): Eukaryota > Metazoa > Chordata > Aves > Passeriformes > Pycnonotidae > Pycnonotus > Pycnonotus jocosus. The sequence continues at coordinate 670,300 of VWYP01028661.1, read as the reverse complement.
TTTTGCCTGCTGAGCCTACAGACCTTGGCAGCAAATTAAGTCTGGAAACTGAAACTTAATTTTCTGACCCTTCAGCTGAAACTCAGATCCTCAAAGTTTTAAGGTGAAGATACTGGGCTTCTCGCCTTATTGGATCTGAAATACAATTACCTCTTCCCTTTTGCCAACTGTACAGCTGGTTGGTACCAGCCCAGAGAGGCGCAGGAGTATCCTGAATGACCACAGCATGGGACCTGAGTGCTCATCTGCTGAAGAAGTAAGTGAAGGGTTGAGATGAAAGTTGCTTACTCATGGTGCAGTTTCTCCACTCTCTTCTTCCCAGGCCCTTTCTGACCCATTCCCTGAGCCAGCTCAGGTTGCTCTGGGAGAGCACCCTGGCATCCTGCTCACACCACATGGCCCAGGGTGGGTGCTCTGTCCACTGCCACTAAAAGGTCCCCTCACCCCCTGTGGGCAGCTCTGGTGCTTGCCACATTTGCCTGGGTGTTGATGCATTTTATTAACCGGGCCGGAGGAAAATTGGTGTTTTCTCCTGGAGTAGAGTTGAGTTGGGTCAGTCAGGACTCTGATGATTTTCAGAGCTGGTGCAAGGGAGGAGGAGGAGGAAGTGCCCCACATCCTGGAGAGAGGTAGAAGTGATGGAATGGAGGACAAGGTGTCTCCCCACCAACTGCTAGGTTGGCTTATCCTTCCTGAGTAGATTTGTTTTGTTTGAAGAAACATTGTTTCTTCACAGCTTTTGCGGGAATTCTTGGTGTGCCCATGTGTTTTTATATTGGGGATTGTAAATCACTCACATGAACCTCGAGTGCTTCTCATGCCATTTGAACACACACCAACATTTAAGGGAAGGCTCATTTCAACACAGAGTTTAATTAACATGACCGTATCCCTGAAAAGTTTGGTTTACTGGAAATAAATAATGGTTGTATGGCAAAGCACAGCATCTTCTAAGAAGTTCTCAGTGTTAAAGGAAACACTTGTTATCACCTGGCATGGATTTAGCAGGTTGTGTAAGTTTTGCATCATATGTACTAAAGAGCAGTGGTTTATGGGTTTAATTCCTTTATTAAAATTAATTTGATATTGGAAAGGAGGGTGGAGGAATGAGATTCCTCCCTTAAGGTCTAGAGGGCCTTGTCTCTAAAAACAATTTTTTTGTTTCAAAGCTTAGTCAAACACATATGAGTCATTTCATCTCTCCTTTCAAAGGGCTGTAATGGATGTGTTAATGGAGGCATTTTGGGGTGAACCCTGCAAAATTTGCATTCCTGAGGAAACCAGGGAAAATTACCCTGACAAATCTCCTCTCTGTTGCTGAAGAGGGATAGATGACATCTGCTGAGTAATTTCTATTCTGTACACCATCTGAGAAGGAAATACAGGGTAATTCAACCCCCCTTTTTTCTACCATGGTTAATAACATAAACAGGGAGCTGGATATGCTGAAATCTAAATACGAGGGTCCTATATCAATGGATTATTACCTTATCTTTCCTGAATGACGTTCACTTGAATACCTGCAGTCGTAATAGCTACTCAAGATAAGAAATGGAAGGAAATTCAATAAGAGTAAGAGGCCTGGTAACTTATGAGATCTTGATTAGCCTTCAACTGCACCTAAATGTTGGGAAAGGATTCTCTGTACTGTACGCAGAAGGAGCTGAATAGCATTGTGAAAACCACATTATAGAGGAGCACAAACAGCTGGCTTTTGTCATTATTAAGGCTTTCTGTGTTCGCGTATGTATGTGAACCTTCTGAGTCTTCTGTGGATGAACATCTTTCACCTTAATTTTTCACTGCTTTAAAATTCTGGCTTTGCTGGTGGGGATGGCAGGTGTCTCTGTCCCCTGCAGTGATCTCAGAGCTCTGCCTGGCTGGGGCACACAGGTACAGTTCTGAACCTCCTAAATACCATCAAATCTGAAACTGGGCTTCCTCTTCTTGGTAGAGTCTGTCCTCCTGCTGATGCCTTTGAGCAGTGGTTTACTCTTCCCATGGCTGAGGGAGCATGGGGAAGGAAGAAGAGGACTCTTGCCCTGCCAGCTGCCTGCCCTGGGAGTGTCCATGAGCTCGGCTGAGGCCCTGCTGCTGCCCAGCAGTGTCGTGAGAAGGGTGCTCATCTGCCACTGGGAACGCCCAGATATCTCCTTCTGGGGCAGCAGAGCCCTGGGTCAGTTTGTGCCTGTCCTGTGCCTGCACCTGGATGAGGGCAAATTGCTCCTTGTGCTGGATGCCACTTGGCTCTGTTGCAGAAGTGGCACAGCAGCACGGACAGGGAGGGTTCCAGCCAGAGCGCTGGCTCTGCTGCTGCGTTAAGAGTGCTGAACAGCACAATGTAAATCTTAGGAGATGAATTCAGAGTTAACAAATACTTTTTCTAAAGGTCAGATTAGATGAGGAATGCAGTGATTTGCCAATCCAAATGAGCACTAGCTCTAAAAAGACAGGAATTTGTTTTCTGCTCTGATCTGGACTCATCCCATCTCCTTGCGGTTGTGGAACAAAAGTGGGATGGAGGGCAGGAGTGTGTGAGTTACGTGAGGCTCAGAACTCTGCTTTCACCATCAGGGCAACTTCGTATTGACTTGAAATGCCTGTGAAACCACAGCCTGAGTTATGTTCTGTGGGGCTGTTTCTTCACATGCACTCAAAATCCCAGGATTTATCAAATGATATCCACAGCACGGGGGGAGGCAGAGCCTCGTGCATTGAGCTGTGTTGAGCTTTCTAGAGCTGAACCTCAACGTTTTCCTTCAGTTTTGCTGTTCAGCATTTGGGCATGTGCAGATAGGGAGACTGGGGAAATGATGTGGAGGAAGCAGGAGCTCAGAAGCTTGGAAAAGCTGAGTCCTTGGAAAATGGTACACAGCTTTGGTCAATGAAACACCAAGCCATGACCTCTCCTGTTTACTCAAAATATTTCTTATGGTAACCTGCATCTTAAAATAAAAATCAAGATGGGATTTAGAATTCATAACACAAACGCTGTGAGTAAACTGTTCACTACAAGAGCATTGCAAAGCAAGTAATAAACATCTCTTTTTAGGGGGTCTCTCTCCATCTGCAGATACGAGGCAAGCCAAAATGTAAGGCTGTCGTTTAAGGGTTGTCTCATTTGCAGTGGATGTTTTATGATGACTGAATAAAGCACAGTGAACATCTCCAATAACCCAACTCTTTGACTTTCTCAAATGAGCAATCACAGAAAGTGAAAGGGACAATTCACCTGAAATCTCCAGCTCTATAGAAGAAGGTGACAGCAGCTCATTTGAAAGTTTCTCTCATTTCCCATCCCACAGCAGATATGAGCACAGTCAGAGACAACTGTGAATTGGGTTCTTATGACTAAAACAAGTGTGTCCCAAAAGTTCAGCACCTGAGGAGTTAGTAGGACTCGCTGGAAGAAATCTTTATTCTTAAAGCAGTTACAGAAATGTAGCCTGACTGGTGAGTACAACCCATTGTTGCAAGAATAATGGTGAGAGATTTGGAAAGGGGGTCATTCAAACCACTGATAAATACCAGCTGTCAAAGAGGCAACTGGAGTACCATATACAATGTTATATAGGTGTATTAGAAGATACTAAAATTCTGATTTGGGGAGCAGTCCCTTGTAGTTTAATAAAGAATAGATGCTGTTGTGTTGGTAGGAACAAATAAAATGTAATAATTAAGACATGGTTTCACTGTTAATAGCGGTAGAGAGGGGTAGTTTAGATGAGATTTACAGAATTCTTTCTTAAAATGCATGTTACCAAAACTTTTCAGAATACAGAAACATTTTATGGAATTACAGAATCACAGTTTGGACTGAAAGGGTCCTTAAAGGTCACGTAGTTCTACCTCCCTGGCAGGGGCAGGGGAAGCTTCCACTAGACCAGGTTGCTCAGAGCCCCATTTAACCTGGCCTTGAACACTTCCAAAAGCACATTGTAACATGGAATGTTGTCACCTTTCAGCTCTGAAAGCTCCTTGGAAAGAGCAATTGCTAAAGCTGTGTGGAATTCAAGGAGATCAAGCAGATAGTGCTATCCAGATGGAAAAGCAAATGCTAATTGCTTTGGAAAAGTTTTCTTGAAATTACGGGAAATGCACTTTCTGTAACTCCAGAACTAGTTGTAGAAAAGGAAAAAAGGAAGGGTGAAAATCAGTGGGTTAGGATTACAATAACATAGGAAAATAAGTCATTACTGTGCCAGCATTACAGAAGCAAAGGACAGCATCTTGTGAGTTAGAAATTGCAGCATGCTGCCTTGGCTGCAGGGAGAAAAGTAAAAAAAAAAAAATTAAATACTGTTGTATGCAACTTCCCCTTCCTCTCATACTGCAGCTAACATTAAAAAAAATAATTAAGCATTCAACATCCCACAACTTTTTAGTATAGTTAGCTTTTATGATGCAAATGGTCCATCATTTAATGAAATGGACAATTCTCCGGGACTGTGATGTTCCAACAGAACCCAATCTCATTGAATTAATTTGTTCTCGGTTCTCTTAATGAGCTTGATTAAGTCCAGGCAGAAATACTTGTGCTTCAAAATGACTTGCAGAGACCCAGCTGTCCTGGGGAGGTTTGGGTGAGAGGAAGGTCAGGTTGTTCTGAAACCTGCTCTGTAACTGTCTGTGAGCCCCAGGAGCCCTTGTGCCATGACTCAGCAAAATATGTAAGTACGTGATTTCTTAGAAATTCTTTTCTAGGGAATTTGTGAATTTTGAGGAATGTAAGTCTTGATTTTTGATGACTTTGTTGTACTAATTGGGATGAGTGGGGGAATTTAGGGGAATGCTGGTGCCCTTGTTGATGGAGCTGTCTTATCTCACCATCAGTGTTTTGTAATGTCAGCTGTACATCTGGCTTTTTGAATTTGTATTTGAATTCTGGTGTGGAAGAATTCCAAGTGACCAGAGCTGTGCTGTAGTGGTGGATTTGAGTTTACAAGGAAGTTTGCTCCTTCAGCCTGAAGCCCTCTTGTGAAGGACACTTTGCATTCACTCAGGATGAGAGGTATGCAGCTGGTATTTGGAGAGGGCCAAGAAAAGTAAGAGAAATCCTAATTTAGCTGGTAAATATCATGATACCTGATAAATATAATTGCTTCAGTGAAATGAGAGAAAACCTGCTCTCAAAGAGTGAGCTCTTTTCAAGGGTGAGCTTGGAGTTGTGTTGAAGCCCCAGGCATACTGCTGGCACTTCCCTGGGAGCACTGACAGGGGCTCAGACCCTGCCCTGAGAGAGCCCAAACCTTTCAAGTTCAGCCTTTGGTGTCTCTGTTGTCTTTAAATACACACACACCCTCCCCCAAAACTTGTTGACTTTTAAATAAATTTAATTTCTAGTGTGCCATGTATCCACAGATGGGAGTGGCCTAAATGAGCTGTGGTGGTTTGGGATCTGGAAGATTCTGGAAATCCTGGAATAATTTGATCCTTGTGAGTTTTTGTTTGTTGTTCTTTGTTTGTTTTGTTGTTTAACCAAATTGAAACAAATAGGAAAAGCTGAGTAAAGTGTCAACTTCTAAGGGAAAGCTGCTTCATGGCTCAGCTGTCCTTGCCTGTGGCTGACTGCAGCCTGTGCTGTCCATCCTGGCTCACAATGTGTGCACATGCTGTCTGTCTGGAATGGTCACACCACATCCTGCTCTCTCGGTAGAGTTCCCTACTTCTCCATGCTTGTTGGAGCTCCTGTTTCTAGTGTCACTGAGCTCTCTGGAGAATCTCCCTTTCTGAATAAGAGGTGGAGGGAAAGGGTAATGCCTAATTTAAAGTAATATATTCCCTTGAATGGGCAAACTCTTTTGCTGAATTCCTCACCCACTCCACTGTTTAGTCATTCCAGTGACACTGCCTGTGTTTAGAGATTTCCAACAGTGGGAAAACACCAGCCCTGTGTAGCTGTTGTCCCATTTCTGGCTGTGCTGATGGTCACTTAGGAAGCTGTAACTCCTTCTGGTGGGCCTGGGAAGAAATGCCCCATTCTGCAGGGCTTGGGGCAAGCTGGTGGCACCAAAGCCATGTGGAGAGATGTGCATCACCCCCTCTCTCCTCTGCAGTACCTCCTGCAATGGGTAGTACAGCCTCTGGCTGCTGTTCCTCATGGCTTGCTGCCAGCCCAGCATGGTTTTCCTTCAATCAAAGGAAAGCCCCACACCCTAAAGGTGTCCTGTGCTGGCTGGTTTCCTTCATTCCCGTGTGCCCGTTTGCTCTGTTCATGGCAGTTGTTGTTGTCTTGCCAACCCTGATCTGGGCAAAGTTATGGGAATGGTTAAATTGTATCCTCAACTGGATGTTCAGCAACTTCACTGGTCACTTTGAATCTGTCAATGAATACACCAAACTGTCACCTTCATATTTTCAAAAATGTGGTCTCCAAAGAGCACTGTAAATCCCTCTGCCATCCAGCAAAATTGCTTTAACATTTTCTAGCTGGCTTATGGCTGTAGGACAGCCATATGGTTGCTTTGTATCTCTGTTGTGAATGTTCTGCTTCGGTTAAAAATTATCTTCTGATGTCTGAAGGACCAAGGCAGAAGCCTTTTTTTTTTCCCACTTTATTTGACCAAATATATACATAAGGGCAGTGACACTAATTTGCTGTCTGTTTTCATGCACTGACTGAACTTTCCCAGGCCAGACTTAGATCTGATTGCTTAAAAACCGAGTGCAGTTGCTACAGTTCATGGGGTTATTGGTCTGAGCTCCCATTTAAAAATTATCAGCTTCCTCAGCATGTTATTCTTAGCATTAACCTTACTTTTGGTCTTTTTACACATTCCCTTGTGGAAAACATGCAGCCTGGTGTTAGGTGCAGGAACAGCAGATTTTGGTGGTGAATGAGCTACACCCTGTGCAAAGCTGTTTATTGATCTTGTGATTGTAGAAATGAAAGAGGTGCTTGTGTGTTAGCTGGGCTGGTGTGTGGTATGTGTGGCTGTAGAGATTTGCATGTGTATCTTATTTATAGTTTCTATATTTAAATACAGCTGCATAGTTATTTAGTGTATATTAATAATGTGTATGCTTTTAATAACATCAGCATGAGCATCCTGCTATCCTTTTGGCTTCAATATGGGAAAACACCTTGGCTGGTCATGATGTGCAAGATAGTCAGAGAGGTAAAATTTCTTGTGTGGGGGTAAATCTGCTGGCTGCTCCTGGTGCTGTTTGGTAGTAGTCACACAAGTCAGTTAATTGTGGCTGTTTTGTGACGTCAGCTCTGCTTCCTGAAAAGTTTGGTGTAGTCGTGCGGGGCGGGG
>VWYP01028661.1:404725-663002 GCA_013400435.1 Pycnonotus jocosus | reverse complement strand
GGATTAGGTTTTCTTAACGGAGCATTTTCCCTTTGCTGCCTGCTGAACTCTTGTCACCCTGTGTGCGTGGCTGATGAGTCATATGCACGATGTGTGACAGGTTGATGAATGTGACAGTTGTGACTGTGCCCTCCTTGGAGTCATCATCCAGATAAAAACAAGTGCTGGACACTTATGACTATTCTGCTGGCAAAACTTCCAGCAGATGCTGAGGTACTGCTGAAGGTGAACTTGTGTCGTTTGGGAAGAAGTAGGAAAGAGATTCTGCAGTTCTAAAACAAACTTTCCATGACTGAAAAGAGTGTACTTGCCTTGTATATCTTGTGTTTTCATACAGAAGAGAAGGCATATTAATCATTTGGGAATCACCAAGCACCTGACTCTGCTCTGTAGCGCTATATCCATTTATCCAAATATTGTTTAGAGTGGCAGCTTTGCCATTCTTGAGGTAATTCATTTCTAGTCTAGTTCAATTTATGTATGCTGTGCCCCAAAATGATGAATTTCCTGATCTACTAATTACTTCACCTGTGGTGCTGGGTGCTGCATTGTGCAGCCCTCAAGGAATCAATTTTCTCTTTTGCTGTTCTGACTCAGGTTGGCACAGTCTGAGTGGTTCAGTCCGGACTTTTTTTTTTTTTGTCCATCAGTGTGGGAAGCTGAAATCTACTCTATACTTATAAAGGCCTTTTTGAGAAGAAGGCTGCTTCATGTATCACTTTATATTGGGTTAGTGTTTCAACAGCAGGATTTGGGCTGTTCTGTTTAGTTTGTTTTCCTATTAGATACCAGGTAGACAGAAGCCCTATCTTTTCACTGACCTCTATTGAAATAACTTGAGTGAGTGGCTGTAGGCTTAGATTTAGGTGTGTTTGTGTTTGGAGAAGTTGTGGTGGTTGGCATGGTTAATATTCAATCACCCCTTTGTCATTATCAAGATGAGGTGACATTGTAGTGCCTCTCATGTGGCAGTTTCTAGATGGATGTGATGTTAAAATATTCACCTATGGGTCTGAAGTACTGTACTGAAAACAAGGTTAATTCAAGAAGACATTGCACTGTTTTGCCTCATTCCCTCCCCTTCCATCCACCCAAATTGACTCATCCCTGGCTCCTGAGTCCTTAGTGTCTCCTGTATACACAACACTTGGTGGTTTTAAGTGCTGAGTGGTTTGTCAATGATTATTTACTTGGTTATGGAGGGACTTAGAGATCTTATTATTGGTGCCAGTTCTAATAAGAGGTTCTTCAGCTGGCATATGTTTTGGGAAAGTAGTTGTTAATTAGGATATTCAGATCTTAGAAGGTAACTGGAGACCATAATGCCTGCCTCTTCCTCACAGCTCTTGGGAACTTGCTATTCCAGGGGGAGCCCAGTTTTCTGACTCAGTCACATCTGCAGCCTCTGTGCCGGTGTCTCATTTTGAACTGGATGACTTGTGGCATGTACGGGGCTTTGTTCTACTGACCTGAAAGAAAAAAAATCTTCCTTTTTTTTCTGGGGAGGGACTTGAGGACCTCCAGTGCTCTCTTCCAACCTTACCTTTCTGTGAAACTGTTACTGCTTCCAGGGACAATTAGGGTATTTAAGGGACTTTGTACTCTTGCAGATGTAAATTGGGAGTTTGGCATATAAGGTTTGTCTCTCAGGAGAATTGCCCCAGGAGTTTCCTTTGGTCTGTAGCCATGAGGGCCATTGCCCATGCTGCTGGTGCTGGCTCTGTTGGAAGTGGGTGTCGTTTTGAGAAAGAGTGGAAGTGGTTTGATGTGAGAGTGGGTAAATGATAGCTCATGTTTGCATTTACTGCCTCAGTATTTCTAATGCCAGTTCTGGTCAAAATCAAATTTTTAGAACTTTTTGTCTGCTGATGAGCACAGTGGTGTTCAATACCATGTACTCTGACTCTAGGCTCCTAAATATTCAATTTTTTTTGTCACCTTGCACAGACTTGCCCTTCCTTGTGTTTATTTTCCTCAGTACAGGTGGCCCAATGCATACCTGCTTTGCAAAGCATTTTGAAAGCTACAGACCAAAGGAACACCTCTGCCATGGAAAATCACCCTTCTGTCTTCTGTGTATCCACTTGTACAGCCCTTAAACCTGTGCACCCATGTGAGCATTGTGAGCTGCATTTCCAGTTTGGAGTAGCCACTGCTGCTGCTGGGGACTGTTCCACAGCTCTGATGAGCAAAAGGAAGAGCCATGTAGGGTAGTTTTTTGGAGAAAAAGCCTTGTCTGGAGTTGTGATGACTGTGCTCCAATGACAAGGATGTAGAAAAATCCCTCTAGGGAGATTTTTTTTCTTTTGGTTGTTTTTCACTCGACTTTATGAACTTGGTCTACATATGCACTCACTAATGCAGAAAGAAAGCCTGGTCTACAAAGCCTTGGTGAAAGTCTTTGAAACTTCTGGGGTCTTTAGGGCAGGGATCAAGCTGTTCTGCACATTTGGGATGCAAACCCATTTTGTTTGTGTCTAAAATGAAAGTGAGTTGTTGAGTTCTCTGCTTTTATTACCACTGTGTTCAGTGACTGTAGATCTCAGCTTCCCAATGACCTTGTGTCCCAGAGACTAAGCCTTCGTAATGTTGATGATCTATTAATCTTAATATTTATCCTCAAAATACATAAAAAGGAATTATGGCCTTGGCATAAGAAATAAAAATAAATAGGTAAGGGAAGCTATTATTTATTTTTTCAACATTTGCATTCTGTGTATGACTTCACAAAGTGTTTTTCTAACATGAATTCATCTTTTCTACACTCGGGTACCCCACTGGTTTGTTCTTAAAATACTCTTTTCTGCACAGCCAGCTCAGTGCTTTGCAGACCACCCAGAACAATTGTATTCAAACTGTGAGCTGCATTCAGTGATTGGGCCTTTTTAAACTTTCAAATAATATTTTGTCTTCCTTGACTTTTTGTTAATTGGAGCTTATATTTTATATGTGGGATTTTGGTGGATTAAGAAAGGGAGTGGCTGTTCTCCTCCTGTTTGCTAAACCCAAAGGGGCTGTTTAGCCTAATCTCATTTCAGCTCAGTGTTTGTCTGACAGAGCTTACTTAGAGGGTCAAAGGGGCATAGATTGCACCTACACAAATAATAGAAGTATTTGCTCATGCTAAGAGATTGATCAGCACATATCCATCAGTGTCTGGCTGTCCACGTTCTCTGTCTTGCTGGGCAGTTTCCATTTGTGGGTAGTTCCTTCAGCAAAACTCTTCCTTTGAGTTTTCCAAAAGTCTCTGCAGTTATGCTTTCAGAGGAGTGTAAATTCAGTTTTAAATACTGGACTAGGTTGCTGTGCCTGCATCTCCTAGAAGCAGAGCTGAGGTGCAGTAGGCAGGGAAATAGCAGCTGGACCAAGCCAAACCTGGAGTGGGAGCCCACCACTCAAAGGAGTAAATTGCACTGACAAAGCATCCTCAATTTACTTGGGGCTCAAGGCCTGGAAAGGGTTGACTTTGGAGCTCGAGTTGCCTTCCTGTCCCCATGTGTCCTTGGGAGCCTTTAGTGCAGAAAGGTTTAAGTCAAAGGCATCCCTGAGCCAGTGGAGATGAGCTGAGCTGTTGGCTGCAGTGCCCTGTCACCATATGGAGCACAGCACTCCTCACTGAGCACTTTGGTGGCCCTCTGAACTTCCCACTGACATTCCATCTTCTTTCCCATCTTCTGTGCTGCAGGTCATGAGCTGCCATAGACCTGGCTCAAACCCTGGGCCCCCACTCAGGCCCAGCTCTGCTGGGAGCTGAGATGTGCCACGGATATTTCCACTGTCAGTGCCCCGAGCAGTGTGGCTCCTGTGCTGCTTCTAGGCAGCTTCCTGAGGCTGGAATGGCAACAAGAATCCAAAACCAGTCCATGGAGAAACTTTCTCAGCAGAGCTCAGATGTCAGAAAAGCAGATTTCAGCTTGGTTGCTGTGTGCACTGAATGTCTCTCACTGTGGGAAGATGAGGAGAAACTATTATTTTGAAATCTCTTGTTGAGTGATGATTGATAAGAACTGTTCATCACAGGGAAACTTACTCAGGAATCAACAGGTGCTTCTTCTGCATTCTGCAGTCATGGAAAAAAAATTAGCAAGAGCACAACAGGTTATTCCAATTTGACATGCAGTGCCTGGGAACAACAACTGACAAGTCCCAATTTGTGTCCAGCTGCTTAAAAACTACCACCCAGCTTGGTATTATCCCTCTGCCCTCGGGAGGCTTGTCTTGTGAAAAGAGTTATTGATGGCTGATTTCAGCATTCCTCAGGGCTGTGCTCATGCTGAAGTATCTGCCCCGAGTCCTGATTTCAAAGTAAATTAACTCGAGGTTGTAAATAAAAATATCATTCTTTAATATATTCCCTTGATCTGTATTTTCAATGCTTATATATGGATAGATAGATAACCTCTTTTGAAGCTTTCTGTGTGGAAAGACTGGGAATTTGAGCAGGGATGTTGCTACAGTCAATTTGCAATCCAGATACTTAATGGAATGTAATGCATGTTTCTGTGCCCTGAATAGTTAGTTACTCATTGAAATCTGATTAATAATATCTGTTTTGTACAGCTTTCTTTGCACCCCAAGAGCACTGCAGAAAGAATTCCCCTCATTCTGAGTGTCCTTTTTGTGCATTTTGAGTGCAGCAAAGGCTGTTGGATTGTTGTGTGGCTGACAGTGCAGGCTGTGGTGTGGGCTGTGTGGCCCCCAGCAGGGTCCAGGCTGGCTCCTGTCCCTGGGACCCCACAGGGTGGGCATGGCCAAGCTGGATGGACCATCCTGGCAGGTGGCTTTTTATTTTCTGTGAGCTCACTGCCTGAGACCTTGGCACGTGCTGCACAGCCAAACCCCAGGTCCTCTCTGGGGATGGGATGCAGCTTTGTAAGTGCATACCTTTAATGTCACTTATCTGTCGTGGGGTGAGGACAGTCAAGTCAAACCTGGAAGAGCTGGTTTACAGCTGCTGCCCCAGAAAGGCTGAGTCTTCTGCAGCTCTCAGGGCTTATCTGTCAACCCTGTGCAAACGTCCCCAGACACATCAGGGCAGGTCAAATGATACTAAGTGCACACATTTTGGTGTTTTGTGTAGGTCATGTGTAGTGAGTGTAACAGCCTGGTAAAAGACAGGAGCTAAAAGCCCTTGATGATGACAAAATGTGTTGTAAAAAATGGGGTATCAGCAGTCTTCTCTGTTTCTTTGGTAATTTACACTTATTAACTTTGTATTAGCTTTCTTTCTGCTCTTCCTGTCTTTCATTTTCTAATATCCCTGATGAAAAAGTCTAGAAGCAGGGTTGGTGTGCACATTCTTCTCCTGGAAAGAGCCTTCCTCTGAGCTATTCCTTTATTTTCTCTCCTGTCAGGCTGTGAGCCCTCCCAGCTCCAGGAGCAGGGCTGTAGCGTTTCTCTTCCCTCTCTGTGCAGGTTGTTTACATAAGTATCAGTGGATCATGACTCGAAGTGCTAATCTCTGTAACCCAGAAAAGAAAACACGGTACTGCCAGAGACATGCCTGGAGTCGCATCGTTATTAATCACCTGTAGCTATTGCTGCCTGAAAAGCAATTCCTGTGTAGTTATTAATGGCTGCTTTGTGTTAGACAGGGTATAAACACAAATGAGAGATAATCCTGTTTTGATGAGTTGAAATCTAAATAAACAGGGTAAACGAAGCAGGGAAGAAAGCAAAACTGTGAAATGCCTTAGTGTATAAAAACCCTTAATCTCTCTGTTTTTCAGCCCCGCTTTTGTAAAATGGAGTAATGGTGTTATCTTCTAACTTAATTTAGATTGCAGCCTCTCCAGAACCACTACGGATTAGCTTCTAATTGTTGTTTTTTGTTCTTTTGTGCCTCTACTGTGCTGAGCATGAGGTTCTGATTCTGCTTAGGAGCTGGGGGTACTGCTCCACAAAAAGTGTGTGTAGAGGGCAATGGTAATTTTCATCTCAAGGAAAATTATGAGGTCATCAGAATGGTTTGTGATTCATGTGATACTAAATGCTCATTACTTCATTCACTCTACATATGCAGATGTGTCCTGCTGCCTTGAAGTGTCCTTATGCAAAAAAAAAAAAAAGAAGTGAGAGGGAAGCTACAACTGCCATTTGTACTGTAATAAAAGTCAAAGCTTTTGTAGTGAAATACAAATTTCTGAGCTTGATTCTAAAGCTCTAGGAGAACTAAAAAAAAAAAAACCCAAATTTTAGGAGTTATCGAATGTTTGGTTGCTTTGAGTTATTCTTGTTCAGGTTTTTTTAAAGTGTGTTAAAATCACTGATTTATAAAACTGACACTTTTGTCTGGTACATTCTAAAGGCCTTTTTATAGAAACAAATGACCTTACTATTTTTTAAAAAATTTATTTTGCAAAGACCGAAAACATCTACTTGCGTGAATCCATTGGAATTTTGTCACAAAATGAAGCTAATCCTGTTCCTTTCCCTACCATGGCTGATTCTGAATTGAGACTATAGTATACTTTTATACTATATATATAGTGTACTTTTAGATGTTCTGCTGACTTGTAGGCACCGGTGGAATCTGTATTTAAAAAAAACCAAAACAACAAACTTTGAGCTTCTTTTGTCAGTATTTAAAAACTAAGAAACTCATAAATAATGAAATCATGTGGTAGCCTTGGCAGGCTGGTGCTCAAACAACCCATACGCTTTTGCTAAGTGTGAACTCAATGTGTCATCAGTACCAGGGGAAAAATGCACTGATCTTGGATGGAGGAGTGCTTGCAGGAGGGGAGGCTGGACTGCATATGTAGAGGGTGAGATGTGGAAGCAGCTCTTGCCCTGGATCATCCCGTGCTCCCTGAAGCATTTTGGAAGGGATCTCTGTCTGCAGGGTGGGGCTACTGGGAGCAAGGAGGAGGCTGTCCTCTTCCTCCCCTTAATCCCAGCAGTCTCTCCTTTGCTTTGGATTTAGGTGCCTCCTCAGCATGTAGGATCTAGCAGAGGGGGGATGAGTAGCTGAACAATGCAGTATTCCCTCATGCAAATCTCCCTGGACTCAATGGGAATTTTGCTAGTGCCAGATTGGATCCCACTAATGGAAAAGACTGACTTGGGGGGAAGGACTAGATCAATGCACTATTGTTCCTTATGCTATATTTAAAAGCATGCATTTCATGGAAATCTAAAAATTAAACTTCCAGGCCACATGTATCCGTAGCTCCTGTGAATAATTGGAGCTATTCATCTCCTGGGCTGGCGTGAAGCAGCCGTTGTTCCGACGGGGCCGTGCCTTTCCTATCTCATCTTCAGCGAGGGTGATGAGAGAATAATTGTGGTGGCAGCAGACAAAGGTACTCATTTTTGCAGAGATGACTGGCCAGGCTGGGAGTAAACTGAGCTTTGCTTATTCCTTCCCCACCTGGGTTCCTGGTCTGATTTGGGTTTTAATTTATTTTGTTGGTTTAAATTTGTAATAAAGATGTGGATTAATTTCACATGCCTGGTGATCATTAAAGGACAGCTGCTCTTTGCCACTTCCCTTTAGCAGATAAATGTGTCTTTGTTATTTTTGTATTTGTTTTCCCCCATTGGTTTTGTATTTATCAGTTTTTCTAATTAAAAAAACCCCAAAACAACAGCAGATGAATGGATGCTATTTCTGAAAAGAAAAAGCCCACTGCCCCCAATACAGACAGTCAGTGTCATTTTGCTGACAGGATGCTTTGCTTTTAAGAAAATCTGGCATTTGAGTTTTCCTTGGCTTTTGAGAGGAGCCAAATGCATAATTCACTTGGCCTCTGTGCACTACTTTTGAATTCTGCTGTGGCTCCATTTGCAAGAGAATAGCAGGAAGGATGTACAGTGCCTGCTTCTTTCTTGCGCCTGTGACACAGAGAGAAGGGGTGTTGGTTTGATTAACTATAGGCCACTGAAGAGACAGATGAAAAGTGGCAAAATGTAAATCAACTTTGTTCCAGTTACCTTCATTGTTTGCCATTGCTTGTGTATGCCTGCCCGTGACACTGAAAGCAGTCTCTTGAAAACTGGTGTTGTGTGAGCTTCCCTCAGTGGACTCTGAGTTCATGCCTAAGATTTTGGAGATGTACCTTGAGAAATCCCCCACAGGCTTGAGTGCAGGATGAATGTGGTGGTTGTTTTTGAGGTGATACCGGTGGCACCACTTTAAGTGTTAAATGCTGGGACACCTGCAGTGACTGCCTGTGCACACAGTTTTGCTGGAGCAGGTTTTGAAACCTGAGCTGTTGAATGTGATCTTACTGTGGCTTAGTGTTAAAAGCCTTGTTTTTCTTGCCTGAGACTCATTCCCCTGCAGCTCTAGAGCTCTAGCTAGTATAAACAGCTACCCCTGAATGCTATCTGTTGTATAACTTAAGGCTGGAGGGTTTTTTCCCCCCATTCCCAGGCTTACAAAGGACTGCCAAGGTGCATGGCAGAACCACCAGGATGAGGCAAACCCCATCGCTCTGTGCTCAGGCATGTTAGTGGGTTGAGATTGTTGGAGGGAGCATCACCATTATCCAAACTCTTGGGAAGGTGCTTGTAAAGAGGGAGAAATAGGTGAGATATCCATAGACTGAAGAGCTTCAGATTGCCAAGAGTGAAGGTAGAAAAATAGTTTCTTTCATGTCCTGCCAAGGGCGCCAGGAGTGAAGTGGCTCAGAGATCACTGACTAGGGAGCTGCATGAAGTGTGCTAAAAAAAGATGGGGCAGGTGAGAAGTGTATAGAGTATCTGCTCTACTTCTGGATCTCTTGACTTACTGTGCAGTACAAATAAAAATATAAAACCAAACAGAAAGCACTCCCAAAACCTGCATAGGCCTTGTTTGGTTGTTTCTTTTCCTCTACCCATTTTCATCCTGTAACATTACCAGGCTTAGTATACTTCTGTTTTTCCCTTTGATATGTTTTCCAAGTTCTTTGCAAGTATTAAATCTGATGAGTTCCCTATTGAACAGAAAAGGAAATCAACTTCACTTCTCTCAGCATAGATTTGACTGTAAACACTTCCTTGCAGTATAATGATGACAAACAATGCAGTATCATGGTAATCAAACTGCCTTAGATGGCCACTATAGGTAACAGCCTCTGGGAAATATAGAACATTGCCAAATTCATGAGTGCCAAGAATATATTGGTAGAGATATCAAAATCCCCAGAACCTCACTGCTACGTGCTGAGGCAGTATCCTTAGCAAGGTCTGTATTTTTGAAAGCAGCCTTTAACTAGAAAGGTTTAAAAAATGCATGTATTTAAACACCTGAAACAGGCAAAGGGCCAGTTTCTCTCCAGATGTCTTGGTGGTCTCTTCTGTGTGCAGGGGCTGTGTGAGAGATGGGAAGTGCAAAACACTGCCTTGGCAAGAAGGTAAATGTGGCCTCAGCTAATCCACAACCTACCTGATTTGACTGGTCTGCTCACACTGACACTATTTGCAGTGTGAGGACTGTTTGGTCCATGTGTGCCCCAGCACAGACACCAGACAAGTGGAGAACTTGGGATTTGCACTGGTGAGAGCACACAGCCATCAGCTGCTGCAGGTGCAGCCGGCGTGACTTGAGCTCTGGCGCTGCCTTCCTGTTGGACTGAGACACAAGTGGGGGCACTGCACTGTTCACAGCTCACTGTAGAATCTGTATTTAAAATGCTGGCAGGGCCAGGGTGCCTGGCACCTCTGCAACCCTGCAGGGCTCAATGTGCCCCTCACCACCTCGGCTGGTTCTGTTCTGGGACTGTGACAGGCTGGAGATGCAGCCCCCACCCCAAACACAGCCCCATTGCACAGACACACCTGGCACAGCCGTACCTGGAAGGCAGCTTGGGAAACTGATCCAAATTAAACCAGCTTAGCAAATATAGCCCAAACACTTTGCTTTTGCTGAGATTAGCTTCCTAGTTCTGGTCTGCTGTGTGGCCTCCTGGCTGTTTGTGCTGGTCCCATCGTGGGGTGTGCAGCCAGACAGGGTCAGACACTGCATTCAGGATCGGCATGGCCTTATGCTGCCCTCGAGATACTCCTGAAACCTGACTTTAGGTTTGCTAAAATGTGGTTTCCTGTTTTTTAGTGAAGCGTTCACCATTTCGGTATTCAGGGAAGAGCGCTAGTGGCCCTAGGCTAGCCAGCAGTGTTCCTCACAGCATTAAGCCTACAGATTAATTAAACACCAATAGAGGGTAACGTTGCCTAAAATCAGTTAAAGTGTTACAAGCTAAACCACATGGAATTACATTAAAAGAAACAGTTCCTTTTTTTTTTTTTTTAAATGTGGATCATTTATTTTTGGTGGGCACCGTGGCAAGGGCACTGCATCTGAGAGACAGTCATTCCACTCTAGAGGACCTTCACAAACATATATATGTTTTGGTGCAGCTCATATATGCATCTATGTACAAAGCCCTGGTATACTAACAGAGGATTTCTTCCATTTATCACCCAGCACTTGCCCTCTTCTTTCACACTTTCTTTTTTTGGCAGAAGGAAGCCAAACCCAAAAGACAGCAACAACAACAAAAAACCTGGGCAGTGAACCTAGAATGTGTTAGATCAATGCAGACACCATGAAAAATAACCAGGACATGCCTTTGTGGCTTTTGATGTAGCTATGGCTGTGGCTGAAACTAACAGATGCAAAAGCTGCCTGCCAGATATCCAGCGTGTGTGCCAATGCTGACAAACCTGCCAGATGCCTGGCAGCTGGTCTTGCCCCAACTCCAGTGGCTCTCTTGTATATAGATTGCCTTTTGAACAACAACACAATGTTTATCTGAGGTATCTCATGAAAGCGTCTTCCCATACATACAGTAATTTATTTAAGTCAGCAATCTAGTGAGTTCATGTTAGAAGGAGGAAGGATGCTGAAGCCTTGATAATCTTTATCCAGTATATGTCAAGCATTTTGGGGTGTAATTCAGTTGCAGAAATTGGATGGTCTGCAATTCAGACTGTAAATGGTCATCCTGTCCCCTACAGCAAGAGTTGTTATATGTAAGCCAACTGGCCAGGTTGGAGAGAAAAAGCTATTTGGGCTTTTATAAACAAAGCTTTTGCTGTTCCAGGCTATGATGCTGAAAGGAAATCAATGTTTTTTCCACTAAATGTGGTTTTATCTGGCCAGAATAAACAGTTGTGACAGGATATTGGTGCTAAATTTATTAATAGTCTTCTCTAGCTTTGACATTCTGGGAAAAATCACCTGAGATAATTTGAAATTAATCAGAAAAAGTTAATTTTTTTTCCTTTAGTTCCTGTTTAGGCTTTAGTTATATATATGTGGCAGTTCAAACAGCTGACCTGGAATATACCTTTAAATAATAATATATTTTTAAAAAATATGTAAATACAGTTGAAACTAGGATAAAAATATTCTGTAAAGAGGAATGTATAACATGATCCTCTGAAGAACAGAATCTCCAGACCATCCATTAACTCGATGCTGATATTTTTGTCAACTTCATGCTACAGCTTATGCTTATAATTTTCAGGAATTACTATTTCTTTCTGTCCAGGTTGCAGGGTAGGTCACTTGACTTGCAGCTCTTAGTGTGTGTGAGCTTCACTTCCAGATTCTTTAAATTCGGATATCATTTTGAACTACAATTGAATTAGTGAGGTTCTGATCTTCAAATGATGCTCCAAGATGGAGCCTGAAGGATGGAATCGCCAGAGTTCCCATCTGCAAAGGTTTTATTGGGCATTTGTCTCTTGGGAGGAGACACTCATAGTGGTTTTTGCTGTGCCCCAAACCCTCCAGGACCTGGCAGTTCCTTCTGTGGATTTATCATCAGCACATTTACAGCATGAGATCAAGCAGCTTTATTTGCAGCCTGAAGTATTTTATTGCCTTCTCTATTTCTTATATTTTTTTCCAAATACAGACAACAGTGCTACAACTGAATTCTTCTAGCCAAGCATCCAGGAGTAGCCTGACTTATCTCTAAATATACAGGGGGAATCATTATAGAGGTCATAAATCTACCAACCTGTGTGGTTTCGGTGCAGCTCATAAATAGACACATCAGTTTTGTCCTAGCAGCAATGATACGTGGTAATTTACAGAGAGAAATCAGCAAATGAATAAACCTTTCTTTCCACTTGCAGCTTTGTGTGAATTCTGTTCTGCTTAATCTGCTGCAAAGCTCCTTCTTTTTTCTGCACTTGTTTTCAACCTTGCACCTGGCCCAAATAAATGATACCACTCCTCCTAGTGTTTTTGTAGCACCTCTGCTTACTTTAGGAGGGTGTGGTAAGGAATGCCTTGAAAAATCGGTTATTATTTATTATTATATGATTTTTTAATTTTTTTTTTTTGGTAAAGGTGACTGTAACACTCTAGTTGCTCTGTTTGAAATATTCTATCAAACCCACAATTTGCTCTTTAACCCAAGTTACCAAACACACTGGAAATGAAAGGACTCATTCAGGGCTGGGGTCCTGCCAAGCTGTGGCCATGTGTGTTTCCCAGGACTTTATTTACGAATGAGTTCCACCTTCCCAGACTTGTAAGAGTTTCGAGAATATGAAGTTTTCAGACAGGATAAAAAGAATCATTTATTTTCTTGCACTATAAAGAGCTGCTTAGCAAAATCTCTGTGAGGTGTTTTACATGTTGAATTGACAACTGGAAAGGAGCTTATTTACCCCTAAAGTGCAGTATGTTGCAAAACTGGAAAATACTCTGCTGCCCTGGAGTCAAAGGCCTTTGCAAATCTTCTGACTTACTTGGGAAAAGGTACAAGGCAGGGTTTGGTCTTGAGTAGTTTAGTTCCTCATGCCTACCCTGATTTAATGGTAATTATTTTAGCATAAAAGACTTTTGAAAACTTTATCTTTTGAGCTACTAACCCTGTTCCTTTTTTGAATGCCTCTTAAGTGAAGCACAGGGGATGGAGTTGAATAAGACTGAAGCTGGTGTTTAAATGATATGAAATCAACTGTTATTTGTTCTCCTGTGCATAAAGGTGTACAGTGGTAATGAACCTGTACCTTGAGATGTGATTTACTGGGAGATGATGAGGCAAGGCTGAGAAGATTACTAGGCCAATTATTGCTGGCATATGGCACTAATGGATGGACTCTGGATCTCCTCTCCTCTGATATTTCCAGTCTTGGACTTGCTTAGCTTTATAGCTGTTTTGATGTGCTCCTTTCTACTGCAAAAGTCCAGGTAGGAGCCTGGAGGAAGGAGTTACTTCCAAATGGTGAGCTGAGGCCTCCTCAGGTGCCCTGTCTCTCCTCCCGCCTTCTCTCTCTTGCCATCCTGCTGTCAGGTCAGACTGAGCAGTGGGCACTGATCCTGCCATGTCTTCCAGCAGGAAGAGAAGTCACCTAGAAATGCCCTGTGGGAACTTTTATCCTGCCTCTGTGCTGATACAGCATGGGGAATGGCAACCAAGGATCTCAGCATCTGTCCATCTCCTGGTACTGGCAATGGCTTTTGTAATTGCTTTCTCACAAAGGCAGTGAGTGCTGGACACCTCTGCAAGGAATTGTTGAAGAAAGACAGTGAAAGTCAAAAGGCACTTAACAGCACAAGCTGTCTCTGCTTGGGGCAGAAAAAGGGCTGGTTTTGCTGCCTGACTTCACAAGAGGGTTCTTCTGAATCCTGGAAAATAAGTGACAAATTGGACACTCTAGTCTGCAGTTTGAAACCAGGGGTGAGGTTGCAAAGGTTTAGGCAAGCAGCCAGGATATGAAGAGTGAGACATGTTCTCCCAAGCAAAGGAAGAGCAAAGACAAGTGTGGGGAGTGGTAGCATAGACATGCCTGCCAGCCCTCTGCATAAAATTAGGTACAAAAAAATTTTGTATCTGAAGGAAGTGGAAAAACTGCTGCCTAAAACAATTAAATGCTCTTCTCCATCAGCTGCCTGAAACTTCCACCTACATGGACTTCACCCCAGAGGAAGGTTTCCAGGAATAAAGTGACTCATAGATGAAGTCGTTTGGGAAGCTCTTGATCCACAGTGGGAAGCACCTCGCAGAAGGAACTGTGTGAGGAATACATTATGGCCTGTGGTAACAACCTGCTAATGGCCACAGGGACACACAGGGTCTAAAGCACGGGTCTTATGAGGAGCAGCTGAGGGAGCTGGCGGTGTTCAGCCTGGAAATAAGGAGGTTCAGGGAAGACTTTATCACTCTCTACAACTACCTGAAAGGAAGATGTGGTGAGGTGGGAGTTGGTCTCTTCTCCCAAGTCACAAGTGACAGGATGAGAGGAAATGATCTCAAGTTGAGGTCATTGATGGCAAAAGTTTAGATGTGACATTCTAGAAAAATTCTTCAGGTTGTTGAAGACTGAAACAAGCTGCCCAGGGAAATGGTTGAGTCACCATCCCTGGAGGTATTTAAAACATGTTTGGATGTGGTGCTGAGAGACATGGTTTAGTGGTGGACTGGGAAGTGCTGACTTAGCTGTTGAACTCTGTGATCTTCAGGGGCTTTTCCAATCTAAACAGCTCTGTGATTCCATGATTCTCTATATGGCTGTGATGCCTGGGCAAGTGAATGCTGGTGGAACCAGCCCAAAGGCTGTTGCACAATTTTATTCTGCAAGTGTTGGCTCATTGCTGTCAACCTTGACAGAGACCTTTGGTGGGCTTGGATGCTGTGGGTGTTGCAGCCCATCGGTCTGCAAGGGAGCAGAAGGCTGCTTTGATCTGTGGGGCAGTGAGGGGAGAGGGGGGCCAGGGCATGAATTGATGTGGGGAGCACAGAGAGCCCCGTATGGTGACCCTGTCTCCCCAGGGAGACAGGGCTCTTGTCCAAGCTGTCTGTCTCCACAGACACAATGCAGCAGCCCGTACTCCAACAGGGACACATCCCCTGGAGGAAGCTATTTAACAGCAAATTGGCCTAGTAATTTTTAGAGATGACCTTGTGTTAATTACAAGTTGCTATATTAGTAAATGCCTTCTGAAGACCAGCTGTTGTGTTGGCATTAACTCCCAGACTCAACTGCTTGTTTACTAAGTCCCAGGGCAATTAAAACTTTTTTTTCCCCCTCTTATTGTTTTTTATTGAGCTTGGCACAGCCAGGTGATGAACACTTTTCTCCTCTCCCTTTTCACTCTGGCTGCTGGAAGGGTCTGTGTCTGATAGACTTTTCCTTGCTCAGTCCCAGGTGTTTGCTTGCCTTCCTTGCAGGATGCTGGCACCCCCATTCTGGATCAGTGCTCTAGGAGGCATTGTACAGAGAGGAAAAAGGCACTCTGACAGGCTTTGTTTAAGTGAGGTCTTGGTCACCCTGCAGCCTTCTGGAAATGGAAAATAGTGTTTTTGGAATGGCAGTAGTCAGGTTGGGAATAGACCATAGTGGGAACTGGTTTCCTGTGACACAGTGCGGGACTGGAGGGGAAGGGAAGACTTAGGCTTGGATTGGGAAGATTCTTGGCTGCAGCACTACCTGAGGTATATCCAGGATCACAAAACAGCCCAGAAAAATGTCAAAAGGCCACTTGGGATAGCCTGTCCCTGCAGCAGGAGCAGGGCTCCTGTCCCTACTGGAGACAGTGTGTCCCCTTTGCTCTGGTGGTGGTGCAGCACAGAGCTGTTCCTTGCAAGCCCCTGCCCTCTGCTCCAGGGGGAGTGGGTCTCAGTGCAGGTAGCAGCACCATGTCACCAACAGATGACACAGTTTTGGAGCAGAGTAAACTTTTAGTGCCAAGTTCTCATTAAGATTGTGGTGCCTATTGGAGTGGAGCAGGGACTGTGAGTGGGGCTGGGTTGCTGCTTTTCCCCACTGGTTTTGCAATTCCCAGCTCTGGTTTGAGGTCTTCTGGCATCTCTGGACACAGGTACTGCTGGGAAAGGCTGACCCCTGATTAGAAAGGGCCCTGTAGCTGTGTCACCTGTGTCACCTATGTCACTAGTGCTTGGGCCAGTGCCAGAGTGTAGTTTTTGAAATCAGTAATTCACATGGTGGTTTGCATGAAGGGGGGCAGGGACACTGCCAAAGGCTGTGTGGAGCAGCTCCCCTGGGCATGAGAAACCTTACTAAGGTCTTTTCCAACTCAGTTATGAACAAGAAATGCTTAGAAAATTGAACCAATAGGAAGGTCTGTGTTCCCTGAAAATCAAATGTGGTTTGTTCAGGTGTGCATTTCATGTAGTAGTAAGATTGTAACTAAATCAGCCAAAGTATGCAAAGGAATACATTTATACAGCTTTCCTCCACTGTAAGTCCCAAAGTATGCAGCAAAGTGGAAGATAGGGCTTCCTATGCCTATTTCCTAGACAAGGTGTTTGCATTTTATGCGCCTAAAACTTCTCCCTTTGTTTCCTTATCTATCAGTCTCATCCATTGGAAAGCAATTAGTATTAAATGTTTTGGATGTGTTGGTAGAATAGATTTTTATCTGGGTATTGATTATATTTTTGATTTTCCTCCAAGGGTTTCTTTGGATCCTTCTGAAGGCTCTGAGGGAGTCTTGTACATCTTTCCAATCACAAGTGTCTCACCACCAGTGGAAGCTGCAAAGCAAACCTACATTTGTGCAATATTTCTGCCCCACATATTCTGAGTATGTGTCCATACACAGCTGCATGCTGCAGCTTCCCTTGCCCCAGGCCCATCTCCCTGCTTCAGGGCTGCTTGCTGGGGTGCACATTCAGGCATCCTGAGGGGTGGTGGTGCTGGCAAATCTGGCTTTCATGTTCCCATCCTGGGAGCGCTTCCATGCAGGTGTGATGTGGCTGGAAAGCTCCGAGTGTATGACCTTGCCTTCTTCCCTTCCAGGGTCAGGCTGCTGTTTTCAGACAAATAATGAAGTGGGGGTGTTTTTAAAGCTTACTTGAGCAGGGACACCTTGATGTTTTGGCATGGGCTGTGTACATAACAGTGCACTGCATTTCAGTCTGCAGCAGTGCTGTGGGTATGAGTACTTAGGTGGCACGGTGCTTACCGGGCCAAGTCCCTTTCCTGTCTTGACTGGGAATGATGCTGATTATACAAGTGCAGATATCTTTGCAGAAGGTGCTTTCCTTCCTGGGGGAGCATTACCTTCAACCAGGGGGCTGGGCTTGGGTTTCTTCCTTTTTTCCCCCTCTCCAGAGTACAGCAGCAGTTTTCATAAGATGCATTTGCCTCTGTACCAATACATATGCAATCAAGGACATGATTCTATAAGGTTTGTGAATTAACTGTAGCTGATTCACCAAAGTTTTTAAAACCCCTAAGTCTATCAGCATTTGGGAAGTCCTGCCATAAGTGTGACTTGGAGAGAGATGCTCCCAGGTCACGTTCCTGCTGTGTTTATCCATGAATGTTCATCCATTCCTGCTGGATAAGCGGAGTAGTGTTGTCTGGGAATGGTTACTGGCTTCTGTCAAGGAAGAGGATTTTGTGAACTTGATGAAAGGATGATGTGTGTATATGGAATTGGTGATAAACATATTACTGTATAGATTTAGGAGTTGTTTACTTCTGTGAGTCAGAAATGGTCAAAGTAAAGTAGACATGGACAGTGAGATGGGGGAGTGTGACAGTGTCTCAAGAAGTGTTGCAAGTTAGGGAGTTAGTACTCCTCTATTTTGTGTATTAATTAAATTGAGGGCTGGAGCTTTGTACTGGAGCAAAAATCTATGGCTGTTAGTAGAGGCAGTTGAGTAAGGTTGGAGGAGAGGATGTTTTAGCAGTATGACATCTTGCAGGCAACATTGCAAGGGGGAGGGAAATATCTCCAGAGTCTAAAATATGTGCCTTCACTGCTCTGTATGTCAGTCTGTTTGTGCAGAGTTGTTATTAACTTTAAATCAGGTGTAAAGGAGCAGATACAAATACTTTTTAGGTATGTTTGTGTTGGCTGGAGAGGTTATAGCTCCTGGTCATTGTCCACAGTGCTTTGGGGGGGAAGGTGGATTTAATTTTTAAAAAGTAAAAAATTTTTACTTCTAGGACCCCCATAGAGAACAAACTGCATCTTAATAATGTAGAAATTACTCTCTGTGACTTAAATATGAAAATTTCTCTTAGATTATATATATATATATGCATAGATATGTAAATATAAAAACATATTAAGTAAATACTATCAAAATATAATTTAAATTAAAACCTCCCCCCCTGGTCTTAGAGGTATTGAATTAGTGAATTATTGAACTTGCTCAAAATGAATGAGGTTCCCTCACTTTCGAGCAGCTCTGTTGGAAACTTGGAATTTTCAGCTTCCCAATCATCTTCTGCCTACCAGCTCTATAGTGAGCAGTCCTGGTATCAAAGGTGAGCTTTGGGCTAAGCTCAGGCACTGCAGAGGGAGCAAGTGCTGACTTCATGCCTGACCTGTCCTTGATATGTTTCCAAATTAGGCAAAATTGAAACTTATACACTAAAAAAAAAAATATCATGGAGAAATTTATCCTGAGAGCATTTTCAAAGGGCTTGTTTTTCTGTTCAATATTTTCCTATGATACATATTATCTAATCAGCATGATGGTGCTGAGAAGAAAGAATTAAAAAAAGCCAGGGAGGTATACTAAGGGGGGCTGTGTCTATAACCTTTCTATATATGGAATATATATGCACATTTCCTTTCTTAGGGAGTAGGATGGCCACGTTCTGTAGTTACTCCTGGCTGCCATTGTTTTTATAGCAAATAATCTCCTTGTCACTTGAGGTCATTGCAAAAGTTTACGCTTTTGCTCAGAGCAGCTAAAATAATTTACGTCCCCACTGTGGTATATCACCTTGTTAAAGTGCATGTCTGCAGGCCCAGAGCAAGGTTTTTCCACTGCCCTCAAGGCAGGTCCAGAATTGCTGCCTGGATAGGAAAGGGCACCACCAGGGCTGCCGCTGGCAGTCTGAGCTGCTCCTCTGCCCTGGCTTGCTGCCCTCGAGGAGAGGTGTCACAAAGATGGCATGTGGCCAAATTTTAGCTGCTTCCAGCAGTTTGAGCAAAGATGCTAATCTGTGACCTGCCATGGTAGAAGGGAAACATGCTCCCCTTTCTTCCCTCTCTGCAACCAGGCAGCTGTGTTGGGTGACAGGGAGGCAGTGAATCCTGCCAGGAGAGGTACCGTTGACTGGATTGGAAGGGTAAAAGTGGGATATTGTTCTTTGCCTCAGTTCCACAACAGGGCTGATCATCTCAAGCAGAGGGTGAGGTGAGTAGATGGGTGTTGTACACCTCTAAATTGAATGACTGGCCTGCCTGCTCTTTTCCTGTCCTGTCTGCAGCAGTGCTTTTGCTGGTTTAGATCTGTGGTAGCACCTCTTTGCTAGAGCTGGGCATGCCAGCACATACTGGGCAGAACTTTACCTCAGGAAGGTATTCCATTGTGCATCTCAGCCTCATGTCTGCCATAATGAGATGTGGCTGTGACAAAGGGCCATGATTGGAAAAGACACTAATGTGGGGAAAGCCAAGAGAAGGATGACTGGTATTATTTGAGCAGATCCAATGTGTGGACTGCAGGCTGTGTCAGTGTTTGGTAAGCCTAGGATATTGTCAAAGGCCCCTTACCTGGACATCAATCGTTACTAGGAGTATTCAGCAGTCCTGCAAAGAGCACCATAATATTGAATTATTTGCCCAAGAACTCAGGATATACTTTTAATGACTGCAGGATAGTTCAGTTTGGTTTCTGGGAAGTTAGCGTGTTCTGTTTTCTTTAGTTGATTGAACTGCTGGAGAAGAGGCAAAGGCAGGTTTCTTCTCTTGACTTCAGTATTTGTAGATGTTTAGTACTACTTGAAGAGAAAGGCTATAGGGATTATAATAGGCTGAGGAAAGAGACTATTAATTTTTTTAATCACATTTTCAGCACTAAGCTGCCAGAGTTAAAGTTTTCTCTTGAAAACAGAAATATCAACCAAAGGCAGATGCCTGGTATGGAGCACTTCTGCCTTAAAAATAAGAATTTAGCAAAGTTGTTAATTGCTAGGATTTTATGATGCCAAGCCTTGAATGACCTTAATTATAGCCCGTACTGTCTGTAAAGCGTGTGAACTTTTTGTGTGCCTGGGTGACACGCAGACTCCTTCATTCCCTTTTTATTCACTTCCCTTTGTGTTTTAATACCAGTCTGTTCTTCCAAAAGGGTTCACCTCTAAGGCCAGCTGAGGCCAGAATGATTTCAGTTGGGACTCTACATAGGTAAAGCAGCAAAATGCTGATGTTTTAGCAGCATTTTCAGTTTGTTCACATTCAGTAGGAGGAACCCTTCCTCTGGAGTTACCTCTCAGACACCGTAGGGCTCCTGTGACATTACTGAAGATGTTTGCTTCTATACAACAGTATGTAACTATGCACCATCATTAGAAGAGCCTTCCTTATTTTTCACTCAGGATGACCTGTTAAATTTGAACAGGAATTTAATTTTGTTTGGCAAAAAGTATTGTAGAAAGCAATAGGATCAGAATTCTAAGTGTATTGCAATCTTACATGATGTAAATGGTTTAAGGGAATTGTAAAACACAGAGAAACAACTTCTGCTGAGTGCTGGCTTGTGATTCACAAGTGTTTGGTGTGGTGTTATCACCAGGGCTAGGGTTAGGGTTGATTTCTGGCTGTTGTAGTTGCTAATTTCATCCATTTGGAAATCAGGAAGCTGTGTTAAAAAACTTGGTAGTTTGACATGGGGGTGTCATTGGCCTGTTTGCACCTTTGGAATTTTCTAGGGTCTATCTGGAAATCTTAGATTAGTATATTAATGTTGCCTGTATTTAAAATGAAAACTGAGATTATTAACAAAAATGAAGAAGCTAGAATAGAGAAGTACCTTCAGCTTCAGGCCATTATTAAAATAAGAAGGCTGGCTGATATATCAGGCTGGATACTGGTTTGGAGGAGGCCACTGAAAACCAGAACATCTGCCAGGTAACACTTATGCATGCAGATTTTAACAAAAGGGATTAGAAGTTAATGTCCTTTGAAAATGAAAGTTTATTTACTGACTTGAAAATGATTTTTAGGTAATTTAACCATTTAAGCCAAACTTTCTGCTTAACTTATTAAAGATTACTGTTTAGACTCTCTTTTGTTGCATATTTAAAATCTGTTAAATACAGAATAAGGTGCTGTTTCAAAACCAGTATTGTTTCACATTTAGACAAAGTGACTTCAAATTGAAACCATGAGTGGCTGAACTGTGCTTAAAATTGTGTGGGGTTTTTTGGGGGGTGGGGGANTTTTTTTTTTTTTTAGTTTGCCTTTTTTAATTTAGCAAAAACTTCCATCTTTGTCACATAAAATTGAACACCTAATACATAAAATTTTTTCTCTTCCCATCTCCAAGCTGGAGTTCATGGGTGTTACAATCAGGAAAACTTGCAGAGATTCTGTGCAAGCCTTCCTGTTGGAGGGACTTAATTTTTAGTTATATTAATCAGGTATTGTAAAAATAATTAATTTTGTTTTCTCTTAGGAGATGTAGAGAAATTTAGTTCCAATCTTACATTTATGCAGCTTGAGGCAATGTTGAGAGATTGTAGAAACCTATAAATGGTGGTGAATGTCATTACAGGAAAAGCAAACTATACCTAAAACCTTATTTCCAGTCACCCTTTCTTAGAAGCTTAATACATGTTTGCTAGTGGATTTAGCTGGAAATGCCAAACTGCTGTCCATCCCAATGGGCTGTGTGTCTGTCCCTGAGACTGTTGTGTTTGTGCTACACTGACTGGAGGAGATGTGCCTCCCATCCCCAGCAGTTCATACTGTGCATGTTCACCTCTACTGCAATTTGACAGTGGTTTGTGAGGTCAGATTTCCATTTCCTAAAACTGCTTGGGGAAAATGAGGAACAGAATTGAAAGTTAAATATTTTGGGTCCCTTAAATAGAGTGAATAAGGACATGATTTGTAAACCGTGCTCTTTCTTGCAATCAGCATGGAGGAAATCTAGTTTAGAGTAGGACTCCATGGAATACCATTTTATTCATCCTCATTTAAGACTTATGCTCTTGAAGAGAGCACTTCAAACCTCAATTCCCACCACTGCTTAATGTCTCTTGCAAGTGAAATATAGTCATGGTATTTTTGTCGAGATTTTTTTTCCTCTTATTTCCCACAGTCAAGGAAACAACAGGGGAAACTGAGCAGATGTTGTCAAGGAAAGAGGCATCAAAACAATTTCGGGAGTTTGGTTTTAATGAGGATCTCATTGATACTGACAAAAGTAAAACTGGAGCATTAGCATAGTTCCTTGAAGAGTTCAGAAAATCATTGAAACTAAATGGCGTGACAAAGTATAAGTGACAATTAGGCTTTGCATCAAAAGTGCTTGCTGTTTGGTGGGTCAAATGACTGCCACGCTTCCTAATGCCATGTAAAATGTAACAGTGGTATATCTGTAACACAGAGACCTTTGGCCAATTCACTGCTGATGTCTGAATCGTTTTTTCCTCCTGCTTCTCAGGCTTAATTTAGAATGTGGGACCCATGATATACAAAAGTCTTTATTTAAGACATAATTGCCCTCTTGACGCTCATCAATAGTTCAGTGTCCAGTGGTGATCGCCTCAAGTGAACGGGCCTTTTTTTTGGCAAGTCTTTAGAAAAAAAAAAGAAACAAATAGAAAAACCTCCTTGTGTCTTGGAATTTTATCTTTCATTATTTGTTTTAAAACTCCCTGAGATTGTGTTCAGTTGTAATTAATGGGTCTTCTTGCCTTGTATCTGTAAATCTGATCACATTTCAGAAAAGTCAGAGCTGAAAATCTGTGTGTGATCTGGCATTTAAAAATTAAAACCACACGAGACTTTCCTGCACCACCATTTTTTCACATATGAAATTTGTCGCCAGGACAACTTCACTCGTAGTTCAAATGTGGTTAAATGTTTTTACTGCCACTGGTGTAGATGGGCAGTTTGCAAGCAGCTGTAGCTGAAGACAGTACCTGCACCTGGCTTTCACCACCACGAATGCTGACTTGTCTTGAGGCACCTTTTGCCAAGGTCACTTTAGGGTGATCTCTCCATTAGTTTTTGAGAGTGCAGAGCATTAATGAGCTTGGAGGTTGAGGGGTGACTTCACTCTGCCTTGCTCCTCATAGCTGTTCTTTTAATTAGACATCGCTGCTACTCATTCACTGAGGAAAAATGATAATCATAGGCCACAGCTCTTGCTGTGTGTTTACATCACCTAATTTGTGGCTTGAAGGAAAAGAAAAAAAGAAAAATAATGAAACACAGGTGCAGAGATGGAGGGCCATTCCGGAAAGAAGGCCAGGTGAGACCTGGTCCCCCATCCTCCCTAGTGATGCATGTAGACAGCTCAGCAGGTTCACATGGCCCTCCAGAAGAGAGCATCCCCTGGGAAAGTCCATCCTAGCACCCCTCTGCAGCAGCCAGCTGCTTCCTATCCTTCTCCCCTGTGTGTCGTGCAGTCCTGGTGTTGGAAATGCAAGTGTGGAATGCTCCATGGACCACTGTGACTCAGCCTGTGGCAAGCAGAGACCAGAAATTCTACTGTTGGGGAATATGACTTCATTTGTGTGTCAGAATTGGGCTTGAACTCCTGACACAGAAATCCCCTAGGAGCCTACAAGAGCAGTGATAGTTTGTGCTGTGATTGCAGCTGGAGGCAGGGGATTCCCAGGGCTGCCCAGTTTACTGCCTTGTCTTGCTATCTGGTGCTTTTCTAATGATGGAAGCCTGAAAAAATTCACCTTTTGATTAAAAACACTGAAATTGGAGAAATTGAACATGTAAGCCCTAAACCTCTGCAAGACGAGCAGGAGAAAATCACAGGTTTTTGTTTGTTTGTGGGGGGATTTTTTGTGGGTTGGTTTTTTTTGTTTGTTTTTTTTTAGGTCTCAAGAGTATTTTGGAGCCCTTCTCAAAATAGCTGGCTAATGACTTTGAATGGTCAGCCTGGGCCCTTCTGAAAATACTTGTCTCTGAAGTCAGACTTCAACAGACATAGTGATTAGGTGCACCATGAGCTATTGATAAGCACAGAAAATCATCTAGATGTCTTTCATTCTGTGTCTTTGCTCCTCTTGTATGTGCACGTGCAAAATCAAGTACATGCAGAGGAGTACCACCTGGGCTTTGCTGGAATTTTAAATTCTTCATTACTTTTTGGCTTTTGTTTTAAACAACTTGCCTGTACCATAGCAGTCTGAGGGGTGCTTGCTGACTCATCTTTAAAGCACAAACTCGAGTGGTATTTTGGTTTCAGGATGAATGTTTTACCCTGCCAATCCTTTCTCTGTAGGCAGTCAAAGCCGAAACAAATGTTGGCCTAAATAATTTATTTCATAAAGGCTGTTTTCACTGATAATCTAATGGCATTATTGTTTGCATAGGGGTGGAAACATTCTCTGTTGTTCTTGGTGCTGTGCTCTCTCTGTGGTATTCTCTGTGCTGAAGTGAAATGGTGTGCATGCTTCTGCTAAAGAACAAAACGTAGCTAGGTGGCTCGTGGCATTTATCCTCCCTGCCAAAACACAAGGGTTTTGTACAAATATGCCACCCTTTTTCCTTCCATCAGTAGCCAAAGTCAGCTGTGCCAAAGAAAGGTTCTTTTTTTTAAATTATTTTTTCAATACAACCCACACACCCACACCATGGAAGTTACAGTCATATTTTCCAGTAACCACAGAGCTGTGAGTGATGGCACGTGTGTTTTAAATAAAACTGGGAGGAGAACTGATGTAATGCTCTCTGGTTATGTTTTTCTTTTTTTATTTTTTCTTTTTCTTTCCATCTTGCTCCCCCTCTTTCTCTTTTCCCCATCTGTTGGCTGCTAGATGGGTTATTTTTGTTTTGTTTAAGATTTTTTTTTTCCTTGCTGCAAACCACAGTGAGAGAACTGTTGAAGAGGGCAGCTCTGACACCTTGAGCTCGAGTATGGATGGATTTCTTTAAAGCCTTTAAAATTAAAGGGTGGTGCACTGTACCAACTTGTATAATCTTAAGAACTATTTTTTTCCTTTCCTCTCTAGAAGTGAATTAATTGTGATAATCTGATAGAGCATGTGAGAAATAAATGTCTTTTTTTCTAGTGGCATACTGAACTGCAACTGTCCGTTTCTCCAGTGAGATCACAAAATAGCTTTGGAAAAAACAGGTATTTCACTTTTAGTTTAATAAACTGCAGAGAGACTTGTTCTAGAATGACAAGTGAAATCTGTTATTTTTCTGCTGCTTTTCCTGCTGCCGCTTTCAATGGTTAAATTAGTTCAACTCCTGGTTATAATGGTCTGTTTGGGAATATTTAGATTGAGTTTCTATAACTTTTCATGGAGAATCCCTTGGAAGGGCTCAAAAGTAGGTTTTGTGTGTGTTTAAGAGAATAAGTCTAAGAAAATTTCTGTATTTAATGTTGAATTCAGCTTTGGAAAAATAAGTTCATCTGCACAGCTTTGAGAGTGGGTCCGTGCCTCTCTTGCAGAGCTGCTCGTGCTGTACCCGTGCAGCGTCTCTGCTGTCCAGCCCAGCTCAGGAAGCTTCAAGGGATGGGTGCCAGTCTGCTCTGAGAATGCTGAGTAATTGCCATTCCCTAAATAGGAATTGTGAGGTGTATTGTGCAGTTGTGTGGCAGGACACCGGGCCAGCTGGTCTCTGCATGCCCTTAGCAGGTGGGAGGTGCCCTCAGCTGAGCTGGAGGAGCTGAAGGGTTAAACCCGTGCCACTCGGGTGTCAAGGCTAAGCCTGAGCCCTGAAGGTGAGGATAGCTCAAGTTGCCTTGTACTTGCTGTGGGCAAAGAACACAGGCAGATTCTGCCTGAATGGATGATCTGGCTTGTAATTCATTAAACTAGAAGCACCTGGTTTGTGTCTGTGCCCCTGGCCACTCCTGACAATGGCACTTAAAGCCGTAGTCCCATTTTCACAATAACCTGAGGATAGGGAACCATCTCTGTTGGAGCTGATCTAACTGGGGGCTGGCATGGCTCTTCCCCAGGCACTCCTTCCCACCCTGCTCTTGCCCCAGGACCATGTGTGGAGCTGATGTATCTCTCTAAGCCAGAAGAAAGCCAGCTGCTTTTTTAAAATTTATTTTTTCGAAAATTTTTGATAATTAATTTTCTGATAGCAGGGGTACTTGGCGTGGCTTTACATATGGTCAGGAGCGTGCCAGGGAGCGGGAGCACCACAGGGGTGTAAGTCAGTTTGAGATGTGGCTGCACAGTGGTTTGATCCAGCCTAAATTGTGTCAGACAGGCAATGTAAATAAACCATTACTGTAGGGGAGGCAGAGGGAGATTCATCTTGCTTAAGCTGCTATAAGCAAGAGACAGCTGAGGGAATGCAGAGAGGCAACACTGATTTGCAGGTCTCTGCTGCAACATGAAAAATACTCCTAGGAGATGTCAGAACCAAAGGTCCTGTGCTGTGAGAAGGAACAGATCTCTCTTGCATGGTGCTGAAATATGGTGCTTTTGACAGCAGATAGAGTTTGTCAAGGCAGGAAAAGAAAATGCTGAATAAGCCAGGTTAACAAAGTTTTGCCATAACTGTGGTGCCAATGTGTTTTTTCTCCCTCTCCAAAAGCTTGTCCCTAGAAAGAACTGAAATACTAGGTACAGGTCCTTAATCTCATGGCTCAAGATCAGAATGTACAGCAATGCAAATTAAGAGTATGTTTAATGTTAAACCATTGGAATACCTGCTTTGTTTAAAACTTTTTTTTTCCCGCACAGCAGGGAAAAATCCAGAATTATGTGGTCTGGAGAGAAACAAATGAAACAAAACTTTGTTTGGAAAAGAAAAAGGAGTTAGTCTTCTTGGGCTTTGATCTGTTACCAATATTTTTTAAAAGTTGTCTTTTTTTTTTTTTTTCCCTTTCTCTTTGCCCTCCTGCTGGGAAAGTCTGCTATTGGGAATAGACTAGGATTAGACCTATTTGGGTGTCCATGTTGTGTTAATATTGAAATACTACAGTTTCAAGAGAAAAACAGACCTATTTTCCCTGACCACTGATAAGCACACTTTATTCTTCCCATGTAGGTCTTAGATTCTTCCATAAGAAAACCAGAGTTATCTAAAAATACATATCTTTGTTAGTCAGAGAAGTAGGAGGAACTAATTTCAAAAGAATATCTTTGCCGCTTTCAGGGAGTGGAAGTGAGTGCTGTTCAGTCCAAAGGAAATGCCAGGAAAGCAAGTGTTTTTGCAGCCTTTTAAAATAATCCTTAGTGCTTTCTTTGGTGGAATCAACACCATCTACTACGTGCAAAGCAAGAGCTCAGGGGGCGATGCTGTGTGGGGAATGTGGCATGAGCTTGGCAGGAGCTTGTGCACAGGAACTCCTCAGGGTTGGCAGTTATATACCACATTTTGATAAGAGCAGGAGAGTGTGGCTGTAAAACATAAAACTGATACCAAAGCACTGCTGTATCAGTACAGCTCAAACCCCAACAGTTTATGACTGTTAGCAGCAGTACTTTGCCCTGCTCAGTGTGTGCTTCCAATGTTAGTCAGAGCTGACAGTAGGCTTGCAGGTCAGTGTAATATTTCTGCAGTGTATATGCTATTTATAACAAGTTGTGACTATAATTTATTTACTAGGGGGCGGGGGAGAGGAGCAGACAAAGAAGCAGTCACTTCGTCCTGCTAATGTCAATGACCAAACTGGAGTAAAGTCCAGTTGCTCTTGAATCTAGTACTTCCACTAGGTTTTCCACTAAGCTGTATTTATTTAGCATGACTGTGATGCTATATTTTTATAACTGCACCTCCTCAAGAGGTGGACATGGAAGCCATGTGACTATTTCTCTCAGCAGAAGGGAGGACTTCCTACTCCTCTGTCCTCACTCCAAGAAGAAAGGTCCTGCTACCATTAATGTCCTGCTGCCATTAATTGGGCTTGCAGCTTCACAAATAAAAACTAGTCACACATCCTTTTTCTGGGCCAGAAAGGCACACTTTTTTCTCTTGTAGCACTGAATGAGAAATGTTGAGAATAGTGAAAACACCAGTTAGCAATTATTTTGCCTCCATTTCTCTGTTTTGATACAGCTGAAGAGCAGTTTGGAGCCCTGCATTTACATTTTGGATTTTCTTCCCTAAGAGATAGCACATGCATTTCAACAGCCTCAAGACCTACAGGGTCCATAGATTATGTTCTGGCTTATCTTCCCCGGTGCAAACTGCAGCAAACTACTCACTGAGACAGTGCAAAGTTATAGCAGTAATACACACTGCAAACAGAGGGGTCACCATCCAGTATTCAAAGCTTTGGGTGTGCTGGTGACTTCACAACTTCCCTTTGAAATCAGCCAAAGTACATTGGAAGGGAAAATAAATACATGCAAGCAGAACAATTTTGATCTGGGAATGAGGGAGATAATTTTGAAGGGAATGAAACATTAAAAACTGTCTCTTTGTCCCTGAGCACAACCTATTTAGTGTTAGGCAGACTGGTTTAGTGACCACGATAAGAATTAATGTATTTCCTGTAGAAAAGCACATTGCATGCAATAATTGTTTTTTTTTTTTTTTTTGCTATACTAAAAGCAAGTTAGTTAACAAATGCTTTCTGTCAATTTATGGATAATACTTGTGCTGACAGGCAGATAGAAGACTTAGCCATCATTTTGACAAGATGAATCCCAAGCTCTGTTTCTTGCAAAATATTCTTTTATAGGCTTGGTAGCCTTTGTTTAGCTAAGCACATGTAGAGAGAGAAAAAAGAAAACCTTTTTTTTTTTTTTTTCCCTCCCAATCTTGTCAATAACTCATTGTCCTGTTGTTTGTTATACCTGGCTTTGTGTGATAGCCTCTAGCCCTAGCTTGCCTTAACAGGAAAAAATAAAAAGTGTGTGTGCCTGTATATGAATCAGAAGTGTTGCTGCAGACTGAATCCAAATAAAGAAAAGTACTTTTGAGGTGAGGTTCCAGACAAGTTGTCATATATAAATGCTGTCCTCATGATCTGATTCTGGTCTCATTCATCTCTAACTTAAAACAAACTCCAATAAAGCCAGTAGTGGCTCTTGTGAGCTGCTCTGAGGCCAGGCTGAAATACCACGATATTAACTGTAAACAAATATTGTAATACTTCTGCACATTTCAGAAAGTGTCCTTCTCATATTTTAGTAGGGGCATTGTTGTATTTGTGGTGGTTTAAGATGCAAGGGCTAATCTACTCAAAAAAGAAATTCCATTTTGCCATTTGCAATTTAATGGAGTACAAAGAGACAGGGAAAGCACTCTACATAAATACAGATGTCTCCACTTCTGAGGCTTTTCTGTGTTCCTGCTACTTAAATGGGGATCAAGAATGATATTGTTCTGTAGGCTTGCTCTTTGTTTACAATACCCTCATTGAAACTAGATGTCAAAATGAGTTTCCTGGATTGGTTATTGAATTCTGCAGGCTGACACTCCACTGTGAGCCCTGGGAACTTTGGTTTTTTCTTTAAAAATAGCCCAAGTTCTGAGATTTTAAAAGCAGCTGTGTTTTGCCACCATGTGGAAAGGGCTTGTTTTTCTGCTTCTCTAAATTTCACGTGTAATGTTTGTACCAGGGAAAAAAGCCTCAGTAAAACTCTTCTCTGCCTGTACTGGTAGAATTTTACCCATCCTTTGTGTGGCCATAAATGACCAAAACACAGGGATGAGCAAATTTGGCCCAACGGTTTTATGGATTCCTGAGCTCATGGCAATGACATATTGAACAGTTAATGTAAATTGTCAAGGGTGACAGCTTAACCTCCTGAACATATACACAGAGACCCTCTTGTTCTTCCTCAAGCTCAGCCTTGGCTGGGCACTGCACAACGTCACATACCTCATGCTGTCTTTTCCAGGCCATCCTTGCTAAACCTCTACTTTCCCTTAAAGGGTATTTAAACAGACCAGCTCTTTTGCCAAACCCTTCTCCTTAGGTTAAGGAGGGTGCCCCTCAGAGCGTTTGCCAAGGTAAATGGAGCAGATAGGTTCAGTTTCAGTGTTACCGAACTTGATGCTGCTCTTGATGAGTTGTTCACAGGAACGTAGGCATTTCCATGTGTGCAGTGTCATACACAGCTTCCTATGCTTACTGTATATGAGAGAAGATGGCTTAATGACAGACTTCTAGCCTTTGCTCCAAATGTTGTGGTTATCTATTTTTTCTGTTTCATTTTAGTCAGACCCCTGAAGTAATTAGTGCACTCTGTGGGGTTTTTTGTGTGGTTTCTATCTGAATACCCATGAAGGAGTTAATTAACTTGTTTGTAATATCTCATTAATTCATTTTTGGCTGTGAACTTAATTGCTCCTTCATTACTGATGAGTAAAATAGCTTTAGGCTCCCAATTAAAATGGACTTTGATGGATGTGTAAGAGCTGGGCTTTCAGCTTGTTGAATAGGCAGTGGAATTGCCATTCTGCATCCCATTGCAGGCCAGGCTCCTTCACGGCAGCGCTTCTCAGGGACAAGTTTCTCCCAGTTACAAACTTGGTCTCAGAGTTGAAGCCATCATCTCCCCCAGTGGGTGGGAAATCAAATGGGAGTTAGTGCCTGTAAACCTCTGAGGACAGATGAAACTCAAAAAATAGGTGGACCCACTGGAAAGAAAGCTTTTTACTGAGGTGGCAGATGAACATAAACCATAGTTCCCTCCATTATGAAATGGCCATTACACTGCAGTCAGGTTCCCACTGGTGAAGGTCTGGATTTCTCCTTGTGGGCATCCTTGGTTTTGCTGGAGGGCAAAAGCTGTTTTCAGATGTTTGAGGGTGTATCAAACGTTTGTTCTTGAAGTAGTTTTTCTTCCTCCTGGTACATATTTGGTGAGCTGGGGTGCACGAACACCAGTTTGCTTTTCTGGGCTTAGATCCTTTCTGGGACAGTAGTACTATTCTTTTTAATATATTTGGAGACTACTGGATGTCAAGCATTAAAGAAGAACCAGGAATACTGGTGTTATAAAGAGAAATAGCCATAATAATTTTAAATAAGAAAAAGAAGAAAGCTGCAAATCCGTCTCTCACTTTTCCCACCCACCCCCTCTCTATGAATCAACGTGAAGAACACACAATTTATATTCCCAGTGGTGACTGGCTTGGACCCAATGACCTTTGCAAAAAATCCATTGCCTGCATGGAAAATGTAGTAAAACAATGTAAGCGTGCTTACTGTAGGCATGTATATTTCTTAACACAATAGGGTCCTGAGACCAACTGAAGTCTCTGGATTCTTCTGCAAGAAATGTTCCCACAGGGGACCTATTATGATACTCCCTCTGCTGGCTCTCATTCTGCCTCCAAATTTTCCTTAGGAGACCTCACTTGGGCATTGATCCACAGAGAGCCAAATCACCATGTCTTGTTTTCTTATGTGAAGAGTCAGCACAGCCCCAAGGGTGGAGACTCTTGCCACTTCGAAAAGACAAGAACCAAAATTGTCAAGAAAAAGACATCTACTTTTGGGTAGGATGATTACAGATGGCAAGAGGAGGAGCAGAGTCAGGCATTAGTTACTTTCATACTTTTAATTGAAAATCTACTCAAAAGCTGCTTGAAATGCTTTAAACAGAATTTGTGCTCATGAGAAGGTAACATTATCAGTCAGTGGTTTCTTTACTACCCAAAGATCTAGAACTTCGTAAGCTAAATTCTAGATTGTTTTTAATACTGTAGCAGCTTATTTGCTTCACTCATAAAAATCTGAACTCTTTCTGACTTTTCCTTAATGATGGCTTTTGGGAAGAATTTGTTTCCTGGAATAGTGAAGGGGGGAAAATCTTGTTTGCTTTAGAAATAGCTTCTTTTTATGATTTTCTCAAATCAGAGGGTCACAAGATGACCAGAGTCGCTGACACACAAATTATGAAACAAAATGATGATGGAACACAAATTTAAACCAAATTAAAAAAAAAAAAAATTTAAAAAAAAAAAAAAAAGAAGGAAAATAGAAATGCTGACAAGCTTGTGGCAGTACAGTCTGCTAACAATTTGCTCTGGAATTCTCTATGAAAATTTCAATTATTGTGCAACATATGAGATCTAGCTATGACTATGCTTTTCCCAAAGGCCAAAAAGAGAGGAAAAAAAAGGAACTTCCTTAGATGATACCATGGCACCTCTGTCCCTGTTTTAGCTCATAGCTTAAACACATGCTTAATAAATACATTTAAGAGCCTGCTGACCTAAGCTTTGCTTTGTTACCAACTTTAACCCTGGAGTTACTGAAGTTCATTATTGATATTGCAGTCCAGCAGAACAATTGTTTTTCCTTATCAGGGGTAACTTGTCTTGCTGCTCCAGCTAGTGTCCCCCTAGACAGAAAAGGGGAGAATGTATCTTGTAAGGAAGTCAGATTGTAGTTTTAATCTGTGGTGAGGGGCCCAAATAATAAAGTTAAGCTTTTAATTTTATAAAATAGGAACTGAAGCAACAGGATGTGAGGAGGAGAAGGGAAAGGGGTTAAGACAGCTCATGTGGGTACAGGCAGGCAAAGGGCACAGCAGAGTCCATCTGGGGCTCTGAGTAAGCCTGATCCTGCTTGTGGCTTCTCGCTTTCTCTGGGTCCTTGTGAGGATGAAGCTGCCCTGAATTTGCACGTTGTTATGCTGGGTTTTGCTGAAAGGAGCTACTGCTCATGGGAACCTCAGTTTCTGGCAAGAGCTGCTTTGCCCTGATTCTGGCAACTCTCTCTGACCTGTCATCATTACCCCAGTGCCTATGCAAAGACTGGTGTGGGATAAATGATGGTTCTATTTGTGATGCACTGGCCCCTGTTTCTTTGCAGGCACTGACTTACATGAAGGAATCTCATTAAAAGTATCTTTCCATGAGGAAGGTTTCTTCTGACTTGGTCTGCAGTGGAATTAGACAATGGTAGCCAACCAGTGAGTGCCTGGCTGGTCTGTGTCTGTGGTGGTGGACAAATGTAACCATACACTTTTGGATGTGCTTTTCAGGAGTCTGGAGAATCAGGGTAGCTGCGCAGCTGCCAACCAAAATCTAACCCAACTGTCCTTGCCAGCTTGCACTCTACTCTTTATCAGACAAGGCTCATGATTACTGGAGTAACAAAGCTGATTTAAACTGGTGGGTGGGGGGAGAGATAGTAAAAAAAGTTGTCATGCTTTTTGTTTAAACTAGTATTTGAGAGTTTTGTGGGTTGTGTTTGTTGATGACTTAGTCAAGTATCTTTAGGTCTGATTATTTTTGTGGGGTATTACCTAATTTATTTTTTTTTTCTTCTGCTGTGTGAATCCCACTGTGTTCAGGGAAAGTGAGTTTTCTCATAGTTCCTGCCCACCTTTTAGTGGAAAGATCAGTCCCATCTTGGTATTCCCAGTCACATGCCTCTCCAGCTCTATCTGATATGTCCTTGCTGCCTTCTTTCTGTGCTCTTGTGGTATTCTTTTTGCTGCTTATCTCTTACACACATGCAGCTGCAAGCAATAGCTCTTAAACCCTCCAGAAACACCCTGAGATACTCAGCACAGCTCTGCTCCTATTCCAGCCCTGCACATGGCCTCTGTTTTGGGTGGTGACTGCTGTAGTTTTGGTTATCTGTCTCATAAAATAGTTTCAATGCTGTTTTTACACAGCCCCTGAACAGGAGATGGTTGTTGCACCCACCAGATTAACAGCATTGCCAGTGACCACTTCATCAAAGGGGCTCCAGGGAAGATAACAAGGCCAGACTATGGTGAAATTAAGGAATATAACCCCTGGTGTGTAGGACATTAACTATCATGGCTGTAATCTTATTTTAAATCTTTTATGTGGCTTTTGAGACTTGAGCGTCACCGTTGCTTAAATTTGCACGTGGGTATAGACAGTGTCCATGTAACCTGCCTTCATACTTACCTCAGATATCTAGTTTCCTCCAGTTTGGGTGGCTTTGGTACTTAAAATGAGGGCTGCCAAGAGGCTAGTGGGTAATCTAGGTTGGCCTAAATTTCTCTGCAGTTAATGGCAATCTATCCATGGACTTGTCTAAGCACAAGGCTCATCCTTTCCAAGAAAAAGATGGTAAAGAAACAGAATGGAGGTGCAGTAAAAAACATCTGAAGATGTGTGTGACAGCAAAAATGTCAAGTGATATTTTTAGTTTGCAAAGGAAGAAAAGGGAAAGCATACAATATTGTAATTTTTAAGAAGGTTGTTGGTTGTACTCTAAGAGAATTGTCTCACTGATGTTTAAAATATCATTTAATTGCTTTTGAAAAATGGTGTACCTTGCTAATCTGGACAGATTTGGAGACACTGGGATATGTTCTTGTTTGGTATAAATTGGTGTAGCTTTGTGTGGGAGCTACATACTTAGTGGCAGATAAAAGTCTGTCCTTTTGTGTCTTTTAGGGGAAAATTTCAACAACTGTACTTCAAAAAGTCATGTCTTCTATTTTGTGTCAGCCACAGGCTTAATACTACCCTTAAATCAGCATAAAGGTTTCTTAATTGCTACTCTGATAGCATTTGATTTATATACTGCACCAGAGAATGCAGTTCTCACCGTGGTGTGGTGCAGTTATTCAGCATGTTGTGTTTCTGCAACAGCATGACAGGGCTTGTTGCCCAAAGAGCTCTGGAAAATGTGATGTTTCCCCTCTGTCTTACTCTTATGACTTCTGTGTTAGTACTGCAGAGTTGAAAGTCTGCTAATAGATGCATATAGTGTTAGCAACAGATCTGGGAGGTGTTAGAACCATCACACTTCGAGGAGCTGTGAACTCCTCAGTATCTGTTTTGCACCTTGCTGCTATCATAAAGAGGAGGAGATTGGCTGTTTGCAAAGCTGAGCTCTGTGTGTCCTGGCCAAACCCTTTATAGAAGAGCCAATTTCCTCCCCAAATGTTTGATCGTGGTGGTGTTGCTGCTGATGTTCCAAAGACAGCCTGGCAAACGGCTGCTTTTAGCTGTCAGAGAGGACCAGTCTTTGGAAATTTAATTGTGAATTCACTTATTCCTGGGAAACTGAGAGGCAGATTTTAATTGATTCAGACCTTTAATCTTGTTCAGTTATCCCTCATTTTCCCTTCTGAAATCCAGAAATGCTATTTAGAATGCAAAGGGCTGCAGTGAAATGGGAAATAATCTATAGTTGGGAAAATATTTTCTAACTGGATAACAGCAGTCCAGAAAGTTCTTCTGTGCTCTGGAGTATTGGGCTCAATTAAACAAGGGGCTTTTTTCCTGATAATGAATATGCTTTTTCTTGTTTTACGTATTTAATTAAGTCATGATGGAGAATATTAAGTACATGATATTTCGGAAATTTATCCTGTTTTGCTGACAGTCCTGGAGCCTCTTTTGTCTTGCAATAAGTTTGCCTCTGACTAAATGTTTCTGATTACTTGGAACTGAAGATTAATTGCTGTATTCAACTCTACCCAACCATGCAAATGTTTCTGGGAAGCTGACTGTAAACTGGGCCATAAGCAACCAGAGTCCCATAGATTATGTCCCAGGGCCAGCTGCTAGGATATTAGTATATGTTATGTTTTGTTAGGAGATAACACAATCTCTTTCCTGGATTTGCAAAAAATACCTGGGGAAAAATTACTGATGAGAAAGCTCTAGGGAGACTGGGTCAGAGCCAGAAAAAACTCTGGATGGAAGATAGAGTTGTAATTATGGAAGCATATACTTGCCTGATGCCTCAGCTCTTTGGATTGTCAAGCACGTGGCGCTCTCTTCTGTCACATGTGTTTGGGCCCAGATGTTCCTTGGTCTCAGTGTGGTGGCAGCTGGGTGCTTGGCACACATGTGCTGCACTGGCCCTGAGGTGGGTGGCACTGACTGCAGTGTGCCACAGCTCTGTGTGTGTGTGCAGTGTCACTGCTCTGTGTGTGACTGCAGTGTGCCACAGCTGTGACTGCAGTGTGTCACCGCTCTGTGTGTGTGTGCAGTGTGTCACCGCTCTGTGTGTGTGTGCAGTGTGTCACCGCTCTGTGTGTGTGTGCAGTGTGTCACCGCTCTGTGTGTGTGTGCAGTGTGTCACCGCTCTGTGTGTGTGTGC
The DNA here is from genome assembly GCA_013400435.1 of Pycnonotus jocosus. Lineage (NCBI taxonomy): Eukaryota > Metazoa > Chordata > Aves > Passeriformes > Pycnonotidae > Pycnonotus > Pycnonotus jocosus. The sequence goes on along the minus strand of VWYP01028661.1, from coordinate 627,174 downwards.
AGTGTGTCACCGCTCTGTGTGTGTGTGCAGTGTGTCACCGCTCTGTGTGTGTGTGCAGTGTGTCACCGCTCTGTGTGTGTGTGCAGTGTGTCACCGCTCTGTGTGTGTGTGCAGTGTGTCACCGCTCTGTGTGTGTGTGCAGTGTGTCACCGCTCTGTGTGTGTGTGCAGTGTGTCACCGCTCTGTGTGTGTGTGCAGTGTGTCACCGCTCTGTGTGTGTGTGCAGTGTGTCACCGCTCTGTGTGTGTGTGCAGTGTGTCACCGCTCTGTGTGTGTGTGCAGTGTGTCACCGCTCTGTGTGTGTGTGCAGTGTGTCACCGCTCTGTGTGTGTGTGCAGTGTGTCACCGCTCTGTGTGTGTGTGCAGTGTGTCACCGCTCTGTGTGTGTGTGCAGTGTGTCACCGCTCTGTGTGTGTGTGCAGTGTGTCACCGCTCTGTGTGTGTGTGCAGTGTGTCACCGCTCTGTGTGTGTGTGCAGTGTGTCACCGCTCTGTGTGTGTGTGCAGTGTGTCACCGCTCTGTGTGTGTGCAATGTCACCGCTCTGTGTGTGTGTGCAGTGTCACCGCTCTGTGTGTGTGTGCAATGTCACCGCTCTGTGTGTGTGTGCAGTGTCACCGCTCTGTGTGTGACTGCAGTGTGCCACAGCTGTGACTGCAGTGCTTTGGAGGCTGCTGCTTTTATAACACACCGGATGGAGAAGGGCGATGCCCCCTTTCGGGGAGCACTCAGTCCTTACAGCATTTCTCCCAATTTCTCCTCTAATCTGATTTTAACAGGGAAAGATCCTGGGTCCCACTTCTGATCCAGGAAGGCTCCTGCTGCAGGATTGCTTGGGAAGGAGACAGTAACCCTTCCCTCTGCATACCTTAGCCATGGGGGCTGACAGTGTCTCTCAGTCGCTCTCTGTCCCTGGCCTAGTGAATGTTGTCTTATGCAAGGCACAATAGTTTCATTGGGAAGAAAGGACACAGAAATCTCTTTTCTCCTTTCAAACTGGCTCCAGGTTGGGCACACAGGGTAGGAGACAGAGGACTGAAGTCTCTGACCTTACATTTCCTGTTTCTATGTGGTCTTCAGCCACTTCTTTATTTTATCTATCAGAGAAACAATATATAGCTATGCATTAGCAGAAAAGATGAAGTCCAGGGCAACTTTTGGAGCAAAAGGTGTAGTCTGGTATCTTCAGGGTCTGCTTTATTGACACCAAGTCCAATGGCACATGGAAAATCCCTACCTGCCCTCTGCCCTTGCTTGTTATGGGGTGTGCCAGCATCAGCCAGAGCTGCTGGCATGTGGCAGCTGCAAACTGAGGTGTCAAAAGTTCTTTGTTCAATGGTCCAAGAGGCACGGGGCTTGACAGTGATCCTGAAGTTCACTTCAAAACCCAGTTTTTTAATATTAAGAAGAATAATCTTTTTTTCTCACAAATGGATGTGTTGCTGGCAGCTTTTTAATTTCACCCAAGCCTGAGGCTGATGTGTCACCCCACGAAAAGCAAGAGAAGCTCTGCCTTGAGAAGGTGCTGGTGGTGGTGTTTCTGACTCAGGGCTCCTTGCCAATGATTGCCCTGGATCTCCCATGTCAGGGCTCCCCTTGGCAAGCCTGCCTTGAGTTGTGAGCGTCACTTGCTCTTCCTGCACTGCTGCTTGGCCCTGTGCAACGGGTACACCACACAACCATAACCTCTTCCTCTGGCAAGCAGTGGTAAAAATATTGCAAGGGCCAACTGTGGTTTATTTTTTTCCCCTCTTTCCTCTGAAGACTTTCTTTAAATACCTGTAAGTTGCACAGAAATGGTACACCACAGTGCCTCTCTGCAGTCTAGCGTGCCTCTGAAGTGATGGATTTTGCAAGCCTGACACGGATCCCTTGGTGTGCTTGAGGAAAAGAGTATCTTAAAAAAGATCATGGGGGAGTGGAAGAAGTTGATGTCCCAGGTGTTTCTTGCTGCTTTTCCACTGTATATTTCAGGCTGGTAAAGGTGGAGGTGGGATAGGACGAGTTCATACATCTCAGAGGTTTGGGTGATCAACTGTGGCTCAGGCAGACTTTGTCAGGGGATTGTGCCAGAGGGTTTCTCAGTGGTGGCACAACTGTGTCAGCCCAGTGGCTCTTCACCACTGAAAGGGATGTCCCTCCTCTTCCTTCCCACCCTGCAGTTGTGGTCTTTCTTCCTTGCAGTGGGATTAGCACCTGTTGGTTCGGTTAACATGATGAGCAAAAAAAAAATATTAGTTTTTAGGGGGCTGAGTTACATGTTGGGTTTGTTTGTTTGTGTGTTTTATTTTGTTTTGTTGGGGGTTTTTTTTGTGGTTTCCCCGCCACCCGTCCAGGTTTAGTGAGGTTGGCTGTCTCTGGAAGGCTGGTAGGCTGGGCACCCTGTGCAGAGGTGGTGGGATTGGCGAGGAGGAAGGGCTCTCCCTTTAGTCAACAGTGGCTGTTGGACCAAGCTCAGCTGCGGTGGCAACCACAGCCTAATTAAAATGCAAGGGCTGTGACATGCTCAGCGTTTTCCCCTTCTCTGAATACCACAGAGCTTAGACTGAAGAGCACATTTGCAATGCCAGGAAGAAATCTACCTCTGTGCACAAATTAAAGCCTTCTAATTATCTCTTATTTTTATATAACACCTTTTATAATTTCTTTGCTGTGTATTTTTCCTTATTTTCACAGACACAGAGAGGAAGAAAAAAAATACCCTGTCAGGCAAAAAAAAAAAAAATTATGCTTTTTACTAATGCCACTAAATTAACAGACTATTTTTGTTTGGTTAGTAAAACTCTCACATATTAAAAGAAAGGGGCTGGTGAACATTGTGAGTTCAGATGGCTGGTTTTGCCAGTAAATAAATCCCTGTCAGTAATTTTAGGCCACTTCAGATCCCTCAGGTCAGAAAAATGGAAAGCCATTCCTTGAATTTTCAGCTGCTTGTGAGAATAATTCCTTTTGCCCTACAATGAGAATTAGGGGGCATCTGCTCAGATGTTCCTGGTGTTTTCACTGAAGGAGGCTGGAGTGGCCTTTGCCTACTCAGAGAGCAATAAAACAAGCAGCCAAATGGCCAGAGAGGTCCCCATAAACATATCAAAGTTTAATGCTTAGTTTGCGTAGCAGCCCTCCTGTGTCTGGAGGAGATGGGTTTCAGCTGGGCTGCCAGACTTGGAAGCAAGGCAGGCACAAATGCACGCTTGGTTTTCCAGAACTGCTGAGAGGGGGAAGGAAGGGGACCATTTTAAATGCTGGTTCATGGGTGTTTGGTATGTGAAAATGTATCAGCACACACAGAAAAGGGAAGATGTGCAGTGGTTTTGTTTCTTCCTCTTTTTTTTTTTTTTTCCCTTTCTGCCACCCTGTCACTTCACAGAGAACACCAGGACCTCAAACAAGCAACAGCTTCTGCCATTGATGCCTATAATAGGACTGTGCTGGTAATAAATTACAGCAATGAGCTTGTTAGCAGAGTGCAGGCCTTAAACACTTGCTTAGTTACCGTAGCTATAGCTCCAGATCATCAAAGTGCTCGAGGCAACCCAATGCCTGCGACAAGGGAGCATCCCTAACCCAGGCTCTGCCAGGGGAAGGGGCAGGATTTCCATCTCGTGGCCTTACAGGGCTGTTAGGAAAAAGACTCAGCACAGTTCTGCTGCAAAGATAAGTAGGGGCAGCATTTTATTTTTTTTCCCCCCTTTCTTTGCTCTATTATTTGACCTTCTATTAAGGTGTGTACTGAGTAGTTGCATAGAGGAAAACCTGCCTCAACCTATTCTGCAGGCAGAGAACAGCTTATCTTCTGACTTCCATGAAAAGACTTAGATGAAAGAGAAGATGAGAGCTTGTTTCACTCAATACCAATCAAAGTAATATAATATGTATTTGCTTTTCTCTATTACAGGCCTGAAATGGGAGGCTCTAGGGGAAACATTTTTTTTCTTTATTTTTTTTCCTCTGACAATCTTATCACTTTAATACTACCTGCTATTTGTGCATGAAGGAAGGGAAAAGACAGAATGACAGCATGAAACACTGTGGCCCAGGCTTAAGGCAGCAAAAGCTGAGGAAAATCAGCAGCAGGTCCAGAGTTGCTGGCTCCTGCATGCAGGCCAGGAGGAGGAGGAGGCAGAGGAAGCAATAACTCAGAGCTGCAGCCAAGGGCCCCTTTGCTGGTGATGTGTCACTTGGTGACCAGGTCTGGTGGCCTCACTTCAGCCCTGTCTGGTACACCTCTGATGTGGGGCAGAGCCAGAAAAACCAAGGTGAAAGACCAGGGGCCAGGAGGGAGCCCCATGCCTGCCCAGCCATGTGCTGTGCTTAAGGCCTAAGCAAGTGTTTAAGGACTGCCCTCTGCCCAGGTCAGCCATGGCTTCTCTCAGAGCAGAGCCAGAGGCTATTCCAGCCCCTCCAGGTCAGGCCATGGCTTCCCTCAGAGCAGTGCCAGAGGCTCTTGCAGCCCCCCCAGCTCCCCTTTGCAGCATGAAGCACGGTGAGGGAGCTGCCCTCCATGGGGCTGAGAAGAGGATGGAGAAGTTGGCGTTGCTCCTGTGGGAGCACGGGAGAACAGGGAGTGCCTATGGTATTGAAAGTTTTGGTGTCAGGGAATGGGACAGGAGGTTCCAGGATGTCCCTGGGAGAGGCTGAGAGCAACTGAGAGGTGGAGGGACCTCATGAGGTTATGTAGTGGGAAGGCTGGAAAGGCAACAGCTGGTACAGCTACATTTGGGGTGACGTATCAAGTGTGTTGTTTTGGATGGGTAAAACAAATCACTGAACTTGGCTGGGCTTGGAGAGAGATGTCTGACCATCTGTGTGCTTAATTAGTTTCCTTTTCTCATGTAGGAGCTAGTCCAAGCTCCAGTAAAATCAGAAGAACCTTGTTGACTTAATGGATTGTGCCATTTAGGGCCAGGATATTTTTTTCACAAATATTTTACAATTTGGATGGTAGGCAGGAGGACACGTAGCCAGTTCAGCGTCCTTTCCTTGCAATTAATTTTGGTCAGTAAAAAAAATTGTTCTTTTTAGAAATTATCTTTTTTTAAAACCAGAAGGAATGATTTTGCAAAAGTATGGTTACTTTTATAGAAAATCCTTATTGATTGAATGAAAAAACATTACAGATTTTTAATTTGTTTATGTTTCTAATTTATTATTTTGTCCTGTCTCCCTTTTAAGAAGCTAAAAGGGAAGGAATAAAAGGAGTAATTATAAACTTCTTTTTCAGTAAGAGGCTTTTGAAATTGAGTGTCTTGAAAGCCCCAAAGAAAAAAAAATCAGTTTATATCACCAACTTCTTCCCTCTGACTTAAGTAGAATTCATAGAAATTCCAGGTGGTCACCTAGGAGGAGGAAGAATCATAGAATGGTTTGTGTTGGAAAGGTCACCTAGTCCAGCCTTCCTGCAGTGAACAGGGACCTCAATTAGATTGGGTTGCTCAAAGCCCTGTCTGGCCTGATCGTGAATGTTTCCAGGAATGGGGCATCTGCCACCTCTCTGGGCAACATGTTTCACTGTTTCACAACCCTCACTGTAAAAGAATTCTGGTCTGAGTTTGTAGTTTGTAGTTTTTGTAGTTTAAGAACATTAACCCTGTTAATGCAACAGTGTCCTGTTGCTACAGGCCTGGTGAAAGTTCCTATCTTTTTTATAAGCCACCTTTATGTACTGGAAGAATGCAATGAGGTCACCCCAGAGCCTTCTCTTCTCCAGGTGGAACAACCCTGACTCTCTCAGCCTGTTCTCATGAGGAGAGCTGTTCCATGCCTCTGATCTTTGTGGTCCTTCCCTGGGCTCACTCCAAGAGTTCCATGCCCTTCCTGTGCTGGGTCCCCAGAGCTGGGTGCAGGGTTCCAGGTGGGGTCTCAGCAGAGCAGAGGGGCAGAATCCCCTCCCTCCCCTGCTGCCCACGCAGCTTTGGATGCAGCCCAGGGCACGTTTGGATTTCTGGGCTGTGAGTGCCCATGGCTGGGCCTTGTCCAGCCTCTCACCCAGCAGCACCCCCAAGTCCTTCTCCCCAGGGCTGCTCTCAGTGTGTTCATCCCCCAGCATGGATTCATATGGGGGAGTTTCTCCAGTCCAGGTGCAGCACCTTGCTCTTGGCCTTATTAAACCCAATGACATTTCCATGGCTTGTCCTTGTCCCTCTGGATGGCATCCCATCCCTCAGGCATGTTGACAGCACACAAGGGAGTTCAGTTTGTTCAGGTCTTCAATTAATTTGAAATCTATGGGGCAAAAATGTTTTCAATTTTTTTATCATCCATCTCCAATTCAGCATGTCAGTGTCCGTAGGGCAGCTCAGAATAGGAATGTTACTGAAGTCAGAGTTGCAGTACTTCAGAGAGTGAGGCTGATGTGTCAGTGAACACACACAAAGATGTCAAAGAAGGCTACAGGTAGATATCAAGGTCTTATTCACCCCTCAATTCACTAGCCTGTCTTGTATATTCAAGCTTCCGGTTTTCTGCTTAAACCAATATTTATACAGAATGAAAATATTCCCACTATAAAATTTTTAATATGTAAACCTCAGTATCCTCCTAATTATTCAGTCAGCTGTTTGGTTGTGTGCACTGACAGGGACAGCATGAAGGAACAGTGGCTCAAGTGTGTTTTAGTGTGAACGGTGTTTTTATCTGTGTTAGCCACTGTTCAGTAGGCAGCAAACCCTTAATAATAAATATTTTTTTAATCCCGATTTTGTTTTATTTTTTCTCATTTCCTTATTTTACAGCTTGCACATCAGCTTCTTGCCAGCCTTGGTCAGCCTCATCTGAGGAATAAGAGACTGAAAACTCTCCAGTTTCTGTGTGGGTTTTTTTCTACTGCATGGCTTTGTTTATAGGATTTTAAAAATTTATTTCTATAAAGGGCCCTTCTTTGCACAGAATCTCTGACACCTTTAGTGGATTTACTGAGAAGCACCAAACAAGTTTTTAATGTGTTGCAAAAATACAGCCACCTCTGAGGAAGAAGGTGTTATTTTTACAGCTTGGGACAAAGTGTAAGACAAAAATATCTGCCTGAACTCAGATCATGGAGCACTGGGAGGTGAACTTCTAGGATGTTAAGTTTCTGAAAATAGAGAGGATGTACAAAGTCTCTGAGTGTTACCTGAGAGTTGGCATCTCCTTGACTGCTTTTCCCTGGTTTTAAAATCAGATATAGGTTTGGGAAACAGTATGCAGTCTAGGTCAGAAAGCAATTTTGTCCCTTGGTGATTCCCTCTAAAATACTAATGAGACCGAAAATCATTGATCCTTTTGATGAGGTGTTTTGGGAAGGCTGGGCAGGTCTGCAGGCCCATGCCCAGCAAAGCACAATGAAATTTCAGTGTGTAGAAGGCTCTGCTAGTGCTGAGGTAATGAGGGACCCCACAGCTGTGTTACTCCAAGGTTTCTCATAGTAATTTTCCATGAAGCTATGGAAAAATATTTATCCTTCCTTCTATAAACATGTCTGTAAGAGATTTAAGGGAAGGCGTGCATGCAGACATACAGAGAAAAGGTCCCCTTACATAGCCATAAATAACAAAATGTCTATGTTTTGATATTCTAGGAGGTTTCAAGAAAAGCTGTGTTTGCTGTCACCCACTCCATTTTGGTGTGTAATTAGACACAACGTGTGTAGCAGAGGGATCTCAGGTTCTTGCCTCCTCTGTGGCAATGCACATACTACGAGAACCATTTTCTGGGATAGCATAGATGAATGACACTGTCCTTATTTCATGCTCTTCAGTATGTCTGGGGTGTACACCATGAAAATAAATGCTTATGAGGGTGACCCACCTCTCTCTTTATTCCCTTCTTGCTCATGCATATCTCGATTTCTTTTCTCTCCTCCCAGTCCTGGTTTTCACTCAGTTCCTGCCTCCATGGAATCTGTGATATTACACTGCAGCAAGGCCCTTTGTAATAGTGAGACTGGTGCTTTTATCTGCAGTTAGATCTCCCCAGCATCTTGCCAACATGCACAGTAAGGTAAAAGGGAGAGCTGAGCACATGCATACCCTCAAATGGAAAGTTGTGTTTATGTGGTTGTGGTTATGGTCGGACAGTAACCAGCTTTGCATTCCTGGGCATACACAAGAGATGTGTCTGAATTTTTGAGTCTGCCAGTTCACTCAAGATTATTTCAACAAAAGTTCTTTGATTAGGTCACAAAATGCAAGATAAGAAAGAACTCCTTTGACCAGGCACTGTTTCTCTTGTTGATTCATAGATATAGAACCTAAAAGAATGGGCACAGATTACTTTTCTGTGGGAGGAAGGCTCTGAGCTATCTTTCTAAGTGGGGATAAGCTAGCCATTACTGGATGAAATATTTCTTCAAGCCCAATCGTGTAGGCAATGATGTTGTTTTTCTCTGCAATGGGCATCTTTCCCTAAAAAACCAAAAAAATCAAACCAATCAACTACACACAAAAAAAATCTAGCCCCCCCCTGCAAAATACCAACTGAATCTGTCCTGTTGAGCCAGTCAGCCCTATAATATCAGTTTTGTGAAGAATCATGATGCTTTGAAATTGGTTCCTGCTCAGCAGTTGAAACATTTTTGAGAGCTCCTCCCTTGCCATAATTTTCCCTAAGTTTTAAATTCCAAGTTATTTTCTATGTTTGAGACAGCGTCAAGGTGTTTCAGTGCCAAACACGTCATATTTTGACTTAGAATAGGAATGGTATTTTACTCAATAGATGAATTGGAGTCACAGCAGGATTCCTTCCAAAGACACACAGGCATGAATTAATTCAGCTATTCTGTGCTCATGTTGTAGGCAATAGTATAGGGACGAGAAAGAAGAAAGGTCATACAGTGGGATTTTAAATTACATTTCTTAAGTTTCCTCAATTAAATTTTAAATACCTATTCCAATGAGGCTTTCCCCACTATTAGCTGAATTTTAACAAGAAATTATGATTTTATCAAATCAGACTTTTGGAAAGGTATTCTGACCGTGTTTTATTACTCATCTGCTGGATTTTTTCCTTTTGTGCTTTTGGAAAATGCTGGTTGCAGGGCTTGTTTGGGTTTTTTTTGTTGTTGTTGTTGTTTGTTTGTTGGTTTGGGTTTTTTTTTTCCTTGTTTGATTTTGGGTTTCTTTTTCACTGAAATATCAAATATAATAGTAGTAGTAGGATGCCACTAGGGGTGCTTGTCCTGATCCCATGTTTAATTCCTGCTTGGAACTTTTAGCACTAGTATTATTAATGGGGAAATTGTGGGCTGCAAGCACATCCTGCTATGAATTGCTGTGTTATGCAGGCCACAGGGAATTGGCTGTTTCTGTAAGAGAATTATTATGCCTTCAATGTCATGAAGACGTTGGACTGGTAAGGGAGCTCAGGTGATGGAGAGCTATCACACTCCAAGCTAAGCTGTTCTACTGATACTTTTTTTCCTGGTCCAAAGCTTGTTGCCTCTTTTTGATCTGAACATTATTTTTGTTTCAGCTTCCATACGCTGTTGTTTTTTGCCAAATTATAGATCTATCTGTATCACCTCCATGCCTCCTGATCTGCAGCCTGAACCTTTCCTGGTGCAGCTTAAGACTGTCCTCTCATCCTGGGAGAAGAGGCTGACCCTCACCAACTCTTTTCAGGCAGTTATAGAGGGCAGTAAGGTCTCCCCTGAGCCTCTTCTTCTCCAGGTTAAACATCCTCAGTTTCCTCAGCTGTTCCTCAGAGGATTTACCCTATAGACCCTAGGTTGATCAGTCTTTGTTACTTCTTATCACATTTTGTCACTTTCTCGTGTTACTTGCAAATTTTTTTATACATATTTATTTCTTTAGATTAATAATATGTGTTGGAGTGCATTGACTGCAATGTGGCCAGCTGCAGGATTGCACCAGGAGCACGTGTTGTGGCTGAAGGCCACTGTGCTGCTGGTGTGCACTGGCCAGAGTGAGCCTTCAGTGGGTTATAAAAAACTGCTGGTTTTAGTGGGACTCTGTAAAGCACCTTGTGAAATCACAGCCTTCTGTAAGACAGAGGATCACATTGCCACTTGCATATTTTACATATTATGTCCAAAATCTTACAGTGTAATTATTATAGGGATAAGAACTATATTCTGCCTGCCATGGAAATTCCCTTTTCTGCCTGAGTATGAATACAGTGGTCTCTAGGATCATCATTCTCCCCTACATATTCCCTGTGCCTGATACTTCTGGCATAATAGAACTTGGCAGAGCTGACTAGTGTTGATTCCAAGTTATGACATGTAACTAAGCTGGAGATCTTATTGCCACAAGGAATCAACAAACCTCAAGGCTTTAGCAGGATAGTGTAAAGAAAGAGAAGCTCATTTGTATGCGAGCAGATGACTAAGAACATCCATAATTATATGAAGAAGGTACTGGCCTGTCATACACAAGACTTGTTTCTTTTTCTAGATTACCATCACTCCTTTTAACCCTTCCTGCTTTGCTTTTCCCTTCTCCTCCTTCCTCTAGCATAACATAATGCTTCAGTCTGCATATGTTTAAATTTGTTCGACAGCTATAGGATATCTAATGAAATTCCATCTGGTTCTCATTGTAATATGGAGAACTAGTCAATTTCTGTGACCCATATATAAAATTAATTCAGAGGGAGGAGTTTTTAGGAAAGTAATCAAACTGTGTGTTTGGTTAGCAGAAGGTGAATGATTTAAGTGGGATAGTTGGAGTCATTCCTCTCTTCTTATGGGATTTACACCCATGTAACTGGGGAATGTGTTGAGCCCTGTGCCTTGCTGTCTGCTACTTCTAGTAGCCCTTCACTGTTATATTTGCTAAACCTTATTTAAATATTGACCCTGTCAAGCTGGGAAGAAACAGAAAAGAGAACTTCAAGAATGAGACAAAATATGATGTAATAATACTAAAATAAACATGGTGCAGGAAAGGCAGGAAAGTCAAGTTCAGTGAAAGCTGTAGAACGAGCTGAAAATCTTTGGGTGGAAGGTTTTTTCCAACGGAAAATGCTGATTCATCCAGGCCTTTGCGAAAGGTGTTAATTTCAAATAAACCTTATTTAGAAGGAGTGATTGAAAACCACTTCCATAACATTATGGTCTACCTTTGAAGGTTTGAAATTACTGCAATTTTGTCTTTGATATTATTCAGGCTGTTTTGAAATTTCGATTAGGTGGGAATTTCAATTTCTGTTTAGCTTTTACTCTTTTTAATAATGTATTTGTTAATTAGTGGTGTTTGATTTCTCTTTTTTAAAAAAAAAAAACAGAAATGCTGTTTTTTTCCCATAAAGGAAAAAAAAAAAACCTTTTTCAAGTTAGCTATAAGGAGAGGGTAGTTGAGTAAGAGTAACCTGAAGGAAAAAGTCTAGAAAGAGAGTAGAGAAAATCTTGTACAGTGGTACTTAAAGCAGTACCTGATGCTGAACCAGAGGTTAGGGCGGCAGGATCTGTGGTGCATGCAGCACTGGATGTGCATGTACAGACTGGAGGGAGGTATTTTGGTGAGACCTCAATCCTGTGTGGTGGCCAGAAAAATCTGTTGCTGGATTTCAGCAGGAAGAACCCAAGCTTCTCTTTCCTTGTGACTTTCTTGATCTCAGCTTGCCATTTGAAAGCCAAAAGTGTGGAGGAGGATCCCAAGTGGCCACAGCCCCTTTCCATGGTGTAGAATGGCGAACTCCCTTCCTTGCTTAGTGTCTGCACTCCTCAAAGTTTGAAGGAAGCTAGCAGAGCCCATTTGCCTGTGTTGCTGGCATCCATTACATTGCAAATTCATGGTCCTGTGGAGCTCACCTTGTCATTTCTGACCATTCAGGGGGGACCATGCTGGAGCTCTGCTAGAAACCACTGTGTTTCCTTACTGCCAGGGCAAAGAGAGCCTTGAAAGCCCAAGCAGGAAAGCAGGATGAAAAGCAACATGTTTTTGTAGGCTGGCTTCTACTCTGATAAACACCAGCCACTTATCCTTTAAACTAAGGAGGACCTGGGTGGGTGGCAGAGCTTAAAACTCTGTGGGATTTTGCTTGGAGAAACTGAACCAGAGAGAAACAGTAATTGTCAGGTAGACATAACTGTTGAAGTCTGTTTAAATGGCGCTAAAGGAAGTAAAAACTAGAAAAAGGTTTGTGTGCTAAATGTTCACTGTGAGGCTTGAAGCTTGGCAAGGTAACTATCTCTCAAGTCGTTGTTCAAAACCAGTAAGACTTTGGAATTATTATTTTACAGAAACATTATTGCATCAATGAGAGAACAGACTCCGTCATAAATTTTTCCACTTAATGGAAACAATTTTGGCTAACTGCCCGGGATAAGCAGACTGAGAATTCAGATGATGCTGTATTACTTACATGGCACATAAAGAGCTCGAAGTGACCTGACTCAAAAGAGATTTGTATCTTAGCTCCGCAGTTAAAAGAACATAGGTACAATGTTTTGCAGCCATGATTTGTATCTCCTAAGTCAGGAAGGAGGTTTTAGCCATAGTAATCCTCTGCAACCACTCCCCTGGAAGAAGCAGTACGTCATGGAAGGGTTAGATGGAGAAATGGGGACAGCTTAGTTTGTGGTGAGCACTGTGATGCTGCACCTTTGCCAGTAATGGTTTGCTGTCATGTTTTGGGCTGTGAACTATGGCAGATCAGCTGTTATTTCAGGAGCAGCAGAGCTGTCCTGGCAGGAAAGGTGAAAATCTCTGGTGTAAGTGTGGGAGGGAAACCTGGGGAACTACTGCAGAAGTTGCAGGGTAAGCCCTTTGCCTGCATGACTCAGTGCTTGCTAGGAGGCACGGGTTCAGCAGCTACCTGGAGACAAACACACACCTTTATTGCTGCAGTGGGGAGCAGTGTGGAGACTCTGTGGACATGACCCGTGTGCCAGCAGTGCTGCTGACCTGGCCTCAAAGTACCCTGAGAAATAAGCACGAAAAAATCCACAGACGTCCATGTTCCTGAGCACTCTGGGAGGGAAACAAAACATGCCTTTTAGAAAGAAAAGCAGAAAAGAAGATCTGATAGCACAGTCTGCTGAGCCCAGCATTCCTGCTCTTCACAAGGACAGTGTTCTATGATGATGCCTCTTGTATAGGAAGATGAGGGGAATACATTAGCAGGATGATTATATCTGATTTGCTGTCACTTAGCATATGAAAAGCTTGCTGAAAATTGGGCAGGTAGTAGGAATGAGTTATGATATTAGAGGAACCTGCTGAGCCACCTTTGTAACTAAAGCATTGTTACAAGGGAGAGGCAAAACCCTAGTGCAGTGACTGACCTCCTCTGCAGTAACAAATGGCTTCAAGGTGGCTGAACAGATATTCCCTGAGTTCCTGAAAAAATCTTTTGTCTAATGCAGATTTTACTTCAGCCAGGACTTAGCCATTATCACAAACCATGTTAAAAACATGTTCTGCAGGTCATATTTAGAGCATGAAAGCAGAATTTTTAAAATATGCCGGTTGGCATGTTTAGTTAATCCTGGTTAAAAACGTTCAGGCTGTCTAAAACAATATTTAAAACAATGAGAGTATACATATGCATTTTTGAAAACTTGCTGAATACAATTAGTCCCCTTTGATAAAAGGTATAATGCATATGTAAAATTTTGCTGCTCACAAAGCACAGACTAGTAAAAATCGAGTTATTTTCCCACTGTAGCTGCGGCCTAAAGCTGCACAGGGATTATTGGCATTTTAATAGAGATAGATGATTTCAGCTGCCTCCTTAACCCTTTCCAGCCCCGGTTTGTTTTGTGCCGGGTGTGGTGAGGTTGCCAATAACCCCGTTTGAGGTGCAGCCAGGACACCTTGCCGGGAGCCCAAGGGAAGGCCAGGAAGGTGGCACGCAGCAGGAATGAGGCCAGCGCAGCAGTGCTGGCTGAGCGCTCGTATTCGCGCTCCTCCTGCCCCAGCCCTCTTTCACAAGCATGCATTTTAATGACGAGCTAAATGAGCTCGCTTGTTTAATTGTGCGATGCTTTTGGCTTCGGCAGTGAATCATCATCAGCACGAATCCAGGGGTGCTGGCGATGCCTGCGGAGCTTGGGGAGCTCCTGGCAGGGCGCCGGGCTTGTGTGTGCCGAGGGCTGCGGCCGCAGCTGCTGGCCCTGGGGACCTGGCACCCTGGAGGTGTTCGCAGCTTGTGTACAACCTGCCCTGAGCCATTCCGGATCACCCAGGATCCTTCTTTCCCCTTCCCCTTCCAACTGGATGGGCGGCACTGGCTGGGGACAGATGCTGCTGCTTCAGTTCACGTAGTGAGCTTCGATTTTTGCTCCCCCTCTAAATGTAGATATTTTTATACCTGCTAAAATTAAGTACAGTTAAAAGATGAAGGGAAACGGGAAAGCTGGTAAGCTGGTTACCTGTTGAGCTGTGAGAAATGCCAAGCTTAGGCAAACAGCCTAAATTTCTTATTTTTCAGGTATTTAGGAGAGTCTTACACGGGATAACTGGTAACACAAGATGAAGGGGTGCAGGTATGCACGTCTGCAGAGCTGGCTGGCCATAGAGTAAAAAAAAGAGATAGAAATGGTGTCCCATCTGGCTTAAATATTTACATAGTTTTAGTTGAGTAGGAGAAGAATATTTGATTTCAGTTGACCCCAACACAAACAGTGTGTTTCTTCAATCGTTTCTTTAATTCTATGGGGCGAGGGGCTCCTTCAACTGAACCCCCTTCCCCTCACCTACATTTTCTGCTACAATCATTCCTCTTGGTGCTGTTTCAACATAACTCTGGCTTTAATTTTGCTATCAGTTTTGACTGCCTTTGAACTGACCCTGGTGCTTGTGTAGGCAGAATCCAGATGTTTTCCTCTGTGTACATGTCCCGCTTCCACTCTTGCAATACACGCAATTCCATCTCAATCCCATATTTTTATTGCTGTTAGATTCTTAAGGAAGAGGACATTAACTGTCTGTAAGGATTATGAGCAAATTGTTTTTGTGCAATGTCATTTTAGATTCTTAGTATTTGAAACCTATTTTATCTCAATGTGTAATTAACAGCATAAGCCATTGTAGCTGTATATATTGTAAGTTCTTGCCAGCTAAAGAACAAAATTAAATTTCTCCAGAGTTTTCCCTGTGATCTCATTGCCTGCATCCCTTCCCCACGCTCCATTTTCTCCTTGCTTTTAGGAGTGCTGGTGAAGAATCCAGCATAAACTCAGCTGCTCCCTCTTTCATTTGTGCTCCTCCTTTAAATGGGATGTCTGTTGTGGTCATGGTTAGGGCTTGGAAGCTGCCTGATCTTAGCAACAGGCTACAGCTTTCTGCTCTTCTCCTGTTACCTCAGCATGTGCAGCCCTGACAGTGTTCAGGTCTGTTCAGGCATGTCAGTTCACCAAAGCCTGAGGTTAAACAGATGTGGCTGGCTTTTTGGTTTAATCTAAAGGTAAAGAGAAACACAGCGCTGTTAGTTGGGTTTTTGATATGTTTTAAGGAAAAATATCCCTGATTTCAAGTTAAACTATAAATGTTTTAGGCTGTGACTTTTGGATGGTTGATAGAAGTGGGTGTTTTTATTAGAGAAGCTACAATGGACAGCAGGTCATACACAAGCAACAGTTTCTAGAGAGCTACTTACTCTTGTTCCCAGGAAATAGAAATTCCCTGTCCCTGCTAGAGAGAAGCACATCTTGGCAACAAAGGATGATTTCTTCAGGATCCTTGAGCTGCCACAGCCTTGCAGGATGAGGCTGTACAATGTGGTGGCTTCAGTGGCAGACCTGGGCGAAAACATTTCTAGCCCTCCTCTCCTCGTCCCTCTCCCATGTCAGGCTTTGCTGCTCCCTTGTCTGGGCCAGTCAGCAGCCTGTATGGTGGTGCTGATGGTGAGTGACCTGCCCAGAGACATCCTGAATTAAACCTTGCCCAGCTCCCAGGTCTGTAGGAGGAGGAGGAGGGGGAGAGGACCTGCAGTGCAGAAAGGGAACTGGCGCGCCACTGCAGGGCTGCGATGGTTTGCAAAGCCAGCTGCTGTCTCCATGGCCTGTATCCCTTCTCCCCAGCACTGAGAAGGAAAGGTTCCTGGTCTCCCAGGAGGTCCACCAAGGTCTGAGGGGCAGCAAGGTTCTCTCCTGTCTCTCCTTTTGCTGTTGGAAGCATAGTGTTATGGTGACATTTTCTGAAGGGTCAGAAACAGAATACTCAGACCGTGGGGTGAAGTGCTGAAGGCTGCATGATGCTGCCACCCTGTATTGGCTGATCCCACCCTGTTAGCCCTTGTCTCCATCTTCCCACCCTTGTCTTAATTTACCTGGAACAAAGCTGGGTCCAGTGGGGAGCTGAGCATAAAAGAATAAGCAGAGGTTCTTGTAGGCAGAACAATGAAGAATCTGGTGAAGAAAAGTGAACTGCAGCAAAAGTGTATTTGGCAGATATATCCTTTCTGTTTACCAGCATTATGCAAACTTTTTTTCTTATTTTAACCAGCTTTTCATCTTGCTCAGTGAATGGTTAGAGGGAGCATAGCTGAGTCTGGAGAGTACTTGTATGTGATTTGAATATTTGCTATTTGTTTTACCTCTGTTGGTTGCTTACAATGAGCTGTAATTTTTTTACTACTTTTTTTTTCTCTTCATTTTTTGATACCTACCTTGGGAATTCCCAAGCCACAAGAAACTTTTACATTAGCTCTGCAAATGCTTTCAATGCAAATTGTTATGCAAGTTTTTTAGCATATCTTCATGAATGGATATATGTTTGCACAAGAACCTCAGTGTTATTCATGTTTGTGAACCTTCTGGAAGACAGAACTAAATTGTTATGAATGTTTGCAGCAAGCTTATGAAAAGAAACCTTGAACACTGCAAATTTGTAGGGGTTTCTGGAATAAAGATCTGTAAATACTTCTTTCCCCTGCTGTAGTATTCCCTCCAATATACATGTAACTGGGAAAAACAACACCTCTGTGTCTTTAAAAATGAGATCTTCATCATCTGTCACAGGAGAGGATATATTTTCATGAGCTGAAAATAATATATTTAAACTTTCACTGCTGAACAAGGGGAACTCTGGGCTATTGAGTTCAGATGCTTCTGGAGAGATGAAGGGCAAATAGCAGGGTGAATCCTGCCGGGTTCACATCATTGCTTACTGGAAATAAGACCTCTCTGTACTGGCAAAACAAGAGCAGAACTTGCAGCGTATGTGATTGTCCCAAAGCAGAGAGCAGCGTGGAGCTGGTCTGGCAGCAAGGGCTGCCACCTGGTTTGTTCAGTGATGGAGATGGCCTGGGAGAGCCCTTTGGTAGGACTGTGGGTCCTGGTTACTGCCCCACCCTCTTGAATGGAGACAGTTTACCTGGGAATGCTCCCGTCCTTATCGGGCATTTTCTGAAATGAGGGCACTCCAAGTTCCTGCCTGCAGCCCTATTTGTTCATAAAGCCCTCCTGTAGAGATGTCTATTGCAGCAGCCCTTTTGTCTCCATCAAGATAGGAAAATTCCATGTAATTAGTGACGGCTGTTTACATATTACCTATGGTGGTCCCTTAAAATTTGTCTCATCACATATGTGACACACACTCTGCTTGAATTGTTTGTTTTGACTAGCCCTCATTTACCTGAAAAAAAATTCCTTTTTCTAGTTTGGGTTTTGGTTGTGTTTTTTTGTTTTCTTTTTAATTTCATGCCTTGGTATTTTAGAAATTCTTGAGTAGTCTTTGAAGGTAGTTTCATGTTGAGGCAAGTGTAATCCCTTTTTGTGAGAGGGCAGACAGCTTTGACTGTTTTTTGAATTTTTTTTCAGAGGCATAGGCTTTTCAGAAAGTTCATGCATATCTATCAGCCAGTTGCTTTTTAGCTCTTCTTTTGTATCTTGCTGTTCAAGTCTCAGCAGAAAGGATGTAGTGTTGTCTGCCATGTCTGTGGTTTTGCCCTGTGTTTGTAGAGAGTGTATGTATTTACTATTTTAGTGAAATATATGCCTGTCCATTATTATGTTATACAAATGCGCTTTATCTGTTCAGCCTGTGTTGCTTGATTCCAAATGCAGGGTTTGTCCTGAGGAAATAATTTAATTCTGACAATACCTCCTGGTTTTCGTTCTGACAGGCCTTATCAGATAGCAAAGACTTTGAAATTTGCATGTCTCTTCCTTTTTGTCTGTTTCTTCTACTAACACAGGCAGAAGTAATGTTGAGCTTATATGTGACCTGATACATTTGCAGCTCTTGTAATACACACTAGAAATTTTGGGGGTGCTATCAATAAATCTTGCAACATATTCTCTTGTGGTTTATGGCCATTTTTCACTCAAATGGTTTTACTTTATCTGCTCAAGGCAGAAGAATAAGATCTGCCGTTAGAATAATTGAAACAGGAATATAAGAATACAGGCTGTGGTTGTCAGGAAAGCTCCATGATGATGCTTTTGGTCTTTCTAGACCAAGCTCAGGATACACATGCACAGCTGCCCCTCACACATGGTCCAGGTCCAGGCATGCAGCATTTCCCAATTTGACTTCATACATTAAGCTGTCAGGTTACCCAAAGCAGAGTAGACACATCCTGTACTACTACAAAAAGACACATTTAAAATTTGTCTGCTCTGGGTTATCTCTTTTGCACTCTGCCATATCTTTGCTATTCCTATATGTTGTTATGCAAGAGACTACACTATGAGACTTGTCAAAGCAGAAGTTTTGAATTTCTAACATCAATATTTCTCAGTCGCATCATTAAAGTGATTTCTCTAACAGAGCACCTCTGAAGTGTGCTAAGTGCTTTGGTGTTTGGAGAACTGCTAGGGTAACTTGGTCCACTACATGTAGGGCAATGTCCAGAAACAGAGAGCGTTGCTTTCAGGAAAATCTTGATGACTATAGGTGTTCATCCAGAGGAAGCAATAAATGCTGGACAATTTTGCCTATCTCTTCATGGTTAAGTGTCAGACTTGGTGTCAGAAATAAGTGGCTTCCTGTGAATATGTGAAATCAGAGGCTTAGAGACCTTCATAATACACACAGGCAAATAACCCAAATGCCAACAATATGAGCCAAGAAGGTTTTGACATTGCTGTAAGTATGCTGGAAAAAGAGAGGATGAGATCCTGTTGAACCATTGATGCACAGTACCTGCTATAGATTCCAGAAGGACCAGGGAGTGCAAGCTTGAAGGAGCCTTTGTAAAATTCCAGGTGCACTCCAGAAACATCTTCAAACTAAGGAAATTCAGAAAGTGTCACATGCAAAAGGCTTTCATCAGCCATTTCTGGGAAGTGCTTTATTGATATCATTGGTGCAAACCCAAAGGTTTGCGTGAACATCAAAAGTCAAACTGTGCTTCAGTGATGAGGACAGAAATGAGGTAATTCTGAACAGGACTGCACAGAAAGCCATGAATAAGCCTGACAAACATGACAGCTTATGTTCCAAGAGAGTGAGGAGGTAGCTCACATCAAACACAGTGTAAAAGGAGAGAGAAAAAGAATAAATATAAACTAAGTTTTTTGCAGGAACAAACACACAGAAGAAAGGAGGAGAAGACAAACAAATGAAAAGGAAGTTCTGGGGAGAAGTAATTTTGGTGTAGTGAAAAATGCTCCAAGTACAGTGCCACCTGCATTGATTGTAGCAGATGCTAATCACTATTGAAAAGTTTTGTAAGCATGTGTCGACAAAAAAGAGAATCTGTACAAGGTACTGCTCCAACTCTGCAATAATAATGTGGAATGACTGTAAATCTGAATGTAACACCAGCACAGTGCAGCTGCATGCAGACAGGAAATTGTTGTGTGGTGGGGGCATTATCAGTGAAGTTGTTGCACTGTTAAAGGGAAGAATGTGAAAATATAATCAAGCACTGCAAATATTGGTCAGTATTTGCCAATGAAGAACTCAGGGCGGACACCAAGGGGAGGTGCAGTTAGTACTGGTGCTGCTAGTCATCTACATACTATTAAATTCATAACATTTGTGACATGCAGTGTGGGACAGACAAGTAATTAATATAACAGAGACACAAAGATCTCTAAAAATCCAGTCTGAGCAGACAAATATTGTGGTATCCCTACAGCAAATCTTCTGAAAGATTATCAAAATGGTTTTGAAAGTCTGAGTTTTCTTCCAGGCACTCTGCACCTGGAAAAAGATTAAAGAATTAAGCTGCTATAAGGCTTGCCCCACAGAGTAATTGCTGTATGAGGAGGAAAAAATGTGAGATAGAGAGAAACTGAGGGGAGGAGGGAAGGTTGTAAAGTCTACACAGGCAATCAGCATAGGGTCATCATGGAAAGACAGCTGAGTTGTAATTTTGAAAAGCTGAGCACCTTGGAACTCACTACAAAGTGTGTGTGACTGGGGAACCAGTGGCAGAAATGAAAAGCAGCAATCTGTGACACTGAGTATTGAGGAAACTGGCATGTGGATGCAGAAAACACTGACCTTACCACATTTTGGGCATTGGCAAGTAAAGGGAGGTGGTTGAGAGTGGCATTTAACATCAAAGCTAAAATGAAGGTTATCAGGGCTGCCAATAATATATTTTAGCACACAGGGTCTGTTACCAATGATTACTTTTGTGGACTGATACAGGAACTGATTCCAGAGGAGTGGCAACTGTGTCGAATCAAAACCTGGAGCTCATGTTGGAAACAGGGACATTACTCCATGGCAGAATGGAAGTAAGACAAAACCATGGCTGTCTGCAATAATCTGTTTAGGATAGACTTTCCAGTTTGTGATGTCCTGACCCCAGCAGTGCCAGTGCCATGGTAGTATCCTCAGTGAATTGGTATTTTATACCTCCTTGTTCAATTTAAGCTCTTACCCCGTTTCAGGTTCTTCCTGAGAGTATTTATTCCTAGATTCTCAGCAGCCGTGCTTGAAGATCTGGATGCAAACATGTATCATGGGATATTTTCCAGACTTCCTGCAGCTGATACAATTACCTGTGCCACCCATAGACAGTGGCACAGCCTTCACTTAGAAAAATGTGCTGGTGGGCCTGTGCCAGTGAGTGCCAGTGAGATTCTTTTTGAGATGTTATTTTAAAAAGTTAATTAGTCACACTATTCTGATTTCCACTGCTAAGAGTCAAGCACGTTGAAAAGGAATTTTGGTAGTAAGCTGGGATGGCTTTTTAGCCAGAAATGTGAATTTTGGGTACAGGCATGTTGAACCATTTGCATCCTTTTAATTCTTCATGTGTTTCTATTTTGCCTGTTTCTATTTTGTTTCTGAACCTGCCTGTGCCCTTTTGAATGCTATATTTTTCTGTGAAGGAGGTCTGTTGTAATATAATGATGACAGGAAACATAAGCACCTGAGGAAACTTTGACATTAGGCCCTGTGAATTTTAATGATGAAATGTCTCCCCTGAACTGGGCAACTCTGTACTTTATAGAAAGTGCCTCTGAAAAAGCCTTTATTGAGAAGTAGCTGTCTCCTGCCTTAGCCTGGCCCTTCTGTTGTGAATGGGAACGTGCTTGAGGAGCAGCCCTGTGTGTCCATCTCCTGCCCTGGTTTGCAGAGGTCAGCACGGTCTGGCAGCTGCCACTGTCAGAACTGCTCTGAAGAACTGCAGGCTCCTACTCTGCTGAGTCTAGCTGCAGATCTGCGCATCTGCCCAGTTCTAGTAAAAAAGTGAAGGCATTTGAGCAAAAAATTACCATCAGCCACAGGAAAACAGGTCACTAAAGCTCCTGATAGTAATCCCTCAAGCCTTTTAGGGAGAGCAGTGTTTCAAACAAAATGTGGAGTACTATAAAAGAGACTGATGAGTATATGATTACCAGCCTGGTGTAAAAAGAGCTTGTAGCTCAAGAAATTGTGCAACTGAGATTGTGAGATCTCTGGCCTGATAGAGAGTAAGCCAAGCCAGATATGGACCAGTGTGTGGGCTGTGACTGGGAAGAATTGTGGAACAAACCTCTCAATGCAGACAGACGTGTATAAAGGGGAAGGAAGAGTTGTGCATGTCTCCCAAAGTTGTCACAACGAAGAAAAAGTCCAAGATCTGAAAGTGGCTGGATCAGTCTGTTGAGAGCAGAAAATATCTAAGAAAGATATAGTGAAACAATGTATTAAAATGGTGGCGATGTCATATTCTCATCATAATAACCCCTGCTAGCCAATACCTGATGAGCAGTTGTAAAGCATGATGCAATGAAGCCAAGGGAAAAAAGATAAAGAAGTACACAGAGTTTCTGAAAGGCCTTGGAGACCTTTTCACCTGAAGCCACATGAATTGCCTCATTGTTGTAAATTACTGTTTGGATTTTGAGAAATCCATTGAATTGTTGTTATTGTGCCTGTAGTGGACAGATCACAAAATCATAGAATGGATTGAGTTAAAAGAGACTTTAAAGATCATGTAGTTTCACACACAAGCACACACATCCTACACCCACCCTTACCCCTTTCCTGTCACGGGCTGGGACACTTTTCACTAGACAAAATTGCTCAGAGCTCCATCCAACCTAGCCTTGAACACTTCCAGGGATGGGGCATCCCCAACATCTCTGGACAACCTGTTCCAGTGCCTTACTACACTCAGAGAAAAGAATTTTTTCATAATATATAATCTAAATCTACTCTCTTTTAGCTTGTGTTCATTTCCCCTTGTCCTGTCAATACATGCTCTTGTAAAAAGTTCCTCTCCATTTTTCTTGTAGGCTCCCTTTGGGTACCAGAATGTTGCAATTAGGTAACCCTAAATTAGGTCACCCTGTCTCTTTTCCAGGCTAAACTAACCCAATTCACTCAGCTTTACCTTGTAGATCAATAACGCTTTCAGGTAATGAGGTGTTCCAGACTTTGATTTTCCATTGGTGGACTCCACTGTGCTGGTGTTGAGTTTCAGCAATTTGCTTGGCAAAAAAAATTGGTCATAAGAGGTTATTGTCATTCTACAACCATTCAAGTGGTGGGACTAACCCTGCATTTCTAGGCTGCTAGGTTTCTCCTAGACAAAGCTGCAGCAAGGGAAAAACGTAGATGGAAAGCTTTTCTTGCCCAAATAAAGCACTTGGAGAAAATATAAGAGCATCTTACTGCAAAATTGATGTCAAGCTGTGTTTGGACTTTGGTGCCTATTACTCAAGCTTGCAACTACTGTCTGAGAAATAATTGTGTCATAGTGCTATGTAGAGTCTATTTAGACAAATATTCCCTGGTTCTGTATGGGTGGTTCCCCATGAAATTATTTATTTATTTATTTAGCCTTTGACTCCTAAAAGATTAACTTTTAAGGACCAATCTAGTTTTTCATGACTCAGGATGCAATATTTACTGGTTTGCAGAGAGCGAACAGTAGGGGAGAAGCTGTAATTTTGCTAATTTTGCCTACAAGACAAGTGATAAAAGAAGCTTGACAAATATGACGTAGACTCACTGGTGAACTGGCCTCTCAGAGCAGAATTCCGAGAGTTTTGGGCCTCAGAGAGACATGCATTTAGTGGGCAGTCAAAAATCATGGAAGTCTTTTTTCGTCTATCCTTCAAACTGGAATATGTAGTATTTCTGTTTATGCATGTTAGTAGCCCTTCTGAGTTCAGAGATAGCCCACATATATAGCTATTCCCATGAAAAAAATTGCCGAGTTGAGATTTCATTTTGCACTGCTTCGCTCCCTTAGATAACGGGAGTTGTCATCCACCTGCTCACTAAGAGCACACCCTGCTCAGGTAATGGCCAGTCCTTGCCAGTGCCTTTCCAGGCTGAAATAGGCAGCCCATGGGGTTGAGCTGGTTCCAGTAATTTATCACTTTCCTTATGAAGCTTTTGTTTTGGCCTTTACTTTTCTTTCCTTTCCTTTCCTTTTCGGTTTTAATTTTTCTTTAATCTTTTTTCCCCTTTTTACTTCTCTGATTCTTCCCTCTGAAAACTTCACAGCAACATGATGGTGATACTTTGCTTCCCCCATAAGGGTTTGAGTGGATTAATTAGTTATTATATTTTAAATTTTTTAAATTTTGAAGATGAAATGTATGCTTTAGATTTAGTCTGAGGTCAAACACAATTATTAATGAGAATATTATTCTGGAAGTTCAGCACAATATGCAATATAAAAAAAGTGCATTTATAGTGGTGCAGTTAATATTCATGGGGTATTTTTCAGCTCATAAGTTTGCAGTGAGTGCAAAGATGGGAAAGAGAATAAGGGATTATTGTAGAACATGGCAGAATGCATGTTATGAGCTCATTTAACAAGTAACTTTGCCACTATAAAACCATCTTCAGACAGCTGCAAGGATTTTCATGTACAGGAGCTGGAACAGGAGAAAAGGAACAGATCTTGGTAGGTTGCTGCTATAATAATAATAATAATAATCCGTTTTCCCTTCCAGGCAAAGCCACAGGGCTAGACCTTGCTTGTTGTGATGTTTAGTCACCTTTGCACTTTATCTTACCTGCAAATCTCAGGCTGGGAATCAAATTGCAGCCCTCCTCAGCAGGTTAAGTC
The DNA here is from genome assembly GCA_013400435.1 of Pycnonotus jocosus. Taxonomy (NCBI): domain Eukaryota; kingdom Metazoa; phylum Chordata; class Aves; order Passeriformes; family Pycnonotidae; genus Pycnonotus; species Pycnonotus jocosus. The sequence goes on along the minus strand of VWYP01028661.1, from coordinate 602,816 downwards.
ACTGTGATCCACCTTCTATTGTTAAGGAGCCATTGCTAAACCAAATGCAGGAGGAAAATTACCTGGGGTTAAAAGCAAAAAAGCAATGCTGTCCTTCTGTCTTGGGAAACCTGAAGGTGATGAAGCAGGAGAACTCTGATTTTATTTAAAATTTGTTTTTAGCTTAGGGAACTAAACCTGGGGTGTTTTGTTGTTTTTTGGTTTTGGTTTTTTGTTTTTTTTTTTAATTCTTCCCTGCTTTCATTGCACTATTTCTTTGCGTGTCTGATGTATGGTCTGAAACCATGACTTCTGTGCTTTCCTTTGAGTTAATATTTAATTCCTTCTTAAACATTAACTGTGGTCAGAGTTGCTTTTATAAAGGAGGACTGCTGTGCTAATAACACTAATAATTTCCTTTGAAAAGCATGGGAACAATATGGAGCACTGTACATGTCTGAAAAGTAAACTGTCTCTTAGTGGCACTCGTTACTGTTTCACAACACAAATGGGGTTTTTTGCTGTTTCTTCTGATGTTTACAAACTGCAATTCATGAACATGCCGTGGTGCACCATGTCTCATGTCATCGCAACCTTGGTTGTGAAGCAAAGCTGTGGAGATCAATGTCCTCTTACTCTCACCAATTTATGTGGTATTAAGTGCAAGTCAAATATAAATATATATATGTAGCTATAGCTACCAGATGAATGGCACTTGGCACAAACAATTCTCAACCACAGACATCAGGAAGAGGGTTTTTTTTAAGTTATCAGACACCAAAACCAACATGGTCCTATTCATATTAGCTGTTTCTGCAGTGGTTGTCTGTATTGCCATGGTACCCTGGAGGTGGGAGCCTGAGTCATCTCATAAACCCTCTTCAGTGGGCATTCAGGGTGTGGGGCTGTGGGCAGCAAATTTGAGAAGAAGAGAAGACCCAGATGCTCAGGACAGGCACACTTCTGCAGATGGGAGTGGGGAAGGTATTTTATGCTGGAGGTGTCTGTCCCATGCAAGTCAAACCCACGCAGAAAGAGATGAAGAGGTAGATTGGCAGATGTCATGATGTTTTGTGCTTCAGTTGCCATGAAGAGTAGTGAGGGGTTAGAGGCTGTGTCTGTGGCACCCAGAGCCAGCAATGGTGGCCATGCTGGGTGCTGCTGGCACGAGGAGGTTTGAAACCATTGAGCCAAGGGACAGCAGCATGGCACCAGAGAGGACACTGAGCACTGGAGGAGTGCTGCTAGGGTGGGCAAGAAGAAAGATGCATGGTGATGGGAAAAAAATTTCAAGGTAACTGCTCTTCCTTTTGTCAGGGCAGGAGCATGTACACTGTGGCCACGTGTCCTTGCTAGATGCTGGCAAGAAATGCTGACTCCACCAAGGCCTCCTCTGGGAAATTCTAAAACCCCATTTGTTTGGGGTTATTATCCTCTAGGGAATTATTAAGAGTCTCATTAGTGCTGCAGTCCCAGAGACCTCCTGGTTGCTCTTGAATGTCCCTCCCTGCACCATCAGCATGGAGAGATGTTTTTCTGTGAAGAAGAATGAGACCCCTGCTTGTGTTTATCAGCAGCTGAGAAAAGAGGTGCCCTCCTGGAGGAGGCAATGAGGAAGTGGAGGTGAGGCAGGAGGGGGTATTCTGGGTTGTGGGTAGCCAGAAGTAAGATAAATCCTTTCTGGACACTCATGGCTGGTGTAGCTCTGCTCCTCTTGCTAATGCTATTCTAAGTACAGTTAGCACAGGCTTTTAACCCTCCACCAATGCAATTAACTTCTCCTAGATACCTTTTCTGCAGGGCAGGAATTGTCCTAATTATTTTGCGGTTCTGGCAAAATCAATTTTTGTTGTTATTCCCCCCACATTTGCATAGTAAGCCAAGCTGACCAGTCAACAGCTCTGAAGAAAGCATCCCAGAAATGCTGCCCCTCCAGTTCTGTCAGCCTGGGTGACTACCCAGTTTATCTTCTTGGATGTACTGGCCCCACTAAACTCCACTGTTGTATTCTTCATCCTTCAACAGCACTAGGAAGAGAAGATGTTGGAGCAAAGGGCTCATCTGGGAGTTTGGTGTATACTGTTAAGTGTGAACAGAAAGCTGGGTCATTAGGTATTTTTAAAAAAAGGAGAAGAAAAGGTTGAAACTTCCTTCTTAAAAAATGCCCTGAAGCTCAGACACTGCTTTGCAGTCTCCTCCTCCTTCTACCTTGTGAAACTATACCAGTTCAACAAGATCCCTTACTCCTCACCTTTTGCTTCCAGGGAAAAAAAGACATGCAGAACTGGGAAAGACCTCCAGGGTGAATGACTCTAGGCACTCCTGTCTCAGCAGGCAGGTTGCATTTGAGTGATCCTTTTCTTAAATTTATGAGATTTTTTTTTCTAAAAGCAAAGTATGTTTGGTTGTTGTTTTTCTGGGGGAGGCCAAAACCCTACAAGGAAGCTAGGGCACCAGAGGTGACTAGTACCTTTCTTCTAAGTCTTAACACCACCAGCCCTCCCAACATCCAGTTGACAGCAAATGTCAGCATTTTCCTGCAGTTTCCTCTGCCTGACAGAGGAAACTGCTATCTCTCAGCTTCCAGGAGAGGTTCTACTGCACATTCAGCTGATCTGGGTGCCCGGGTGCCCCTTGCTCCCCATGCCTGCTGCCTGGCTGAGCTGGCTCTCTGCCTGACCTCGTTTGTGTGTCACTGCCAGCTCCCCGCCCTGGCAGGCTTCCCTTCGGCTCACACCAACCTGATGTGCAGGGCAACGACAGGTAGGAGGGTGTGGAAATGATCTTGGTGAGGAGATGGGCCTCAGAAAGCTTCACAAAAACAAGTGGTACTCACGAGAGACCAAGGCAGGTAGAAGGCAGGAGGCTGCCTTACCTATTAGACAAGGCCAATGCAGTATGTGCAGAGCTAAAGTGAGATAAAATAGGCAAAATCAAGGTGAAAATAAGGGCAGATGGACTAAAACTCAGCCTTGGGGAAGAGAGGGCAGGCTGCTATTGATCTGGAAAGGACAAGAAGCACCACAAAAGGTCAAAGGGCAGCACAGTCAGATTGGTAGCTGAGGAGGATTTTGACTTAAACCTCTGTGCTCTTGCACTGACAGATACAATGCTGCCATGCAGCGAGCCGTGTTTGTGTTAGGCAGCAGGTATGGGATGACTGTACACCGTGCAATGCCAAAGTATAAACTTCTCTCTTTCTTTGTATAAAAGCTCCACGGATATCCCAAACATAGGACCCTGCATTTCAGATTTCTCTGTTTAGTCTGTGCGCTATAATTTAATCGAATATGACAAAATATTTGTAAGCACACGTTTGGTTTGTCATGTGTGTGTTTTAGTGCTGATCCGAAGCAGAATTAGCATTTTGCTTCTGATGCTCTTTCCTTAAAAGAAAGAAAAAATCCTTCCTGTCCAGTGCTGACCTGATCTTTTGCTAATCTACGGCGATCAAGTTTTATGACCCAGGGTCACACTAATCCTCGGTGGTCATGTAGTTACTATAGTTTCACTGATAGAGCAAGGTTTGCACACTGCAAAGCGATGCAGGGTCTGTTTCTGGCCGGGGTAATTCTGAATGTCTGCACGGACCCTGCTCTGACCTCTCAGTCTCCCTTGTAAATAGATTCGGTGACTCTTTGAACCAGGAAACGCCCCTTTCCTGGTCATTCAGCTCTTTCTTCTTGGTTTACACGCTTCTGGGGGGATTTAGCGGGGTTCTGGGCTTAATGTGACTTTGGAGATTGAAGTTGCATGGTGGGAGTAAGGGTGGGGGAAGGGAGAATTTGCTCAGATTTTGTCCTCTGCTTCATAAAAATTTGTGTTGCTATTGACTTGCAAATAAAGTAATCTTCCTAGGACAAAGACTGCAGTAAAACTGCAAAACCACACGACTGGCAGACTTTATAGCTTATGGCTGCAGATACTGCTAGTTCAATACTGTCTTAAAAGCTCAGCCTCTAGTCTCTCTTTCTCTCTTTCTCTCTTTCTCTCTTTCTCTCTTTCTCTCTTTCTCTCTTTCTCTCTTTCTCTCTTTCTCTCTTTCTCTCTTTCTCTCTTTCTCTATCTTTCTCTCTCTCTCTCTTTCTCTCTCTCTCTCTTTCTCTCTCTCTTTCTCTTTCTCTCTTTCACTTTCGTTCGCTTTCGTTCACTTTCCTTCTCTTTCCCTCCTTCTTTCCCACTTTCTTTCCTTCTCTTTCCCTCTTTCCTTCCCCTTCTTTCCCCTTCTCCCTCCCTCCCTTCATTCCCTCCCTTCATTCCTCACCTCAGACTCACCATGTGTTAGATTGGAATAATGACAATTTTTACTTACTTTTTCACCACTTTATCTAAGAAGATAGGATAATACCATATTGATTAGTGTGGGGCAAGGCAAGCTCAGATTCTTATCTGCTGCGTTTGTCTTCCAACTAGCAGGTATGCTATGACTCTGTTTTATGCTTGTAAAAAGGACAGCTCCATCAAAAATTTGATATTGCTTGTGTAAATACTGGCATGACTGCTGGTGACTGATTAATTTGTTAGAAACCCGTAAAACTAGAGTTCACTTTAAGTTGTGTTGATTTCTCAATCCATTGCTTTAAATTAAGTTTGAATTTAAATTCACTGGTTCAGACTGCACTGACAAAATAAGTATTCTCAATTGGCATGTGCTTCTTAGCCACAGCAGGAAGAGCTGAGGGTGCTTGGTGTGGAGAAAGGCACAACTGATACCATGCATGGCTACTTCATGCAAAGGTCCTGCTCAGTGCTGGACAGGAATTTTCACATGCGTGTTCCCACCCTTCATCTCTGTCCTATAACCTGCAGAGGAGGAAGCTGGGCAATGCCTCCTCCTGTTTTGTTTGCCCTGCAGCTGGAGAATGTCCTTCTGCAGAAAAGTCAGCTGGTGTCAAGCAGCTTTCAGCAGCTCTAAATTCACTTATAGCATTAACTTTAAATGCATTTCCCCTTTCAGAATCTCTGCCCTTTGTCAGTGGGATGGCACTGGTCTCCTTTTGAGTTTGAAATGTGGAAACCTTTTTTCTCACTGGCTAGACCAGTGAGCTCTATGTTGGATGGAGCAAATGCAGTTTGATATCTCCAGCAGACTGTCTCCTCTCTGTTGTGTATCTCATCCTGTAAACTCTTCTCAACCTGGAGGCAAAAGCTGAAATGTCACAAAGCAGGCAGCTGCTTCTTCCTAAAACACCTGTGAGTCAGTCCCCAGTGGGCATGAAGATGAAGATAACCTAGAAGACTTGCAGGGGCAGGCTCCATTCATCACCTCACGGTTCCTTGCTAATCTGTTTTAATCCTCCCAGACACCTTTTCCCTCAGTTTTAAAAAACAGTTCAAACTTCTTGTCAGTCAGGAGGACTGCGCTGACCACTGGATATAGGAGGAGGCTAGGGTTCAGGAACATCTGATCTGAATCTTAAGCTGGCATGCATTTAAGGTATCTGTGAGCTTTGATTTCAGTGAATTATGGCAGCTCTTCTTATTTCCATTATTGTGAAAGGAGCTATTGACACACTGGACACCTGACTACAAACTAACGTTGTTGTATCTTGTCTCCTTGGTGATGCAGTTACCTTTCGGTAATAATTACACAACATTAACCAGATACAGAGATAAATACAGAGATAAATTGATACAAAGATAAATTGTTGAATTATTTTTAATATCTTGGGAAAAGTTCCATAATTGCCCCAGATGCAACCTAAGTATGCTGTTTATCTGAGAGAAGAAAAGAGCTTACACATAGAGATTCTGCTTCCCCACCCACCCCTCATATTTTTTTAAAATACAGTATCTTCCATACTTCAGGTTAATGAAAGTGATGTACTAGTTGCTGGAGAAGAGACAGTTGTAAACTGTAGTGTTATATGCCCGATATGTTCGTGTGTAGTTTTAGAGGCAAATCAGCCTGTTTGCTGAGGCTTGATATAATACTCCCTGCTCTTTTGTTTTAGTGTCTTATAGCTGAGCTGTCTCTGGAGAGAGTGAAAAGAATTTAGGCAAAAGAATGAAAAAGGCTGGATTGCTCAGCCATGAAGCAGGGCCAGGCTGATATAGGATATCACTGCCTATTGTATCTTCAGTGATATTGACACTGCAGTGTCAGGCTGAGGGTGGGGTAAGTACAGTTTGCTTCACTTCATGGGGCTTGAGAGGTTCTGATTTATAGCTGTGCTCTACCCTACGTCCTTGCATTGCAAAACTCATAGTTAAATAAATTCAAAACCCACCAATTTTTTCTTTTTTTATATAATTTTTTCCCTGTGCATTTGAGGTTGTGGAGGTGCACCCTTGATCCTGTTTTTAAGTTATCTGCCACAACCACAAAAGCTAGAGCTGTATTTGTTTAGAAACAATCCATCCACACCCACTCCTAAAACAAAAGCTGTAGTAGTAGTGCACCTCATCATCTGGATGCAAGGTTTTAAGAAACTCCAGGAATAACATAAGAATTACTAAAAATGGGTAATCAAGATGAGATTTGTACTGGAGTTCATGGTAAAACACTGATGTTTGATAAAAAGGCCCTGACAATCACTGACACCAATGGCTTGTAAAGCCTGCAAGATGCTTTAAAAATCCTACAAGAAGCTGAGTGGAAGCACTAATATTTTACGGAATTATTTGGCGTTCTTTTCATCTTGCGTCTCTCTAAATAGCTACTCTTCACAAAAAGTGAACTTAAAGTTTTTTATTTAGTTCAAATGTTTTCACTTAACTCTTTGTTAAACAATTGCTTAGTTCCTCTCATAGTTTACTTTTCCATCCATGGATATAAAGACTTGGCAGATATATTGGCTAAAAATACATTTTAAACCCAAGAAATTATTGTACTAGCTAATGTGGCATTTTTGTGTACATGGTCACTTGGGCCACTTTTGCAGTGCCACTAACAAAGACCTTGTGATTTCTTAGAGCAGCACAACTTACAGCAGAGTAGTTTGCCCAGCTGACAAGACTATGGTCCCAATTTAATTGGCAATGATGATTTTTTTCTTGGAAATACTCTTATTTTTTCAGTGATGGAAACTACTAAAAAGGAGAGAGATAGAGAGACATATCTATACTGTCTCATGTATTCTTTCAGACTAAACATAGGCTTACAAAGAATACTGAACCTGATGATGCTCATGCATATTTCCTTTCCCCTTCCTTTTCCCTCCCTCATTAGAGATGATCTTCACTAAGGGCAGGCAATGGGAAGCTTGAAACACAGGAATAAGCAGCTGAACAATGAGTAAATATAAGTAAATTTCTGATACTGCATATATTATTTTTTTAAAAAAAGGCAAGTATCAAATCACATAACAATGTATCCATCAAAATTAGTTATAACAAATAAAAAAACTATGTGAAAAAGATAATCACAATTTACAAAGCACCCTTATGCATGGGAAGGTGAAAGAAGGGGATAAAATTTCACTGGAGATGAGGCTTGCAATTTATTTTACAAGAATTAACATGGAAGAGTCTTAGTCTGTTACAAAACACAATGAAGTTCATTAATTAACAAATGATGTTAATAAAATATAAATAATGTCATATTATTGCTTTTTATCTATATTACTTGTGAGGGTTTTCAGTAAGTATATAAACTGATCTAGAAGATACAGGGATCTTTGGCTAAGTAATTGCTAAAGTCCACTGTCCAGAGTTCAATTCTAGAGTGCTCTGCAACAAACCAATGTTGCTGACTTCTGGGCAAACCCTGCCCTGGCATTTTCCCTTATTTGTTTCATATGGTCTGCCATGGAGACCTTTCTTTTAGCTGTAAGTCATGACCTGCTGATAAGGATGCCCTGAAAATTCACTTTTGTCTATTCAAAGCTTGCTGTGGGAGAAGAACAGAAAATTCCCAACCTCAGTCATTGCATTAGAGCAAGACCAGGTCATGTAACAGTGATGTTTCTTCTCAGGGAAGAGCAGATATTTGCAGGACAGCAGCTTACAGCTTTCTGCCAGCACCATCCCACTGGAGTGCAGGTGATGTGGCAGTGTGTGTCAGGGAGGATGCTCCAACTTGAGGAAAGCTGGAGAATGGTGAAAGATTTTTGACCGTGTCACCCTTGGCTTGGCTGCCTCTCTTCAGCAACTGTAATCAGATGAGGATGGCTCTGTGAAGGGGCTTAACATGTGGCTGTGTCAGCCTGCAAATTTAGCAGCTACCTATACAGGGAGTTGGTTCAGAGTGTGGCACAATCGAAATAATAAACTTAAAAGTCAGACTAACTGGTGGGCCTTCACTTTAAACTTGTTGGGTAAAAACCTACTCTGTTGACCTTAGGATAGTACCATTAATTTCAGGAACCTTCTGCTTCTGGAGAACTATGTGCCCAAGCAGAGAAAGAGGAGGAAATTAGAGTGGCTGGTGGTATATTTTGGTAATTTGTCTACTCTCAGATTATCAGGGCACTCTTTCCATTTTGTTCCCATCTTTCCTTCTCTATGCAGCCTCCTATTGATCTCTAATAATATCAGTCATGGCAAGTTTTCCAATAAACAATTGTACTTTTGTGTTTCAACCTATGTTTCACTTTGAAATATGCTAAAGCTAGAGGAACATGTGAACAAATTATGCAAGACCGTGAGGACTGAGGGGAACTTCCCTCTGAAACACTGTGAGAATCTCTGAGTCCCAAACACATAAATTGCAACCAGGTTTTGGTCATAAGTATTTCTCAACAGTTTTGCTGTAGTTAGACTGATAGTATGTGAAAAAGTTCATACCTCAGGACCCTTTTGGCTACCAATGGTCCTAAATGCTTTGTTTGCCATTCTTCTGTGGCTCTTGCAGAAATATAGTTAACATGCTATTACAGAGGTGGTGTGTGCTGTACCATCTAGACTCTGCATCTGCAGCCCCTCCTGCAACATAAATCAAGCCTGTGATGCTTTCTGCTGAGCCCCTTGGCTCATTATTCTTGTTTGTGTTTGTTGTAGAACTATCTAAGGAACTTCTGTGAGATGAGGTTCATGGTGTGGGTTTTGCTCTCCTCCACACCCATTGCTGGGTGCTCCAGAGGTTCTGATCAAATTCCAAGTTTGCTGCAGCACAGAGCCTTTATCAAGGGAAAGCATGCTGTATGCAAAGCATGTTGGAGTGCCCTCTTATGAAATGAGGTTTTACTCTCTGTGATATCAAAAAGAACCCTAACCCAGAATTTAATATATCCTGGGAAATCATATTTCATAATCTAATGCCTGGAGCCCTTTTCTTTTTAATATGAGGATCAGAATTCTGATCTCTCTCATGGTTTGCCTAAGCATTTTATGTTAACTGACAGTGAGTTAATAAGTACAAAATAGTGGGTGGTTAAGTACCGTTTAGCAGCCTAACACTGTCTAAATGGGAAACCTCTTGGTATAAGATAAGGAGCGAGTTTAAAAGAGTAAAACTAAATCAGTGTAGCCACATCTTGTAGACATTCCCGTTTTGATATTAAGCCAGATGGGGTTCTTTTAGCTTACTGTTTATGAAGGCTTTTAAACTAAATAGTGAGTCTTACCCTGCCTTCTCCTGGAACAAAGGTCTATCCACATAATGGGGTTGCGTTAATGGATCTCTGGCTGCTCAGCCATTTTGGTAGGATTGTTTAAAGCCTTTGAGGTGAGGAGAGCTACTGGAACTGTTGCCAGGGGACTTAGTGAAAAGAAAAAAGCTGACATGTGCTAAATGTGCAGTGACTTCTCTGATAACACGTGATAGCATGGAACAATGGCATGGGCAAGTTTGATAAGAATTTCCAGTAGGTTTGCACTGAGGGAAAGGGGCTGTGATAGCTGTGCAGAACGTGGCTTGCCATAGCCTGATGAAATGGCAGCTTTGAGAAATGAAGGGAGGGGAGTGGATGCCTTCTGCCTGAGCCAGTAACGGGCTGGTGAAGCCAGGGTGGAATTATCACACTGGCATACTGCTGCAAAAGCTGCTGTGAGTGTCACCTGCTCCTGCCACAGGAGTAATAGTAACAGTGGCAGTGAGATGAGGTCAGACAAGGAATGTTAGTACAAATTATAATGGGTTTGTTCCTAAGGGCTTTTTGAGACACCAGTAAAAGTACTTTTGTAAAAGGGTTGCTACTATAGATACTCTCATGATGAGAGTGTGTATGGTATGTGGTAATCTGCATGACTCTGCATCATCTTTTTCCATTGTCAGATGATACCATACAGGATTGATAATAATTTCTTGTGCTTTGCCTAGATATGAACTATGCAACCCCGCCTGACCTAGCAGTCAGCTTCAATTAAGTCTTTGGAGTGGTTTCTTTAAAGAGAAAAAAATAATGGCTGGATGATGAAGTTTGGTATGTCTTGGATTCAGGCAGATTACAAACAATATCTATAAATCCCCGAACATGTTGTGTATTAAAGAGCAGTAAAAAGTTACCTGGCTGATTACTTCTTTCTAGCTAAACTTGTTATCCAGAGCTCTTTATTAGATTTTCCCCAAAGTATTGCTACAAATCTTTCTCTGCTGTCTATTGATTGCTGTGCTTTGCTGGTCTTCTCTCTCATATATGCAAGGCTCCAGTTTGCTCTTTTTTTCCTCCACCTGACATGCTTGCATTTTCATTTAAATTCCATGGAAGACTCCTCAGGCCTGCCTGGCTTGATTCATATTTGTGATTTTTTTCACAGAATATTTTGATGGTGTTTTGTATCACCTCAGTTTCCTGTTTCATTAGACAGTTCATGGGTCCTGGCAAAGCAGCTTTGGTGGGCCTGTGTGGTGGCACAGCATAACTGAAGTGAAAAGAGGTGAAAAATTCAGACTGTGGAAGCACTTGAAGGTCTTTTCTAGACTAGGAAGAGAATTGTAATGTCCTTTATAAGGGTTAGGGCATCATACAGAAGCTGATCTTTCAGGGAGATTATATTGGAACAGTATGCAACCATTTTAAATTGTACCAGAGCACACCAGTACTGTTCATAAGTGTGAAAAATGAAGGGACTTTTTGGACAATTTCAAATTCTCTGCACTGTGTTGTGGGATGTAGTAAAATTGTCCAGCGAGGATCAGCATCTCTCCCTGGGTGAGATTCCACTAGCTCAGTGGGTCACTGCTTAGTTAAGAGAAACCTTGGTCTGCCATTGCACGTGTATAGATGAAACACGGAAACACTGATATCAGAGTGCTCCAAGGGTAAATGCCCACACCGTGGTCTATGACTGGGACAACTCTGTAACTGATATCAGCAGATTAAAAATAAAATTGCTATGTAAAAAGCAAACAAAAACATTTTCCTTTTTTTTTTCTTTCCTTTTCAAACTGCCTCAAGAAGGTCTGAATTATATGAAGTTGGCAGGTTCAAGTGTGACTCAACTCATTGTTTTCATTCTCTCATTTTGGCAGCCTTCAGTAATTCCAGATGTTATTTCTCTAACCACATGGAAAAATTCTTATTAAAAAAGGGGGGTGGGAGGGAGAGAAAGGAACTGTTTTCCTGCATTTGGTACACTTTTAAAGAAATGCTGATATTGCGTAGACAGTGCTCATATGCAGCAGGCACTAAGGCTAGCTGGAGGCATGCCCAGGATGAGATAGCCCCAAGATAAAAGGCCCTGTGTTACAGGGGAGAAATGAGAAGAAAGCCAAAAGCAGCTAGTTAGTTCAGTGAAATGATGTTCTGTCATCCTAGGACTCATTTGTTGGGAACTGTGAGGCCAGGACAAACGGGGAATTTACCCTGAACCCACTATAGTGAGGAAGCCTGGAGAATTATAGTATCATGTCAAAGACAGAATGAATGTTTTTCTTGCTCTCTGACCATGGGGGAATATATAGTTAGCTCACAAACAATGCCTTGCTTTGAATGGAAAGAGGATTCATGTCTGCTTGGATGGTGTGCTTTTAGAACACGTGAATCCACTTACTTTCCTTGGCTCACCTAGTATTTCTCAGCTTAGGGAGAAATGGAGAAGGCCCTTTATAATTTAATAATTAGAAGACCTCTCTAATTTAATAGAGCATAGAGACTTCTGTATTATAGTAACATGTCTTTTCAAGGTGAGTCCAGCCTCTCCTTCTGCATTTTTGAAGTCTGCTTCAGGATCCAGGGCTTCCAGAGGTCTGAACCTGTGCTAGAGGAGCTAAAGGACGATCCCTTTCTGCAGTTCCCAGCCTGAGGTGGAAACAAAAAGTGGTGAACTGAATCACATAGCTACACTGTCTCCAGCTAACATGAGGTAGACCTTGGCTGAGCAAAGCTGGTCTCCTGTGCTCGTGTCCCATCTGGAGAAGAGCCCTCAGGATGTGCTCACAGCCTTCCTCTGGAGCTAAACTTATACCGTCATTGGTGGCTTGCCTTTCCAACTCAGCAAGAACCTTGTGAGCATAAGCATATAAGCTGAGCTCTCTTCAAATTTAGTAAAATAATAAATAGCACATAGAAGATCATGGACTCTTTCTGAGCTATTGTGCAGAGTACTAAATCTTATTAATAAAAGCTGATCTGGTGAGTGCACTTAGAGCATCAGGCTCAGAACAAAGCATGCGAGATGAAAAATTAGTGTGCTTTTGGGAACTGTAGGTTTGCTCTCAGCTTTTACATAAAAGACCTCATTGACACCTCCTTATAAGAACAAGTTTTGGAATCTTCTCACTCTTAGGGGAAAAAATAAAACCTTTTCACTATGAAAAGAAAGGCCAGTCTGCATTTAATTGATTGGCTTGCCAAGATTTACCTCCCCTCCCCCTGCCTGGTGCACAAGAGGCAGTAAAATGTCATGGTGCTAACATAAAAGAAAAGGGTTTTCTGTCTGTAGGTGGTTCTGTACTGAGAGTGCAGAGAGGTTTAAAAAAAAGAAAAATCAAGCTTGGTTGGGTCTCTTGTTGGTAAAAGTGAGAACTGTTACTGGAATTTTTTTTATTTTTTTTATTTTTTTTGTGATTAGTTGGTGGTAAGCCATGACTAATGCTTATTGTGCCAGTATGTGCTTGTGTTTGGGTTACCAGGTCCCTCCTGCCCCCCTTGCTTGTTCTGTGTAGTTGACAGAGCCTGCTAAAACTTGTACCGTAAGGTCTTTGGTGCAGGGACTACTTTTTCAAGATGACTTGCACATTCCTTAGTGCAGTAGGGGTCCTGGCTCAGCACAAAAGGCATTATGATAGCAAAAATAGTAAATTCAGTGGTGGTTCTTGGTTGCACTGACCTTTGCAGCATCTGGGTCACTTCAGTTTTGGGACTCTTGGGACCCAGAGCTGATGTTGGGTTTCATTCAGGGGGTGGAAGCCAAGTCTCCAGCCATGTTCATTGTGAAGTTTTCAAAATGGAAAACAATCGTTGATTCAAGTCCAAGACATTTTCTGGCTCCGGTAATCTTGTGTTCAGCATAATCACAATTAAATAAATTCAGTATTGGGTTTAGGGGCTTAGTGGGATGTATTGTGTTAGAAGCAAGAGAAAACAATGCATTTGTTACTGGCTTTTGTTTTATTTTAGACCTTTACTTACTTGAGGTTCTCTGGTTTTGTGGATAACCCTGAGGATCTTCCTGCAAAACTAACAGTGATTGCTTTACTTTTCAGTAAAAGTAAAAATGAGAGAGAAGGCCACACATAGCTTTTCTCTCCTTCAGGTATTCCAGAAAGTTCTTGCCCTACTAAGCTCCATCTGGCAAATTAACAAAAATCTCTGTCCCCAGATGATCAGTGATAAGACACTCTGCTGGGAAATGACGTGATGATGCAATTCTAAGAGTGAAGAAGTGCTTGTTCCAGCACTGACTCTCGGTGACCTACGCTGGACTAGATTCAGACAGAGCTGCTACAGCCAGCAGCAGCTGCAAGATTATAGCAGCATACATTTTCCAGAGCATATAAAAGCCTGCTGTAAGGATTAATCCAAAATGAAAGGAAACATGCTTGGAAACATTGCCTCTAGGTTGGGTTGTGTCCTTCTTCCTATTGCAGGAAGAGGACACAAGAACTCTGCTGCCTGGAAGAAATATCTAAAGAAGTGAGTTTGCACATGGAAAGGATTGATTTTTGTTCTGTTCTCAGGGCACTGTTTTAAAGAGGTGTTTGTATATCTTCGTGACATCAGTTAAAACAAACCATTAAACATTCTGGGTTTTCGAATTCCTATTGCATGAGACAAGGCAGAGAGCACACTGTGGATGTCAAATGTGTCTACCAAAATATTGGACCAACCAGCCAGGCAAAAGCTGACAAAATTGTTGCTGACAGTATTTTTTCCTAGAGGATCTAGGAAATGCAGTCTTTAAAAATCTGCATTGAAAACCTTACAGGATGAGGTGTTAGACAAAGATCCTATCTGTGGACTGAGATCTCACCATTTTATAAGATCCTTCCTAAAGGGAAGTTTAAGAAAAAATGTTCCAGTTTAGAGTCTGTTGGCTGTCTGAATTCAGTTAAAGAATAAATGTTTGATGTACTCCAATTCATCCTGGTTCTCTGTACTCTGTTTGCAGACATCTGTTTGCTCCAGCAGCAATCCAGAAGAACCACCCCTTGGTCATTAACAAGAGATGCTTTTCTAAAGTTACTGGCCATCATTTTTCTGTTCCTTCTCCAAGCACTAGCAAAGTTTGACACCTCTTTCCTCTGCACAAAGCAATTGTGTGCAGCAGCTTCACAATTAGATGAATATATGGCAAACTCTTTCTTTCATTCATTCATGGCATAGTGATAAAGAGAATGCTAATGTGCCACCCATAAAATAACGGTAAATAGGCAAAGTGCTATTTATATTTTGTGGTTAGACTCATAAAAATCAATATTGTTTTACTCAAAACCATGAAGTTGCCTCTTGACTACTAAGATTTTTTATAAGAAAGATGTGTTGAACATGCTTGGTTTCTTAGCAACAGGGAAAGTTGTTATAATTTATAGTAGTACCAAGCACAAAATAAGATGTTGTATTGCATAGTGAGGAGTATGAAAGTTCCTGAGGCCTGTGACAAATTGGTCCATCCAACAGTACAGGAGTTTCTCTTGATCCTTCATGCATCTCTCCTTGTTTCTTGACTATATGGAATGCTGATCCCATCAGAAAGTGGAAGATGGTGGAGTCATTGAAAGTAAATTCTAAGTACATTTCTGCAAGAGATAAGGCAGAATGTAGCCAGTTTATACACAAATGAAGAGTTTACATACCAGGAAAGAACTGGCCCTTTGAAAGCCTCTTAAAGGTATAATTGCAACTCATTATTGAGTTATGTAATAACCAGTATTATTGAATACTAATGAGGATGAAGGATAGGTGGAGACTTAAAAATTCTGCAGTTTCTGCATTCAAGGCATGTTTGCCAAAAGTAAGACTGTCTGAAAGCAATGTGACTATTTCTGGCAATAGTTAATTTTGAAATAGTTGACGTTTTCAGTAGTTTTAAGTTGACTCAGGCAGAGAAGTCTTAGTTACGAAACTGTGTAATGGCAGTAGGGGAAGCTCCACACTGCAGGCTTATGTTGATTATATTTTTAACCGAAGAAGAAAAAAGCAACACTGGAAAGTGCCCAAAACTGCTGTGGGGATGAAGCGTTACTTTTGTTACCCTAGGGAGCAGATGAGTCCGGTCAAAGGCAAAACTGTGACTTGAGAAAGAGAATGAGAGCAAGAGTGTGTGAAATGGAAGAGGTAGAATAATTCTCACTGGCCAGACTCTGTGGAGCTGATGGATATGTTGAAAAGGGGCTGAATGCTGACTCTTGCAGGCTCTAGCATGTCCAATGTCTGTCATTTTGACCGTATTTGTTGGCAGTCCTTCACCAGGGTTGAGGTTATCACAATTGTGTCTGGTCCAGTGGAGACAGGAAGTGTATGAAGAATGGTGGAAAGACAAGCTTTACTTGAGAGCCCTTGCCTAATGGATGTCATGATAATCTTACCTCCTGCTGTCCTGCCTTTGACAGTGCTCAGTAATGAGCTAAAAGAGAAGGATAGACTTAGTGGTGCTCTTTACTGTGAAACTCTCTCAGTTTTCAGTAGTGCGTTGCATTCTGGAACTGAAGTTGGTATCCCTGAGTTTAGTAGCCCTCGACGGATCTCTCTTGGTGCAGCTGCTTTTGGACCCCTTTCAGCACTGACATTTGCAGTATGCTGTGGCAATGAGCCCCACAGCTGAATATTAAATAGTGCAAGAAACAGTCCTTTTTCTGTTTGTTTCAGGGTAACTTTCTGATGGTTTCATTTAGTGCGCCCTTATTTGCCTGTTTCTCTCTCTCTATTATTACTTCTCTCTTCAATAGAAAGGGGGTTGTTTTCAGATCTATAAATACCCTGATATAACTTTGCATGTGACCTTCCAAAAAGTTTCTGGTATTTTAAAATGTTTGTCAAACAACATTTCCTGAAGGTCAGTGATGTCCATCTGTTGAGTTGGTTGTGTGGTGGGATGCAGCAAGGTTGATGGGACTTATTACTGCTGACCCTTGCAGGGCCTCATGAGAGAGAAGTTAATTACTTCATGGCCATCTTGAAAGCAATTAGGCTGACCACTTAGGTATCATTATGTGTAGGTGGGAGATGGAGATATGGTCTAAGAGGCTGTGGTATGACTCAGTTGTTGTACTGTGCAGTTAGGATCATAAACTAAATAAAACCATCATCTGTTAGAAATCTTGTGTCTGAGTAGTAAGTGACAGATGCAGTTTATCTGAAATCTGTAACTGTGTCTCATCCAAGTATTTGTAAGAAGAAACAAGCCAACCTGACTAAGAGTTTCAAGATCCGTCTCATAGTACTGGTGCCACTGGTGGATGAGTTAATCTGTGTAAGAGACTTTAATTTCTAGAAAACTACACTGGAGTAACTGCTTCAGTGATCCCCGCCTGCCTAATACTGTTGCTTTTTATGACAGACAATGTAGGTCTTCCTGTTTACCTTCCCAACCAACAAGTCAGTCAAGTAACCTTTTAGGAAATACTGTAGGCCACTTCTGAAGCATGCCTCACTGCATGGAAACCTTTATTGCTGGGATGAATGATATTCTTAGATATTCATGGGAAATAAACAGCAATAATCCTGACAGGAGGTGTTGGCAGAATGAAGTGTGAACAGGAAGCGATTAAAGATAAAAGGCAATCTCAGGAGTTACCTGTTGCTCGTTGTGTGATTATAGGTGTGGCTGGAACAGGTCACAACACAACGTAGCACCTGCCGACAACAAGCAAATCCAGATCCCAAGTTCGTGCCTCTCCCAGGCTGGCCCCCCAGTTATATAACCAGGCTGGTCACATCAAATAAAATGCTCGGTGCTCAAGACATGCTTTTTAGCTTTGACTGTGTTTCTGTGTAGACTGTGCTATGTGTCTTATAAGCAAAGCTTGACTCCTACATCAAGTTTCCAAGACATTTCACATTAAAACCTTTACCTTCCTTTTCGTTATAATTATGCAGTGAATGGGGCAGGAGTCTGGGCAGTGTGTGATCACGTAATAACAACTGCTTCATAATGACAAGGGAGGCAAATGGTGGTTGCACCATCCACCTTCATTAGTGTATTTCTCAACCACTGTGAGTTTCATGGGTTGCTTTGTTTTTTATTTTTCTTTTAGTCCCAATGGCCACCTTTCTTACAGATTTAGTATAAGTTTTAACTAACACTATGCATACTCTCCACATAAAGAAGATCATGCATGTTTTCTGTGTGATAGCCAAAGTATCATTAAGGATAATAGGATATGTATGAGAAATGTAGGCTATGAATTTTGTGCACTATGTCTTGCATTTCTCTGCATACAAAGCCTGAATCCTTTGGGCTTTGGGAAGAGAGTCAGAAAAAAAATGAAATAATAATTAGTACCTAATGTTTTAATGGAACTCTCTGAAGTTAGCTCTCTTCCAGTATACAGCCTGGAATTGATATCCCTCCACACCAATTATGTAGCTTATCCTTCTCAGCCTCCACCACCCTGGCCTGTCTTCAGAAAAATCTTCTAAGTCAATGCAGAAGAGAGATGTTTTCCTGTGGGGAGCAGGATGTGCAGGTCTTGCATGGGACATGCGCTTTTCACAAATAGGTAGCCTTTATCTGAGACCTGTCATTTACATTTTAGATTATGTGGTCAAGTGATGAGTGGACTATCCAGTGTAATTAGGACATACATATGTAGCAGGTGAATTCACAGGTCCAGATCTGAACCTCCCTAAACCAGTGGTGGTGAGAGGAGGAGGCAGAGGGAGGGAATCTTGGTGCTCCATGCCAAAACCCCTCCATACTCAGGTCTGTGTCTGATCTCTGCTCTTTCAGATGGAGATTATCACTCTCCCTTATTTATTCCTACCCTTTTCTTTACTCTTTGTGATTCCTTTGTGCTTGTATTTGCCTTTGTTGCCAGGTCTCAGCTTGCTCAGGCTTTTCAATAGTTTGCCTAAATTTAATCTTCTTTGAAAGGTCAGTCACAGGATGAGCACTGTGTCAAACAGTGCAATTTTGGTCAATCCGGAGCTCTGCAGTTCGGGAAGTTCACAGTGTGGTACTCCTCATTAACCAGAGCAACCAAATTTACCAGGGGCAGAATGCATCACTTATGCAAGTCTTATGTAAGATACTCGGCAGAGCGATTTAGACATAATCACTGAGGTAAGAGGGCGGTTCCAGGATGAACCCACTGTTCTTAAAATATTAGCTCATCAAATCAGCAGTAGGTAAGCATAAGGAGCAGACTAGTTAGCTAAGCAGGTTTTTTTGTTGATGAGTCTCTCTAAGGCACTGCCCTGCCTGTGATCAAAAAAGACCGATCTCCCGTCTCACAAACTGCTGTGGAGAAATTTGCTTAGACACCAGAAATGTTGCTGCATTCCCTCACCTGGAGAGGGAGTAATTGTTTGGGACACACATGATTTGCAGTTCAAATTCCATCTCCTCCCTGGGTAGGTCTGTTTACTCTAAACTGTTGGCTGAGTTTGGGTCTAAGGGCACTCGCACACACACAAAGGGCAAACAGGTTTGACTTGACTGAGGACTTCACAGCGGGGAGGTTGAAGGCAAATTGCAAAGCCCCAGCAAATGAAAGGCATGAAAAATGAAGGAGCCTAGTTATGTTTAAAAAGTCTTAAGTATATCCAGCTTTTTGTTTCCTTTACTCACAGCTTTGAGGGGAAACTGGCTTAAGAGGAAAAGAATAGCTAGGCTGCTCACAGATGTGTATCTTTGCTCAGGCTGTCTTGTGCACTGCTTCCACATGTTTTATTCCTGCATTAAACAAGGCTAAGTGGCTTTACCCTTGGAGCTGTCAACTCTAGAAAGGATTGGGACCTTCAAAACAATGACTGAACTATTTTTCAAAGTTTCTAGGATTAAATGCTAATTCTCAGTCATGCCTCCCTATTGTTTTACTATAGATATGCACATATGTTCTTTGAAAACACAGACCAGTAATCACATGCACTTTTAATTGCTTATAAAGTTAAAATTTCCTTTGCTAACAACTCTCCAAACAATTTCATTGTGTTGTTTCTAATATTTGGGCAGAACAGTCCTTACAGATGTAGCAAAAAATCTGAACATATTTTGCTTTAGGAGATGTCTTTCTCCAGTTAAGCCGATGGAAATGTTTCTGATGTGAAGGGAGGGAAAGGAGTCTGCAGAAAGAGGTGAGCTCTGACTCACATCTTTGGAGCTCATAAAGGCTGTGTTTGGATTAGCTTTGCCAAGTGTGCACTGTGAAGGCTTTGCACTGCTTTGGGGGTTCAGTGGAAGCGATGCCTGAGAAGGGCTCTCATGTAGGCATGAGGTTATGGAAGCTAGTCAAAACACAGCTGTGAATCCTAACAGCATTTGACAAAACAGTGAACTGTTGACTCCAAGCCTCATCTTGCACCTGCTTTAACAGAGCTCTGCACTGCCACAGCACTGCCCCTTCCAGCACCTACACCTGCGACCCTCAAATTAGGCTAGGGCCCTCAGTTTTGCTAAGGAAATGATGGTCTGGAAAATTTCCTGTTCTCATCTGTGAAGCAAAGCAGAGACAACCTTGGTTAAAAAGACATGACATGGCATGGGAAACTAAAGGAAGCATAGACAAGACAGCAAGGGAGAAGACATTCATGTTATTTGATATGATTCATACAAAGAAACAAAAGATTGAAGTCCACCAAAAATTCAGCTCACTGAAGCTAATTGAGTAGATGAAGTAGATGATATGTGGGGAAAAGCTACATTACCCAGTGTAAAAATTCAAATTAATTTGCTTCAGGTAATGCCAAATATTAATTTGTCAGAGCTCTGTACCAGATTTCAGTGAATATTCCCGAGTTATATGGAAACTCATAACATTAAATCCCTATAAATGTTTTGAAAGTGAAGTGTAATTTTGCTTTTTACATGGATTAATATTCAGCAAAAATAACTATACTCTCTCCAATGTTGTTGCTATAGTTTGTATGCTGGCATTTGGAAAATAAAAATGAGAGAACTTGTGTGGACAGTAGGACAGGAAAGCCAACAGTAAAAGTGCTTTCTGAACACACCACTTTGAGAGAGGAGAGTGATTGTGGACTAAGGCCTTGGAGTGGGAAGGTAAAGACAAATCCTGTGACATTGTGTTAGAAGGCTTTGAGCATTAATGTACAACATTGTGTAGCTTGAGCCAGAAGAGATTAATTAGGGAATCATAGAATATGCTGAATTGGAAGGGACCCACAAGGATCATTGAGTCAAACTCTTGGCCCTGCACAAGACACTCCAAGAATCACACCATGTGCCTGAGAGCATTGTCCAAACACTTCTTGAACTCTGTCAGGTTTGGTGCTGTGAGGGCTTCCCTGGGGAGCCTGTTCTGGTGCCCAGCCACCCTCTGGGTGAAGAACCTTTTTCTAATATCCAACCTAAACCTCCTCTTACACAGCTTCAGGCCATCCCCTTGGGTCCTGTCACTGGTCACCAGAGAGAGATCAGTGCCTGCCCGTCCTCTTGCCCTCATGAGGAAGTTGTAGAATGCAATGAGAAGGATTGTGCTTGTCAGTGCTCATTCTCACCTGCTGTATTAATGACAGCTCTTCTTTTTGGTGGTTTTTTTTTGGGGGTTTTTTTTTTTTTTTGGGTTTTTTTTTTTTTTTGGGTTTTTTTTTTTTTTTGGGTTTTTTTTTTTTTTTGGCTGCTTTCTTAGCTTTTTGGCTGTTATTTGCTCTGTGAAAGGAAGAGTGAGTGCTGGAGATGGTGCCCTTGGGAGCACATGGAGCCTCATGGCAGGGACAGGGAATGAAGGGAAGTGCTTTCTTCCTGCAACTCTGAGCTGTTGCAGTTGTGCTGGTGCAAGCTAGGAACCACTGAAAGCTGTGACAGCAGCTGAGGGTTTATCTCTCCCACACCGAACCCCTTAAAATGAACACTGTAAGCTGGTATTGCAGGCAATTCACAGGTATATATCCAGGCTCTTCTGTACACAGGAAGCTTTTGCTTGCTCTTGTGTACATGCTGCCCTGGGTTGTCCTCCTGTTCCCTTGTGAGGCACCTGTTGAAATTTAGTGACATCACTAGTGCTTTTGCTTTAACCCCAGGAAACCTGAGCTGATGTTTGCAGATTTGAAAAGTAGTGGCAGAACCAACATCTGAGATGTTTGTAATTTTCTCTTGGCGAACAAAGAAGAAAATTCTGCCTTATAACTTCTGTGAGTCACTGCTGATATTCAAAACTATGCACTGTAAAATGTTTCTATAAAAGAAAAAGAATTGTATTTATTCCCCAGGAACACTGCAGGCCATCCAGCAGTGAAACAAGTATTTTCACTGAAGAGACAACGGCTCTTCTCCCCAAGAAGCCTTCCTTTTTCCTCCATCAGTATGTATAAAAGACATACAAAGCCAGCTGCTCAAATGGATTAGAAAGCACTGCACCATGTCAATGGGCACCCTTGTTTGTGTTGTTGAGAAGAGATTCTCAGTTAAGAAAGAACGAAAGAAATGCCTCTCCTGTAATCGTCACTAACGAGGAGACCCTAGTGAAGTTTTGTGAAGTTTTTGTTTTTTAAAAGGCTTTGGCAAAAGACATTTTGGACTCTCGGATTAGTTTATGTTCCCTCCCACCACCCACTTGATCCTTGAGGATTTGCCTGAGTCATGGATTTTTACTGGGCTTGTTAACTCTGTTGTTATTTTTTTTTTTTTTTCAGTCAAGGGGATAAAGAAATCTTTTGGCGAGAGCCACTCATGGGGGATTAACTGCGAGTGGACTGAACAAGGTGGTGACTCCCCAGAGGGGGTGACCCCTGACTCCCAGGTCAGGCTGTGACTCATCTTTGCCTTATAGCCAAGGCAAGCTGAAGGTTCCTAACAAGTGTTTTCTCCATCCTCACCAAACTCCCTCCATGCAGTGACAGGCAGTGCAGAAGATGAGCTCTGTTATGACAGCTGCTATTCTGCAAAACTGGGGGAAATGCTAAAGTAGATAGAATATCAAAGGGTATGGGAACTGTTATTGGAAGGAAACCGTAACCTCTTTTACAAACTAAAGGGACCTGTATGCTTTCCTCCTTTATAATTTTCAGAGCTGCAGGGGTTTTCACTGCACAGCAGCAGTGCTTCAGTTCATTGAAGAGTTGAAAGGTGGCAAGAGTGGCTTTTGGAGAAGTTTCTGTTGTAGTTGTTAATTCTACCCAGTACTGATGGTATCATGAATGCTGTGGTGGTGAGAGGAGAAGGTTTTCAGGGAGCTGCTTGCACAAGCTTTATGAATTGAACTCACTCATTTTGGCTGCAAAGTTACAAGCAATGCATTTGGGATGCAAAACACAGTAGGAAGTAAAGCCAAAAATTGAATGAAAGCTGACATGTATTGGAGGTCAGATGGTGTGTGTAAGGCTAATATGTAGATGATTATCACTGAGCAAATGAGTTATGCAGACTAACTCTGCTTTTGATAAAATGGATTAAATGCTTATGATATCCACTGTTTTACAGTCTTTGAAACCCTGACTCTTTACCAAAGCAGTCAACTGCATCCTTTTATCAGGTTATCAAAGGCTTGGATGAATTCACGATGAATAAATGTCCAACCTCCTCTATTGAAAGGTCTCTCAGTCATCGTAGCATACTGGAGATTTTCAAGAAACAGCCTTGGAGAAGGAACCTTTCCCTCCTAGCTATTACCAAGAAAAAGCAACAAAACGCTTTCATTGTTGGGAGGGAGTGTCAGCTCACACAGTCAGGTTCAGTGATGTGTGTTATTTTTCGTGTGAAGAAACTGGATGGAGCTAGGCAAACCTCAAGTCTACTGTAATGACATTTTCCAAGTCACAGAAGTTAAGCTGCTGTGGAATTTAGCTGCCCTGGCATTCAAGGAACAGAGGGAGAGGGGAAAGAGCAGTATTAAATATACTATAGATACTTAAGTAGATATGTATTTGATACATATTCATGTGCAAATACAAACATGTAAGTGTAAGATTTTTGCTTTCTGGCTATTAATTAGTAGTGGATTTCTTGTCAATGTGCGTGGCAGAGCAATGGTCTTAGAGGCATTATAAAAAGAACAGGCTGTAGGAGCTGTACAAAGGTGAATAGGTAGGGTCTGTGCATGAGGAGGCACACAAATAGGAAGAAGTTGTCTGAAACGCTGACAAGGAGCAGGATAGTCAGGGAGGCACAGGTGATCCACAATGAGGACAGAAAGAGGAAGGCCTTTAGGCAAGCACAGGAATCTGCAGTGTGTAATGAATACATCAAACTTACTTTTTGCCTTGGATGTCCATAGCATATTAGATAAGGTTCTGAGTGTCCCTGCTGGTTGTCAGGGCCCTTCTTTACCGGGCTGAGGGTTCACAGCATGCTGCTGAGAGCTCAAGGAGAAGAGCTGCATGTGTTTCGCTCTTTGGCTGCAAAAGAACCTCTTTCCATCAGGGTCAGAGCGCTGAAGGTAAAGTGTTACTGCTGATAATCTCGGTTTTTGTGCTGGGATATCCAGGGCCCTGTCCTGGTCTTATGGCTCCTCTCCCCTGCCCCTGGCTGGCAGCGTGTCTAGCGCTAGTCAGGCCCTGCGTGAAACAGATTCAACCACTGGCCTGGAAGAAAACTAACATGACAAAAAAGTGAATTGTTTGCTCCTGGGTTAATGAACTGAATCAGCTCAGTGAAGGCTCTAATGAACATTAGTTTGATGCAAGAGAAAGGGTGGGATGGAGAGAAGAAAGGGCAGGGCAGAAGCATGGGATGTGCTGCTTTTGGCAGTGATGAACTGTAAGAGTGGCTCAATTCTGACATGTAACTTCCCCAGGGGGCTTTTAGTACGGAACCATGAAACAGGAACTCCTTTTAGTAGAAGCTGCACCATTGCCTGTCATTATCATAAACAGTGAGTGGCATGTGTGCTGAAGCACGAGATCCCAGTGCACACACAGAACTCTCAAATTAATTCAGAGGCAGAGCAAAGTACACATGATGGATGTTGGCCACATGGGTGAAAATGCTGCTGCAAGTCACTCCCAGAATGTGAAAGTAAAGGTTGTATCAGAACTTACTGGTGGGAGGAGTGTGTGTGTGTGTGTGTGTGTGTGTGTGTGTGTGCGTGAACTAAGTAATCAAGATGAAGGGAGATTTATACCCAGTCTCCCAATAATCATTATAAAAGCACTGTCTTCCCAAAGAAGAAACACTGTTTCTGTAGAATATGATGAGAATGTGTTAATCACAGATTAATTTCCTTAGATGGAGTTTTCAGAGTATTCTAGGGCTGGCATTTATTTTGGTTCTGAAAATCATTTTAATCACAGCTTTATTAAGGTTCATGTCACAAACATTTTGGAAGCTCTGTTTCATATCAGAGAGCCAAATTATTTTTGTTTGTGTTGTTCTAGAGGTCAGGGCTGAAACCTTTATGTCAGAAGGTGACCCAAGAACTGGGCAGAGTATTATATTCTAATTCGGTGAAAGTACGAAGAAGAACGCACATTTCATAGTGTGTTCACAGGCTCAGTGAGTCTGAACAATCAGGGGTAATAAGTAATATGAGTTAAGATTTTCCTTCACTAAAAGAAGAAAATTAGAAATTTAGAGATTTTTACCCTTGTGTCTGTTTTTCTGTTGTCATTTCCTCCTCAACTTGCAAGCCTTTTTTTTGTTATCCGCTTTTTTTTTAGTATGTTTAGCTAAAGCTAACAGAGAATGAACATATTGCTCTCTACCAATAAGATTTTTGTTGCTCCCAATGTAAGGTCAAATCATTTTTTTGAAGGGTAAAATTCTCTAGAGAGCAAACTGCAAATTCAGATATGAGTGGGACACAACTTTCACCCCTTCTCAGCTTGCACTTGGTGTTATTGACAGGCTTTCCATCACCTTTGTGCTCCATTTGCAATGGTGTGGTCTTTGGCACAAGAGGTGAAAGTGCTTCAGCCCTGTGTTGGCTGCAGAGACAGGTGCAGGACTCCACCTTTCCTTGGAAAGGCTCTGGTACAGTGCAGCAGGACTATGACGGAGCAGTCTGTGGGCTGGAGTTAGACCTGGCTGGCTGAACCAGGATGATTGCTACCAACTTGCCGTTGAAGGCTGCGAAAAGGCACTTGAGGGCGTCACACATTGTAGGGTCACCTGTCAACCAGCTAGCAGCTTTCCTGCTGAAACAGAGCATCACACAAAGCTCTCTCTGCTGAGGCTGTATCAGAGAAAGAATGAGCTATGTGTTTTTGCATTGGTTACTCTTCATGAGATAGCCCTTAAACTTCAGAAAATAAGCATGCATTTTTGTTCATTTTGATAAACCCAGCCCATCTCTAATACTCTTTCAACTTACTTGTAACTTTTGTTGGGATAGCTGAAGTGTTTAGGGTAGAGACATCAGAAAGAGCCAGACACAGTAGAATTGTCCTTGATACATTCAGGATTGAAGTATTTCTTCAGATACTGCTGTGGCTTTAGAAAACCTTGGGCCTTGCCTCAGTTTAGTCACATTTGAAAAGTTTGTCAATTCTTAGCAGGACTTCTGCTCTTGCTAGAGCTCGGTTTTAGCATTATTGGTGTTAGCATGGTGATTTCTCCTCATCTTGATAAAAGCAAAAGCCCTTATTCACAGAACTACTGAAGACTCTTATTTCAGGTTTTTCTTCTTTTACTCATAAGTGCCCATGGAAATAAAGCTGGAAATGCAAGGTATAATTCTGATCACCTGGAGCAATCCATTTAGTGGATCATGCACAGAAAGTAGGTGTTCCTTGTATGTCATTCAGGGTTTTCTTTTTAAAATATTCTTGGCTAAAACATGGTGTTTTTGTGTGGACAGCAGTACTGATGCACTATTGGTCCACCTAGCCCACCACTAACCACCTGGAATTAAGTTATTTTTGTAGCTGGCAGATTTTCTTTAAGCAAATGGTTCTGATTTAGCAGCTGGATGGAAATATCTGGAATGCTTTCATCCTCAATTGGTGACATTGTAGGATAAGGCAAGTGTGCTGCAAACATATGGTTTGTTTGTATCTTTGCAAATGGGTTGATGACAGGTCTAGCTGAGTTACACAGGCATAGTCCACCTAATCTCCACATTTAAGATCTCCTAAAAGATTGGTGTATCTTGAAGCTAGCAATTGGGTAAATCTGTATTGAATTGGAGGTATCCAAAATATCTGAACATAGAGCCCAATGGGACTGTTGAATCTGGCATATTTGCTTAAACAAGGTTTGCCATAAAATGCATGATATATACTGAAGTTCTTTTCCAAATGTCATGAAGTATTTCTTCAGCATTGTTTAAGAGGCCTTTGGAATGACAGCCCTGGTGGGCACCTTTCAGTGTTTCTTTACACCTCTTCCCAGATGCCAAAATTATCTATTCTCCTTTGCTGCTTTTTTTGTCTGAGCTCAGGCAAACTAAATAAAGAGCACTTTTGAATTACCTTCCCCTAGGTCTATCTGCTGTTTAGGCTGTGATCCTTGTATTTCTGCAGGAGGAAAGCAAACTGCAAATGTGTACAAGAAAAAGGACAAAAATGGATTATTTTTCTCCCCTCACAGATTAAGAGAGCTTTCTTCACTTTTTCTGATCCAAGAAATAAATTCTTGAAATTAGTAGGACCATGGTGAAGTGGTGGTTCAAT
Organism: Pycnonotus jocosus; assembly: GCA_013400435.1. NCBI lineage: Eukaryota > Metazoa > Chordata > Aves > Passeriformes > Pycnonotidae > Pycnonotus > Pycnonotus jocosus. The sequence continues at coordinate 575,847 of VWYP01028661.1, read as the reverse complement.
ATGGTGTTTGATTGTGTTGTCTCCAGAGAAGCTGGTCCTGAGCACTGGGAATTCCCACAGGTCCCATTGGGGTGAGAGTCCCTGACCCTGTGAGTGGCTGGCAGGTTGCCCCGTGCCAGTGGGCTGTAATTCTGAGTGCATCACGTTGGACTTTGTACGTGAGTTTGTCTTGCTGCAAGGCCCTCAGTCTCTGAAATTTCCACACATTTTTGGCAGCACAACAGTGTTCAAATGATATTAAGAGAGATAATGTGAAGCTGACAACTGAACGTTAGCAGGGTCTCAGTTGTCAATCTTTCCCTCAGTCCCCCTGTTCTGCTGGAGACTGGCTTGTTGGCCTGTCTGAATCTCCTGATGTTTTTCTGGATGTTATTTGTCCATGGTTTAGGACAGAGACCAGCGATGTAGGGGCTGTAGGCTGAAATAAATTTCCCTATTTCTCTGTATACAGCCAAAACCTGTGTGCATGATCCTCTTTTTGTGCAAATCTCCAGTAAGCTTTTGAACATGGGAGCCGTCAATGTGACAGGGCTGGGATTTTACCCCAGGTGTTTTTACAACTGCATGTTTAATCTGCTCTGAGCAGCTCCAGACAGAACTGCGATTTAAAATGCCTGAGCAGGTCTCTGCAAGCTCTGTCCCTGTGCTGCATTTCATAGCCCTGTACTGGTGTAATGCACAGGAGGTGACAGAGGGAAGAAGTGCAGAGTGAGTAGTGGGCAAAGAGTCTTCAGGGACATAGAATAGAAGAGGGAGCTCTCCTCGAATCGTTCAAGTAATAAAACAAGGTTTTGCTTCAGGGCCAACAAAGCAGTCATTTGCCTGAGGCTCCCAGCACTCGTTCTGAGGCATTGTAATCCTTGCAGAAATTTTTCCCTCCAGCTCTCAGCATTCACTTTACACTACTTCCATCTGTGCCTTTCTTGGTGCCTCCCATCTTGGTGGTCTGTTCTGCTCGAATGTGATTCCTGGGCGTGCTGCACTCCTGCACCCTCCTGTTACATTGGGAAATGCCTTACCCATTTAACCCCTTACCTTTAAATAATGTACACAGTAGGAATGACATTGGTTTTCAAAAAAACCCACAGCACAGAGATTCAGACCTGCTAATGTCTTGCTTTTTAGTTCTGGGGTTCTGCTTTGATCTAGCCTCACAAACGTTAGGTCTGAACTTGTGCCAGTGTCTGATCTGACAGTGTTTTGGTTTGAAGAAACATGCCTCTTACTTTTTAATTTTTTTTTTCCATGAGAAAAATTAAACCTGAATGGTTTGAGGGGGAATATTTTAAGTATTTGGAACAATTTCTGTGATATGAAACTGTGTGATCCATAGCTGTTGAAATGCAAGTGATGGCCAAACCCTGTGCTTTTTCCCCCCTGCAGTCAGAAAAAGGCCCGAGATCAAGAGAGCTGGGGAATCCTCCTAGAGTCTACAATCCTCTTTTGGTAGGTTCATTAGCAAGTAAAACAAATGTAAATCAGTTTAAATGGAAAGGTAGGTTAAAGTTATATGGGTGGATAATTCAAGAGGTGCACTGGAGAAAGCCCCTGCCACCCTTTGCTGTTGACCTTGGTGAGTTCCCCATCTCCAGAGAATGCCTGCTGAACCTTGTGCTTTCTGCTGCACACTGTGGGGAGACTGCTGGTCAGGTACCTGGAGCAAAAAGATGACCATTTTGTCCTAAGAGACTTATTTATTCCCTCTTGTTTTGATCACGGGGCTCTTTTGGCAACATTTTGGGCAAAATTTTCTCACCGCCTGAGGTGTTACTTGGGTTCAGTTCTGTTTGAAGGAAGAATGCCTTATGCTGGAGCCTATCCTTAAGTAGCTCCAACTATTTTGGTGAATGTAAATCACAGCTTGGTGTTACTTATAGCTTTTTATTGCTGTCTACTTGGCAGCTATTTTTGTTGGTGCATTTTGAGAACCAAATTATTTATGTATGTGTAAAAAATGAAAACTTTCTCTCAGCAGAGAAGACTATTGGTAAAATCATATCCAATTTTCTTTTTGGTGACTGGTGTCCTAAGGCCATGGGAAGGCATTGTAGACTAGACAGTTGTATTTTGAGCTTGGAGTACACTTGGCAGTAATATGAATTGCTGAAGATGTCTGGGAGAAATAATTTTCCCTCAGTGTCTTGCTGATCAGTTGGGTACACAACATGAACCTCTGAACAACACCCAGCAAGTACTTCCAGCTGCCTTCTGCCCCCAGGCCCCACAGGCACAGTCCCTCATGTGAAGAAGCACCATTTGAAATGACTGGATTGTCAGAGAAGACTTGAATACATCTAATTATTAGGGGCCAAAGTTTGTGTCCCCTGTTTGACATTTGGAAGGAGAACTCCTATGCAGAGCAGTTAATATCTGGCAGTTGCTGCTGCCTTTATAAATGCCTGGGTTTGCCTCAGTCTGCCAGGTGTGTGTCCAGCTGGGACACTGATCTGTTCATCTCTCCACAGCCTCATGGAGGCTTCTCTGAATCTTCACAGAGGAGTTCAGGATGACAGTCCCTGTGGCTGGGACTGTGCAGTTCTGTGACTTAGAAAACCCCTCAGGTTCTCAGGTTCATGGTGCCCATAGCCTTCTCTTTTAGTCAAATTCAGGATACGCTCCAGGTTATGCATCATCCTCGCCTTCCCTCCCATCTGCCAACATACATGATTACCACTTCTTTTGCTACGATGCTGAAGTGACCCTACTGCACTCTTTCAGGGTCCAGTCAAAAAGTAACTCAAAAAAGAAGGAGTGACCTGTGTGAGCCTGCTCCCCAGGAGGTCACATAGGTAATGTTAGTGCTGGTCCATGGGAGAGAGTGGAAACAAGTATCCTAGAGAGAGGGAGGAGCTCTAGCTGTGCGCTCAAAGCACTTTTACTGCATATGACCTCAGTGATTTAGATAGGGAATTTATAAATGTGAGCTTTATCTAAGTCACTAATTGTTAATATTACCATGTTTGTCCTGCAGCAATGTCAGGAGCTTTCAGCTGTGATTGCAGCACTGCTGTGCTTAACTCTGTGTGCACACTGAAGGAAAACTGCATGGTGTTTGCAGTATCTATGGGCATGACACACATAACCAATGACAATATAAATGTGCTTCCCTCAGAAGAGCCATGATGTTCCTGATGAGAAGTCCCTCTCACCTCTCTTGCCCTGTGTTCTGTGCAAGAGGGCAGTAGTTTTGGAAAGGATGGAGGAAATATGGAATATAATGCTGCTCTATGAGATATACCTGCACAACTTAGGGAAACTGGACTGCTGTTGTATTGTAGGTTTTCTTCAGATCATAGTAGTTAGCAAGGGATTTATCCTACAGGAGTTCATCTGAACTGCCAGTCTTGTCTTAAATACCTCTGTAAAAAGCTATTGCAGTGCGCTGTTGTCTTACCAAATGCTATTTTAATTGTGTTCTCGTAAAAATTCACTGAATGTTCCTTATTTCTTGTATCTGAGATAAAGAGAATAGTTTCTTCTTGTTTATTTTCCCTGTGGCATTCATAACATTGTCAGCCAGTGTAAGCTGAGATATATTACAATTATTTGAAGTGAGGTGTGACCCAGTCTTTCATGATCTGGGCTGTTGCTGAAAAGCTGCAGCTATGGGGATGGGAACCGTATGGTGCCTTATAAAAGCCACTTCCATGCACATCTGCTCTTAGTGCTTCTGAGAGTTGAGGTGTGTTCTTAGATATACTCTACAAATGGAAGGAAGTATTCCTCTACACATAGCTTCAGGTTTAGCTCTGTGTCTTCGTTCAGAGATATGAAGGATGTTTTTTGGTTGGATTTATCTATCATTTGGGCATTTTCTGCTTGCTGAAACAGTGCTCCATGCTAGAAGTTTGAATGAATGAATGAATGTGTGTATCCATCAGGTTTTCTGCCACCACTGCCTAGTGCTTGGCATTTGAACCTAACCTTATTTTAGTATTACCCTGGGCTGTGAACTGCAATTGAAGAGGAGAGATATGCAGACCCTACATCTGGGCAGCAATGCTGGGTGGAGAAGGGGAGACCAGCAGAGACTGGTATCCTTTTTAACCATCATCGTCAATTCTTTATTGCTGTTCCATTTAAAAGCCAAATGAGTGAACTACAGGCTTTAAAGGGGTTCACTATTGCCTTCTTTTTGTGAAGATCATGGTCACGCATCTCAGCATGTCATCTGTTAAGGGCCACACTACATCAGCTACTGCAGGTGCCTTAGTGTCATTTACTGCTGGATGAACACAGTGCCATTTGAGGAAAAAGCTGGTAACATTTGAGGAACTGGCAAGTTTCAGGAGGATTTAATCAGTTGTGATCAGGTGGATCCCAGCAATCATTTAGGGAACAATTCCCTTAGTTCAATTCAGAACAGAACTTGAAAGTGAATGCAGTATGTCCAAGTCCTGTTTCTTATGTAAGTACAAGCAATATAAAATAATTTACATCAGATCTTGTCTTAAGAACTAGGGATTGTTTCCTTCCCCTGTTTGGGAAATCTAAAGGTGTAATTAGATGTTACATAAATTGGATTTGACACAAGACAAACTAAGGAATTCCTGTTTCCAACCCCTGCTGCTCATGCCTGTTTCTGCTGCCAGTTTGTTGCTGCTCTGTTGTGCTGGTGCAGCTGTTTGTGAGTCTATGCTGAAATGATGCAGGTTAAACTTCTCCACACACAAAAATATCCAGCAGCAAAACTTTTTTTTTTTTCTTATCAGCTCAGATCTGCAGATCCAATCCAATTTTATTTATACACATCCCTCCACAAAGACATGCTGATGTAAGGAATGTGGTACTGGACTGTGGTGTAGCTTTGGACCCAGGGAAAACAGGAGTCTTTAAACAGAATTATGTAAAACAGTGATACTGGTAATTCCTGATGCACCCTTTGGCCTGAAACAGCTTCTGCTTTCAGCTTGTATGCACACACAGATTCCAGATGGTAGTGGCCTCAGCTGGTGCACTGCCTATCAGTGGGGTAATACTCACCAAACTCTGAGGGGTCTACCTCATTCTGAGTTTTTTATACCTGCTTTATATATAGCAAGAAAGCTCCAGTGTTCTCTCACAGACTGTTTGAATAGTAGCAACTGTATTAGGTACAAAACCTAAACTCAACACAAGCTGTCTTTAGGGAAGGAATGAAAATGCAATGCAGAGAAACTAACCTAGTGACTCCAGTTCTGTCTCTGTGTTTAGCTGCCTAAATTCTCCATTCATGCATGCCACAGCAGAAGAAGATAGGTAGAGACAACTTCTTTTGCAGATTACTTAGCATTTTCCATCACTTTTGCTTATTAGTGTAGAAAAGATGGAATAGTTTCTTAAGGCATAATGGTTTTTACTCTCAACCCATGCAGTTCCTGCCTCTAGTACAGTAAGGTTTGGGCCTAAGTTGCTGTGCAGCTCTCTGAGCCTCTGAGTTCTGTACTGACATTTGACAGCCACAATATCAAGGTGGGTTTACTCTTTTAAATGCAGGATACTTAAAAGATGTTAAGTCTGCACATTGTTGGACTGCATCCTGCATCCTTTAAGCCTGCTTAGGAGAGAATTTTACTTCTCCTCTGACCTCCGCAGGATGGGGTAAACCAGAATAACTCCAGATTTTGCCTTCTCTGAGCATGCCAAATAGAATTAGTATGTAAAGCCTTACCAATTAACAGAGATAATTACAAACTAGGATGCAGGGAACTCCCATTCACTTGCAGCATTCACCAGTTTCTTCAGAAGAGATGCAGGGATAACACTCCAGGGTGGGAACACTTCCTTTTAAAATTACTAAGCAACATTATTGTCTTAAATGTAAATCAGACAATTAGTGGGGTCAAGAGACCACACAAAAGATTTTATTGGTTTGAATAAAATGCAGCCTGACATCAACTATTATAGTAGCAACCAGAATTTCTGAGTATGTGTGAATCACCATATCTACTGTGAATCACCATATCTACTGTGAATCACATCTACTGTGTGAGCCCAGTTTATTACAGGGCAGTAATTACTTAAATCCAGCTTTAGTTGCTGTAAATACTGTATTTTTACCTACTCTATTTCTTGTGTATAATTTCTATGCAGTCTTCATTCTATGCCTTATGTTTCTTTGACTTTTGTCTCCTTGGTGCTTATTCTCTTCTGTTCTTGTGGGGTTTTACTTAGAAGTTATGTAGACTATTTTTTAAAACCATAAAAGCATGATTTTAACAGATTTTAAATTAAATCTTGAGTTGAGTTTTCGGCTAACACCCAAGTGTTTTGGCTTTTACTGCTTATTTGGCATGAATTACCTTTTCAGCCAGATGTAAGTAGTACTACTAAAGTGAAAAAGCTGTGGCTGTACTAAAGTAATGTTTTTCAGAAAGTTCTTCTTGTGTTAAGGACTGTAGATCATCAAAGCAAAATAAATCTGTTACTCTCCAGCTTATATTTTGAATAGATAAGGCAGACAAATGATGAGAGAAAAGATGCCATATCGTCTGGATCATGTGCAAAACGAGCAAGGGTACTGGGAAGATGTGGTGAGAACATATGTGAAGTTTATAGTAAGTTGGGAAGTGAATCCAAGTCATGTTTCAATGTACTAAAAGAAAGAACAACCTCCCTTTCCTCCAGATTCTCCCACCCTAAATTTTGGATCAGCATGGTTGTTACAGTTAACAATAACAATAATAATAATAATAATAATAATATTACCTGAAGAGAACGTGGAAAAATTTTATTAAATCCTTATTTTCTGGGAGAAGTGGTTTAAAAAGCATTGTCTTGCCTTTACAGGAGAGACAGAGTTCTTGCCAGCCAGCCATGGATGCAGGGCTTCTCCAAAGTGAAAGACACTGCTAGGTGTTTAAACCAGAAGAGCTGCAAGGGAAGAGAGGACTGGCCCTGCCAGTTAGGGAGACGCAGCTAAATAAATTGAACACTTTATGCAGTGGCAGGAGCTGAATCGTGTGCCAAAGCAGACAGTAGGCATAAAGCCCAGTTGGCATCCATCAGTTTCTAAGAAATATCTGACCACAGGCATAAGGATGACAGAATTGGATTTTATTTAATTCTTCAGAGGTCTGTGGGATTGCAATCCCATGCTTTTACTGCTAGAAGTGCAGCATGAGGCTGATGTGAAACCTAATATTTGCTTTCATGTCTCTTTGCAGCAGTACAGCACATAGCCTGGGCAGGTATGCTGGGTGTCCCTCTTACAGAGGGTGTTCAGTGGACTTGGTGGGAGAGGGAAATGTTATTACCTTTCAGTATATAGACAGTTATTGCAGCCTAAAGGAAATGAGGTCCAAGCCCTCAAAAGTTTTTTGTCTGACTTTAAGTGATTTCAAGGGCATTCAGGCCCAGCATATTTCCAGGGCTTGAGGCCAGTGTGATTTTGTGTGGTGCCACCAGTAGCACAGGCTGTGCCACAGGCAGAGCTGGGATTTCTAGGTCGCAGGCTATTGGCTGAACTGCTGGACCAGACTGCCTTTACTAATCTTTTGTTCAGATCTGTGCCTTTAACCTGTCTGCTCTGCATGAGGAAAACCACTGTGGCTTTTATGCTGAAGCTGTGCCTTTGAGCTGAAAAGACTATGTGCTTCTTGGGTATGGGAGGGCTGTTGTGTTGAACTTGTGCACTGTGGGAATAAAAAGCCCAATTTACAGTGTTGGGTGAGCAATACCCGGCACCCACTCAGCCCAGACCTCTTTGCTGATTAAATCCTGCGCTGTGAGATCATAGCAAAGTAATAGCAGGAATCACCAGCAAATCAGGAATGCTTAGCTTGTGTTTAGCAGGAAAATCTTGAGGAAACACTCCTCACAGTAACCAAACAGTGAAGCGGAAAGAAGAGTGTTTCTACAAACTCTTTGATCACAAATATGTGTATTACATCTGTGTGTGCGTAAAAACAGAGTTTAACAAAAGCATGGATGAATTCCAGGTTATTAGAGCACCAAATTTTACCCTGGTTAGAGAATTCTGCTGAAGTGTACTTGTCTAAAAAAAAAAAAAAAAACAACTGCTTGATGGCATGTGCCTGGTTTAAAAACGTAAGTAAAGCTATTCTTCACTTGCTTTGAGTCTGCACATTAGAGTAGACAATCAGCAGATAATTTTGATGGTGATTTAGGGAAGGGGGGAAAAAAATCTAACTGGGCATAGAGAATCTGTGTTCACTCCCACTCCAAGGTTTATTGATGCTGTCTGCAGATTTGTGTTTGCTTTACTGCTGGTAGTTAGAACTGGTGATCAAAGGCGAGTGCAGCCGTAGCCATGAAGGGACATAATTGGTTGGACTCTTTGAGTCCTCTGTAACAATACTCGGTTTGTTGTGCTAGGCAGCGCTCCACAAAGTATAAAACATTGTATGATTGCTGGGGCAGTCGGTCAAATGTTTTCTTCTTGTCTCGATTCCTTTTATACAGGAAACCAATATAGCTCAGAGCCCAGGGATGAAAGCTTTAAACCTGGAGGGTGCCTGGTGTTTCCTGAGAATCTCATGGGGGAAACATTCAGTCTCAAAACAGCTTCGCTGACAGATATATTTTTGTAGCTTATTATTTTTTTCCTCCTCATTCTTTCTTTCATTTGAATATAATAGGCTCTTTATTTTTAAATACTCATCTGTTCCTGCTGTTTATATCCTCACCCAAAAATCATAATTCTCTGGGTTATTTTCTTTTTTGACATCACATTTCGGTAACTGTTGAACATATGTGCTACAACGCTTGTATAGAAGGGACATTGTTTATTTTTGTGTAATAAATTTTCCATTTTCTTTTCTGTCTTTTGAAAAGAATCCCATATTCCAATTTGAAGCAAAAGGTTATAGACCTATTTATAGTTTTTGAATTTTGGCAGTGATGTAAGCATGTTGTGTGGTTTTGTGACTTCATGAGACAAAAAGCTGGAGTTGCAGATGAATATGCAAAAGTATTATTTTCCCATTCTTTTTTCTTTATTACATGAAGTGGAGAAAATACTTCTGATGCAACTCCACCTGCATAGAACTTGTATATTTTGAGGACCACTCTTGGGTCCAAGCAGATGAGCTGCCCATTCTTTAAGCTACCAAGGCAAGTTTCCCACTGGACTCACACATGCTAAAATTCAAAGAAGTAAAATGTACAGAATGGCAAAGTTTAAATGTGGAATATGAGCCACATGCTACTAGTAGAGTTATTTTTCTCTTCCATACTTTTCAAAATTATTTGGTGTTTTTTAGTCACTGAAAAAGAATAGATACACAACTTACTGTTGAGATACTTTCTAATGCAGACAAAGAAGCAGCATAGGGTAGGAAAAAAAAAGATTTTAAGCAGCACAACTTTGCTTACATCCCATTGGTTATGGAACTGGGCCTCCAAAAAGCAGTATTACCAGGAGTTTAAAGGCTGTGGCACACAGAAGACTATCACAAAACTTACACAGCTACCTGGGCCACATTAGTAAGGACATCCACCAAGCAAAAGAGTTGGAAAGAGATTTAGAAACTGTAAGAGGCAGGCAGCACACCTTATTCTTGCACTCTCCATGTAAAATCTGTTTTAGTGTGCTATCTGGGAGAAGCAGCCTGCTCCTGCCCCCATGCCCCTCCAGCACTGGCAATGTTTGCCCAACTGCCCTCGTGTGCCAGTGGCTGCACAGCACCAGGTCAGCGTGACAGACACGTCACCTCTGGCACCAGATTTCATCGTGAGTTCCTGCACCTTGAAAGCAAGGCAGGCTGGGGAGCCAGAGGCAGACTTTGCTCTCCACGCTGCCACTGGCTCTGAATGACTTTTGAACAATTCTTAAATCTGATTCTTAATTGCCTGTCTACAACTAGCAACTGCAGTGTTTGCCTCTGAGAATATTTGAGAACAGAACTGGTGGGAAAAACCACTTTTTTGTTGCAGAAAAACTCTAGAGATTGAATTGTTTATACATATATATATATATATGTGTGTGTGTGTGTGTGTTTCTGTATAGAATTATTTAATATAGAACATCACTTTATGTGTCTATAAATGTATACACTTAATCTCCAGTTTAACAAATACCCAGATGAATAATGAAAACCCAAATAATAAAAATCTTCATTACAGAAGATTTCCTCTTCTTCAGATTTGTTAAGGTTCAGTCATAATGCATCTTATTGAGACAGTTCAATATGTTGTTGGAAATCTGATATTCTGTGGAAAGAAATATTTTTGCTAAAGTGGGATTTGCTACTCAAAAGCTGTTTCAGGAATGCCTTCCTGTTGCTTAACTTAATGTAGTGCCTGGAAATTATTTTAAGCTCCTTGCAAAATAACAGCCAGAGATCTCTTACATTATAATTCCTAATTATAATGTAATTAATAACTACAACTATGATTACTTAACCCTTTGAAGTACTCATGTTCTTTTTATGTGCTTTCTTCCTTTCAGAGTGATCATCTTAATTATTTCTGTTTGCATGCACTTAGCACCTATTAAAATGGAATTTAAAATACATTCTCAAGCAGATTAGAAACTATTTTATATATTTGGAGGACATCTCAGTGGGAATGGACTAGCTTTTTTCACCTTCTTCTGCTGATGGGCTTGGACTTTGGGTTGTGTCTTTTTCCCAGACCTTTAACAAAAAACTCTCTCTCTCTGCTTTCAGCATTTTGAGCCTTACTGGTAATGGCCTAATGATTAACTCTTGGAGCAATGGGGAGCCAACTGTTTGCAATCATTCCAATGTAGTGAATTCTGCCAGCTCTTAGAAGAAAGAAACTTGTGGAAGTTTGTAGATTTAATGTATTTTGTAACTGGATAATGAATGTTTTTTCATGTTTCAGTCAATATTAAAGGTTACAGACTCTTTGTCACTGTTCAGAAGCCTCTTGGGGAGGATATTTTAAAATCCCCAGTGGATGGAGGTCAAGTATGCAAGTCTGCCCAGGAGCAGTCTGCAAGACTGAACAAGTTATAGATACAATTTTAAAGAGACCTAGAAAACCATATTTTTCACCTTTATAATAAGTAATGACATGAAGAATTGAACCATCTGCATTGAGTGGTGTCCAAAAGCTGTGAGGTTAGGCTTAAGCTTGAACGTCACTATGCTGAGGCTGTGGACTGTTTACGAAATCCCGTCTACACAAGAAGTACGAGTTCAGCTTTGTGTTTGTTTCCTTTCCTGGCTGTGATGGGATCATCAGCTGCAGTTCCTCCTCTCACTCCCACAGAGGAATGGTGCAGCAGGGCTCTGAGCTGAGTTGGTGTGCCTGCAAAAGTGGCTCATGCCTGCCGAGCTGCTGGGTCGTCCTGGGTGTGCTGGGAAACTTGAGGCTCTAAAGTGTTCTGTAGCTCTTCCTTGTCCCCAAATAAGCCCTGGCTAACTGTGTTTATATGGTATCTCCTGGGCAGTTTTCCTGTTCTGCTTCATCTGCTTCTCTCAGCACAGCCTATTATGCGTAGGTGTCAGAACTTCTCCTTTTTACTTTCAGATCCAGATCTCTACAACATTGTTGAAATACTGCTGAGACTTCTGGAGATCTGAGTGATATGGGGGTTTTGGGCTTAATTCTGAGATGGTCTTTCTTCCTCTCCGAATAAAGAGGAGTGATAAAATTTACTTGCCTCATTGTTTCATGCAAAGGTGTTTGTGAAAGCTTTGGAGATGCTTGCAGGAAAAAGTAAAGTGCTACTGGTGGCAATAGTGTCATGCTATAATCTTGTCTGAATCTTCCATGATTAAACACAGGACTTTAAGTTTTCTGCACCTAAGCTTGGAACCTATTATATCATCACTGGAATCCAGGGCACTCTGTACACCAGTAACATACCAGGCAAAGGGACAAGAAAGGAAAAGCAATAGATGAAGGCTTCTTTCATGGATTGGAGCTGATATTGACCAGACATTACTCTCTTCCCTCCAGCTTGATAAGCTTTTTCAGTTTCTTCAGCCTGGTTGGTTTTATTCTGCCGTATTTATTGTTATATGGTTGTTGCCTTTTTTATTGCAGATAATAGCTAATTGAGACTCGAGGAACTTTATTTGTTTAACCTTGGATCTCTGGAAGAGTAGCTGATTACTTTGAACCTTTCAGCCTTTTGCTCTTAAATGCATTGAGAGAAGCAACTTGAATTTGGTGCTTTTATTGCAATTTTAAAGATGCAAATAGATGCCTTCATTCTTACAAGCAACATCAAAAGGCCAGAGAGTCTGGAATGTATCAATCATACGCTGGTCGTTCACCATTAATCAACCTACACATACCTGTATCTCTATCAGGATCTCCTCTCCTTCCAATGAGTTCACCCTGCCCCACTGCTGGAGAAATACAGTCAGGAGGAAACTCAATAGGGCCCAGTTGTCATGTGCTGTAAGTAAGGACAGCTTGACTTCCTGACATACTTAGATATGAGTGTAGTGTTTGTCACATGAGTGGGTCTGTGCTTATATATATGCAATGCCATTACAGTTCAGCCGTGGAGTTAGGATTTTCTGTTTGCAGTTCTCATGAAGGTTGGTTAAAATAACAGATCCTAACTGTTGCAGACTGATTAGCTCATTTTATGACTGATAAAACCAATAAAGTAATAAACATCAAAGTGCTTGGGTGCAAAGTCCAAAAAATGTAAAGTAAGAACAAACACAGAAATACTTGATGGTTATTCCCAGTCCCCACGTACAAGAGTATTTGTGTGTTAAGCCTTCCCCTTTTTTGTGTTGTGCAGTCTGTGCGTCATCATTGCTTAACTCCACTGTCCCTGTTGTGCAATGTGTTCGGGCTTGCATCTCACCAGTCAATATATTGGTTTTTGTTAGTGCTCTGGTTTCATAAACTGAATTATCTCTTTGGATGGGAAACACAGTAAAGGAACAGATGTGTTGCTTTAGAAGGACAGTGTTCTTGTTTGTTTGCATAGGTATTACTTAACAGAGGTTGTGTATACTAGATTGCATGCTTTTTGGGGTTAGCTAAAATAATACTGGATTGCATGTGTAATACATGGAATAAAATTTTAAAAGCTCATTTCAATGGAGTTAAAACCTGTTTCCTTGTTCTTTCCCTTCTGATGTTTCCTCTCAACCCTGTTATTATTACTTTTATGCTCCAAAGATAAGCTCACTTGCCCTATAAATCTAATGACAGGAAAACTCTGCCCTGGAAAGTTCATATTAACACACAAGAGCTCATATTGTTGTTAGACAAGAAAATTATGCAGTAAAAAGAAAAGGTATTAGATCACAGGCAATGTGCAATCCTGTAGGGAGTGTGTAAGAAATACAGAATCTAGCCCAAATATCCCAAATTCTAGTCAGTGTGTCAATGAAAGAGATCCTGTCTGCTGTTGATTCCTTCTCTCTTGGTCATGCATATCTCAGGTACCTGCTTTGTGGTGATAGTCCCAATAAGCACAACACGAAGACAATATATGGAATATCTGGTGGGGAAATATAAACACGTTGTTGGTTTGTTATTTATTCTTGTTTGGGTTGTTTTGGTTTTTTGGTTTTTTTTTTTTTTTTTTTTTTTTTTTTTTTTTTTTTCTTAAGCCAGCAGTCTTGTGTTGTGACAGAGAGAGCAGAAGCTGCTGGGTGCCATAGCTCAGGATTCTAGCTGAGCTGATCTACTGGCTTATTTTTGAGAAAAGGGGCCCATCCCTCCCTTTGCCTGCTGCTCTGGTGAATGTCGGACATCACACTACACTCATTCTGTCCCCCTGTATGGCACAAGATGGATCCTGGGTAATTTTGCTGGCTTGCTGAACCAGTGTTAAGTAAGGGGTCTGCAAGTGCCAAGACCGGTTGAAGAGATACCCACAGAATTTCCCTTCTGTTAACCTCTCCATTTTTCTGATTTGCTACCTAAATTTCTGTCTGCAAACAATAAGGAACTCTTTGAGAGAAATTATTCCATGGTGAAATGTGGCACAACTGTTCTGTAATTTTGCTTTTATTTGCTAGATACAGATCAATGTTTTTCTTTTCTCCTAAAGTCTCCTTTATGTTATGGGATTGTCTAATGGCAAGCTCTTCAAAGGAAAGAAACAGTATTCTCACACACATTGAAGCCATCATTGTTTTCCCTGTTGCTCCTTTGGCTGGATGCTGTATTCAAGGAGTAATTGTGGGAAGTCAGTGCTCCTCTTCCTAAACATAAACTAGGCTGAACTGCACTCTTCCTCTCTGCTATTGTTAGCCAGAGCATTATAAAATTGCTGTGTACCAAGTCAGTAGTGGAGAAGAAAAAGCAGGACAATTAGCATTTTTTTTTTTACAGCTTAATGCAATGCTCACCTTTTCACCTGCCCTACATAGGATTGTTTGCAGTGGGAACTATGTCAAATAGTCTTGATGAGAGGGATGATTTCATTCTCTTTAATGAAATTATATGAGGAAATAAAGCAAACAGATTCCTCTTTTTTTTTTCCTCAGCAATGCCGTTCTCTTTCAGACAAATGTTAGCCCGTGAAGTGAGCAGTTGTATGTTTGTTCAGCAAGCATGGTGAGAGCTTTTTCAAATTCATACAGTCTCTTTAGCTAAAATTATTATTAAATAATTTGTCCCTAACTTCCTCTGTGTTGCCACAAGAGAAGTCAGTGAAATTCTGTCAAACATAGAACCAGATAAGCAACTAGTTTCTATATGCCTTAACACTTTCCCACTCCAGATTGAGATTGTGAGGTGAAAAAAAAAAAATAAATCAAAGATTGTACTGCTGGAATTATTCATTTGCAGCAAAAAAAGTAATATAAAATAAGTGTCAGAGAAATGCATGACACAGCTGCATACTGTTAAGGAGGATCTTGCTATAAATTTGTACTTTTTAAGCCTAGAGAGTTGGAATGAAACTCTTTCTGCTGCTAAAATGTTCTCTGTCTATATGTCCTGGGGATTTTATTATTCAGATTCTTCTTTCAAGAAATAAGGTGAGAAAAGAATGTTGGTTTGCAGCAAGTGTGAAATATCATATGGAAATTTCTAGTATGGAGGAACAAATTCAGTTCTGTGTTTGGAATTGGCTTCTAGCTTTTGTTTCTGTTGTTTAAAAGATACTGCAATTTTCTGAGCAACACATCTAGATGCCAGCTGTTTTGAAGACCGTGATTTTCAAAACATTTGTGACATAATAGTATATTTTCAAGTCTTGAATATGGCTGATTTGGGCCTGGGGAATGTCAACTTGATCTAATTTAATATTTTTATTTATTTTATTCCTGGTTTGTATAAGTAAGTAGATTTATAGGGCATCCGTAGAAGAGGGAAGCATATATCATTTAAGAACATGATTCAGAGAAGCATTTCATCCTTTTGATTAGGGTAAGAAAATTTTATTTTTTTAAGTCACAAACACAGTGAATGATGATAAGCATGCTCAAAGGATTTTTAGGATAGTAAGGCATGAATAAATGTTGTCTTTCCACAAAGAGATGAATAAAGTGATTGTATTTACTGTGGCTGAGCAATGTATTTAAGAATATCTAGTACTATTCAAAAATGCTCTTTTAATAACCTTTTTGTGCAGATAACTGTAGGCCCGTGTGAATGTCACAGTCAAAAGTAAGGAGTCTTTTTCTGCATTGACTAGCCCAGTTTTAGAGCTGAGTTTGAAACTGCAAGTCTTCTCCAATAGAAATGGAAAGACAAGGATTCTTTTGCCAGAAAAAGTGAAAATTGAAGGCGTTGAAATGTGAAATGAGATCTAATAGCTTGTGCTGCAATGAATTTTACTGACCTACACTATCAGTTGAAAAAGCTGGCTGGATTTTGGGATAGCCAGCCATCTGAAAAATCTGTTTTCATATTTTGTGTTCCAGAAAAGTAATTATTCTGGGCTGAACATGACTTTAAAAGTTGAAACCTATTACACTGTTCTGTCAAAATTAAATCTTGGCAGGATTCAGTCTGGGGAAATCAAGGCCTTGTTCAAACTGAAACATTTAAATTTAGTAAGAGTTGTTGAAGCAGAGTCTGTGTAAAATCTCATACCTGATAGCCAGAAACATGGTATAGTTGACTATAATTGTGCTTGAGAGTCTGCTTTTAAAGGAACTATTTGAAATAGTCTCATAGCAAAGCAACCTTCCTTATCACTTGTGCTCTGAGACATCATTTGATCTTTGTATCTTAAGCACTAAAATGAATATTCAGCAGTTCTCTAGGGGTGAGGAATAAAGCCCTGACCCAACAGAAGTCTGTGGTTTCATGTTGAGGTCATGTATATTGGTTTTGTGTCATAAAGTGTTCCACTCCTTCCCAGGTTTGGTTAGGTTGTGCTGAGCTGAAAAAGCTTTTCTTGGCATAGGATGAATGATTTTGAAGATGTTTGTCCCATCTGGACTTTCCTGGCGGAACTGTAAGGAGCTGGGAAGGCAGAGAGAGGGTTAAGGAGTGTCACTAGGCACCATAAGCTGTTACAGACAAACCCTGTTCTTCCCGTGGGGCTCAAGTACTGCCACTTTTACAGCTACGGAACACAGGGGATGACTAGTGAAATCTTCCTGACACTGGAAGAGAAGAGTTCGCCATTCTGTGCATGAGAGATTTGCATGAGAGCACGGATTATGCATAGGGCCAGTTGTTTTAAAGAGGGATGTAATGACTTACCCATTGCCTGCCTGAGCGCTCCTTTTTAATGTTAAACATCCATGGAGCTAGAGTGGAAACAGCCTCAGTTGGCCACATTTCTGAGAAAAGCGCATCACAATAGCACATTAGTCATCCTCACTTGATAAAAACAAGAAGGATGAATGAAAAGCTGTAGCACAATGTAGAGCTCGCAAGAGCAGCTTATATTGAAAGAGCTAGGGGTTTTCCCTCGTTGTTTTTAAAGTGTGTGTAAAGACACCAGTGCTCCTTTGAAACCTTCTCGGTTTTAGGTTTGAAAAACTACAGACTCCTAGAGATCTCAGGACCAGTACCAGTGGTTCATTCAGGCCTTTTACCCTTCGGAAGAAGAGAAACACAATTCTGGCTTCTGCCGTGGCATGAGGCCATCTGATGTGTCCTTGGAAACGGCCAAGGAGAAAAGATTTGCCTGCTCTGTGTAAACATTCAAGAGCACACAGCATTTTCTGGGGGAGCTGAGCTTTTGTCCTGAGTCACTGCATTCCTTCTCCAGGACTGTGCAGTTAGCTGCTGCCTTCCAGCACGCTGCACAGAGCAGCTGGATTGCACGTGAACACTGCTTGCGGCACCTGAATACTCTTTAAGTTATAGCCACCAATGGCACTATACTGAATAAACACTATTAGTCTTTCTCTGTTTCAGCGTGCAGTAAAGGGCAGTTTTCCAGGATTGAATAAATGCTGCAGTGCCAGATGTAAGGATCTGTTGAGCTGTATGTAGAGAAAAAAAAAAAAAAAGAAGCAGATTTGATGACTTATGGAAAGACTTCTGCATGTAACAGAAACACAGAAATGGTGCCTTAGTTGCTGGCAGAAAATAATAGATGGAACTCTAGATGCAAACCCATTATTTGAGCAGTATGTTGGCTGGGCAATCAGGATGAGAATGATCTCTGTTTCTCATTGTAAAATAATGTATCAGTCAGATGTTAGTCATCATTGCAGGAAAGTGGCAAAAACACAGCAGTAAAGAGACCCCAATATACCTACCAGATGATGCTCAGACTGCTGATGGCACCAAGCTCACATCTGTAAGTTCAAAGACTTAACACTTGGTCCTTCATTCCCACGTTTGTTCATCCCACTGCTTTGGTTATGTGGGCAAAATTTCATCGTGGGAGACACTTTAAACTGGATCATGCGTTCACTGGCATATGAAGAGTGCTTCAAAAATATGAAGCATTTTTACATGCAATGTGATTTATAAGTTTGCCTTTTTTTCCTGTGTGACTGATTTCATTGTAATTTCAAGCTGTGATGTTACACAACAGAAAGAATCACCCTCTGCTGTTATAGTCCCTTTTATTCTTTGCCTCTTATTCAGTTTGTCATTGAACTATCGGGACAAATGCCTCAAGAAATGGTGCAACGGTCTCTCTGAGGCTTTGGAGGCCTGGACAAAGCAATGGAAGGAACATGCAATGTGCAAGTTATGCACTAGGGAATCATGAAGACATTCAGTTACTGTTTTTTGTTCTGAGTAAAATGACTTTTGTAATTTAATTAAAATGCAGAACTCAGGCTTGCAAGGTGTTCAGCACTCTCTCCTCCTTGTGAAGACAGTCTGTCTGAAGAGTGACAGATTTTTTTCTCTCCCCTCCTGTGCTTATGTACCACAGTGACATTTGTTCCAATCCTGACATGACATTTAGATTAAACATTTGGAATTGAAGTCCCTAACTTTGCCAAAAAAACTAACTCCAAGGCAGATAATAATACTGTGAGGATAAGCTCCTACTTCAAATGAGTGGAAATATTGTTTTAAATGTGTTTAAATATGTTTGTGTCATAGGGACCATGTGTTTGTGTTAAACTAAAATATAATTGACTATAAAACAGTCTTTACAGGTCATGATTTTTAGGAGGTCACTACTCCTATTTTCTTTTAAAAGTTACAAGTGAAATGTCCTAAAATATAAATTTCCAACGATGGATTATATCTTACAATATAAAATAATGTTGCTTATGCCCAAGCAAATAATAAGGCCACTTGTCTGATATTAGGTCTTAAAGTATGACTAACTTAAGATTTCTTAAAAAATAAAAAGGAGGAAAGGAAGAGCCTTGAATACAACTTCAGAAGGGCAAAGCTTTCTACTTTGTGTACACTCTCTGTTCATGTGACTTTGGACAGCATGACAGTGCAAGAGCAGATTTTGAGAATGTCAAGGGAAAAAGACCAAAATTCCATTCGCTAAAGTCTGAGAAGATGTGAAGCTTAGCTGCATGTCTTCAGTATGTCAGACTTAAATGCAGTTGCCTCTGGAATGAAGCTGACAACAGAGAGTGATTAGGCAGTGTCTGTGACTGATTATTTAGATTATTTATGCATCTCACCTTAAAAGTCTACAACGACTCAGACTGGCCTCACCAAGAGTCTGGGCTAAGGCATCCACCTATGAGAAATGCCATCAATGTGATTTCTGTTTCGGAGGAGTGGAAGGTGATATTAAGTCTGAACTTTACTGTAAGGTAACTGAGTAAGTTCCATAGATATGTATATATATCCTCATTGCTCCCAGTGCCACTGGTCAAATCCCGTTGCTGCTTTTTATGCCTCTGTCACTGAAAGTGGAAAAGGAAAAAGCAGAACAGGAAAAAAAAGAAAAAAGTTTTTTCTTCACTGTTCTCACTGCTCTTTGTGTGGTCTTATCTTTCAATCCTGATGCCCAAGGAGTTGCAGAATGACAATATTTCTCAAATCTGACTTGATTTTGGAGAAAATGACTGCAACATTTATTTCTTCTCCTAAAAATTAGTAAACTGCAGTTAATTGAGGCTGCAAACAAAACTACAGAAATACTTAATGGAATGCATCTGAGTTTCCACATCCTGTGCTGAAATGAAAAACCGAGGAAAAAAAGTAGATGTAAAGCTATTGTGATTTTAATGCTGGAAATTTATTTCAGAGGATGACTGGTGTTTTTGGTGAGAAAAGACTTTCTTCGGTTTTTATTGTTAATCTGAGTCAAAATATAAGCTCACAAAGTGAGCTTAAATGTAATGAAATATGGGATCAAGATATGGTAGTCAGCAATGAAAGTGAAAAAAACTTTCAAATTATTTCTGTAAAAAAATACTCAGGATGTTGGATGGATCTTCTCCTGTTTGAAAATATAAGGTCTTGTATGTCTCTGCAAAATGCACGGAATTTGGCTTCTAGAATTTCAGTACTTTGACAAAGCTTTAAAAAGAGCTGAAAATGAGGGAGTCTTTGCTCAAAATGTCAGCAGCTTGGCAAGGCTTTGGACAGTTGGCATTAACATCAATGCTAGTATTCAGCTGACACCCTTGTTCAATGTATCTTTCTTACTGCAACTGGCAGGGGATAAGGGCTATTGTGACTGCAACTTTGAAAGCAATATTTAATTAAGTAAATTGATGTGTTCATTGGGAAACTGCAAATCATTTTTATGTGGCCTTTTTTCCCCCCTTTATTAAAGGCTCTTGAAGGGGTACTCTTTGCATTCAATAAATTTCTATCTTTACAGTGAGTACTTAATAGTTTGCATGCTTCAGCTTGCTGCTCAGTGGGCATCAGTGGCAGAGCTTTTCTTTAAATATCGTCATTCTCTACCTACACTTTCAGGAAGAAGTAAATTTGATGGTGTTTGACTTGTGCTGAGCACGCAAATCATCCTTTTTATTAAAGGATGTTGTTCAGGTCTGCTATAGGAGTAAATAAGGGGAAAAAAATTAGCATTTCAGTGAGTTACTTCCCCCTGCTCCCAAAAATAATTTTACATACACTGTGCTCATGGAAGTAAAAATGAGACTTTGCTAATGTTTTGGAGGGGAAAGCAGCTTGTGCAGGGTGATGTAATCATTATACTCTGCTTAGACCTCCCAGAGAAGAGGCAGAAAGCAAGACGTGAACACTAAAGGGTTAAGCACAACATTGAGAGCAATTTGTCTATTGTTTCTCTACTAATATCTTTCACCAGCTTACCACTCATCACCTTTTCCAAGTAGTCTCCATATAGCAACAAATGGCGCCACAGATAAACCAGACGCAATCTCGTGTTTTCTTTTCATAAGCATTTGTAAATTTGTTAAAAGGAAAAGTAAGGGAAATGAGAGAAAATGTTTATTTTGTAGAAGCTGTACCAAGGAGCATTGAGAACAGGGGAGTCTTTTTGCTGTAACCCCCTGTGCTACCTGATGGGCCTCTACATTTCTGCATGTAGTTTGGTTTTCTTAAAGGAGTTGTTCTGTGTCATTGAAATGAACCTAGATTCTCTTCACACTACTCCTGAGGATCCTGAGCTTGTATTCTGAATATTTAGAGCATGTTGACAGAACCCTACGTCCAAAACTGGACCTAGTTATGTTCCACCTCTAGTTTGCTGCTAATTTTCATCTCTCTGTTTAATGCTATAACACAGCTTTCCTCAGTGACGCATCTGCATATAATTGCTATGTATCTGTTTTTCTGTCTGCAGCACAAAGATCATGAATACACAGAATGGGTTTTTTTTCCAGTAATGTTGCTCAAAGTCCTTAAATTTAAGTTTTTCCTTTACTAGTTAAGTTCGTTACTTTTCCTTAAAAAGAAATCGATTGCTTATCTTTTCTTTTTTTTCTTTTTTTTTTTTTTTCCCTCTAGGCTTCATTCAGTTGCAACTGACTTTAAAAGATGGAAAGCACTTATCTTTCTTTACGTGGAAAACAAACATATGCTTTATTTGATCGTAGATTATTTCAGTTAAAAAACCCCAACAAAACAACAACCAAATACCAAGTAAAAAACCCCATCCCAACCACCAAACTTATGAAAACTAAGTCTCTGCAAGAGTAGATAGTTTGTATCTCTTTTCTTGCTGTTGAATGTACGATAAACATAAATGCCAACTGTTCTTATTACAATAGAAGATTTCTAGGTTTTTACAAGCGTGAAGTGTTGTTGTAAGAGTTACTTATTTTCCCTTGGTGAGTTTTACAACATATGAAATTTTCACTAAGATGCACGGAGTAGGCTTTCATATTGTGGCTGAGTGCTAGTCAGCAGTCCAGGCAGAACTTCTGGAGACTGGTCATAGGAAAAGGTTATCCTCCTCCGTTCAACCTTCCCAACTGTAGCAAAGGCTAGCCAAAATGCATTTGAAACAGCTGTTCTTTTGTAGCAGCAATTACTGTAGTTGTTACAAGGAAGTTAGATGGTCACAAATGGGGGGAAGATCAGTTTAACAATTGTAAATCCTTTCCGCCACTCATTTCTGAGTATAGGAGCCTTGAATCAATGGAATTAACTTCTGTTTCTTCAAGAAATACAGTTCATGGAATGCCTTACCACCAAGATGCACCAAGATCTTGTTCGCAAAAAGAAAATCACATAAATTCCGTCCTGTCAATTGCACAACAATTATATTCCAAGTTTTTCCCATCTCGTTTGGTGATTTGCGTATAGGTGCACAAAGGCTGGTTGGCCTATTTAAATGGTAATGGCAAGATCTGGGAAGTTTATTGCCTTATATGTAAGATTTTTTGAGAACTTTTGTCACCTCTTTGGCCAGCAGTGAGCTTTGCCATATGATGTTAGTGGACCGAGACTTTGCTAGACACTGGAATTTTGCCAAAAAGTCAGCGCGAATTTCTGCCTGAAGTCGGTTTGAGGTATCTGTGGCCCTTGGTTGAACAGCAGAAAAAAAAGCTTACGCTCAGACAGATTTCCCTGGCTTTTGAAGAGCATCTTGTCTCCTTATCTTTTGCAAACTGTGCCGTAAACACTTCTTTAACTACTTCCAGAGCTCATTTCCACAAGCGCAACATTTGGCTGCGCGGTCCGATTACCACCAGAACAGAGGGAAGCGGCGTCACCCGGGCACTTTGTTGCCCGTGTTGGGCTCTACGGCGGCTCAGGCCGTGTTTACAGAGTGCCACGGTTAACGCTGCCCAGATGCTGGATCAGTGGGAAGCCCAGGAGCCAGGCATGGAGCGCCGATGTTTCCCAACCCCGGCCGCCTTATCCGAGTCCTTCCTTGCCTGGCTGTGCGAGCGGGCTGACCCCGCGGCCCGGGCCTGTGGCAGCCCCACACGAGATAGCGCTGCCCGAGATGTTGGAGTTGTGTTGTTTAGGCCACTCACAGCTTTTCAGCAAACGTTTTAGAACAAAGTGAAGGGGTTTCTCTGGCAGCTTGTGGGCCGAATAGCGGGCTTTTTTTCACATAAGGCTTTGGTAGAAATACCGCCTCTAACTACGAGATCATTTTGTGCAGTTGCTAACAAAACATATGGACTTTGCAGGAGCTGCACGGTTTCCAGGCTGTGTTTTGCTCTGATCATTATTTTTTATGTTTAGGTGTACATATTTTCCAATTTTTCCGTTTCCCACATATGTCGATGTAGTGGTTTCACTGCATGTGAAGTGGATTGCTCTCATCACACTGCGTGCCTCTGTATAATGTACAGCACAAACAGAACAGACAACTGGGGATACAAGCATCATAAAGTCACCCTAGGACAGTCGAGGATTACTAAAGTCAGTCATATCATCTTTTACATAATCATCTTTCTTGAGATAGCTTGCTCCTCATGGAACACACAAACTAGGATCTTTTGTTTGGTTTTGTGGCAGATTTTAGGTTGTGCATGTTACATGCATGTTATGTGCATGCATATGTCAACTAATCCTAGGAACTGAAGAAGTAAAACTGTTTTCAGCCATGCTGAGGAGATATTTGAAGCAAAATATACCATCAGTCTGCATAGTGTCATTATAGAATAATGCAATAATATGTTACTGAAAAGAGTAAATAATTTTCATAAAATAGATACTTCAGAAACAGTCACATTCTTCCATATCTGGAACATAAGAAAATATGAACAATTTGGAGCAACTTTATTTGTTTTCCAGTAAGTGTATACAAGGCACAGAAATCTCTGGCCTATACATCCATTCAAAATTATGTACCTATTTTTATGGGTTTGAAAAATAATTTAAATTTCATAATGTGGGGTTTTTTTTAACTTTTAAAAAAGGGTTTCTTGGTGTTTCTTGCATGTTTCTATTTAGGATTTCTTTTTGTATGTTTGTGTCTTTTGGTTGTTTGTGTCCTAAGGAACTAATATTTTTTCCCTGAATATTTTTACCTTTTTGTACAAGAAACTTTTGTGTACAACACACGAATGACCCCGTTACCTAAGCTACTACTATGATTTTTAAGTGTGTGAATAAAGGGGTTTTTTTCCTTTAAGGGCTGGCGGTAGGGTTCTTTTAACTGCTTCATATCCACATTCCAAAACCTATTTAAAAACCTGAGTCTAAAGTCCAGCTGACAATGAACTCTATTTTCAGCTAAAACTCCCTCCTCCCCCACTTCGCCACACACTGTTTCTGCTGCTGGTCCACTTGTGATAAAGAGCAAAACTGTTGTTTGGCTGACATGCAGAAGGAGTTGTTTATCAAAAGGAGGCTATTCTAGGAGGATATGCTCTTTAAACAGAACAATGGGGATTTTGAAGATAACCAAATCAGTACTACATAGGTGTTAGATCTGTTTTAAATTGTTTCTGTGTTGGAAAGTAGGAGGGGGCCCTGGTATTTGGCTTTGAATCCCTGGCTTGCAAGTGTGAAATGGCTAAATCCAAATTAGCTGCCAACTGTGCTTTGTACTGCAGTCCATACTTGTCTGTAGGGCCTGAGCACAGCACCTGAGGAGCTCAGGCTGGGGCTGCAGTGAAAGAGGCCCCAGAAAATACAATTCCATTTTGTGATCCAGGTGTACCTTGCACTTCACCCAGGATGGTTTTTTTTTTGTTTTGTTCTGTTTTGTTTGTTTGTTTGGGGTTTTTAAAAATTATTTTATTTTATTTTATTTTAATCCACCCTTGGTGCTTCCTAGTTGAAGCAGCAGTGCCTAAAAGCAAACCTATAGGCAGACTCATCTTTGTTAGGTCAGGTTATAGACACATCCTCATTCTGTTGATATAAATTGGTTGGTTTCTGTACATGAGAGAAGTATCAATAGCTGATAAGTGGGACGAGAAACCAGGGAACCTCATAGGAAACAGGTCGGTACAAAAGCTCAGCAGACACATGTGGAGCATTTTTGTTTGCTCACACCTTCTGGAGAGAGAGAATCTCATCAAGAATAAAGGTGACCTTCAAAGGCAAGGGAGAGGAACATTACATGTTCTGTCAAGTTCGTGGATGTCTGTTTCTATTCTTTCTGAGTTATGACAATCCCTAATTTTCTCTAATGAATGCTTTTCTTCAGGTATTTTCTCATATATTTTCGTTATTTTGGAATGTCACCAGGTAGAACTGAAAATCCCCCTTTCTCCCTTACTTGTAGTGGTCTTTATGATATATTTTAAAATCTCTTCCCAAAAGTAGTGAAGATTCCCTATAAATAATGCAGCATGAACTCCATTCCCTGCCCCCCTTGCATTGCTTCTATATGTGAAAAGAAAAAGAGCAGAAAACTTTCTTCTTCTCCACTGGTGACCGTATGCAAGTGATTTATTTAAGGTCACACAGTGAATTGTTTGCAAGACAGGAATGATTGTCTCTGCTGGCCATCTGATTAAAGCTCAGCCTAAATATGTTTGGAAATTTGCAGGTGGTTCAAGAGAATATCTGGGAGCACCCACTCTTCCCAAAAGATCTATTTTGATTGATTACAGAAGGGGAGACATCTTTTTTATTCACCTGGTAGGCATCTCCTGCCTTAAAAATTCAGAATTAAACTCTTTTTTTCAGCTGTAAGTTTCTTGCCTTCTCCCTCCTTCGATACAAATGCAAACTTAAATTCTTTTTGGTGTGAAAAGGGCACTTCAGTGACACCTGCCTAACATCACTGACACGGTTTGGCATCCTCACCTGAAGCCTGGATTTATTTTCTTAAAGATTCCCACTAGGTAAACCCCATGGCAAAACTAACCCTTGACAACTCTTGCTGTTTTAACCATCACCTTTTAGAGGCAAGTGTGATGATGTGGAGATGAGGAGGGGCAGTTTGTTTATGCCAGAGCCAGCCTTGCTGTTTGTTTTTTTATTCCGTCCTGAAGTAATGCATTTTCAGAGGCTTTATCACACAACCAGGAAGAAGTGACTCCGTGGTTATTTAGACAGACATAGGGATGTGCTTCGTGCAGCAAGGTAAGGGGTGTAGCCTGATTATTGCAGAAAGTTTAGACAAAGATAGTGCTGTCAACAGTGGCAAAAATTGAACCCTTTCCTGTGCTTGCTCAGAGTAATTGCATTGCAGGGGGACACAAGAATATCTTGGCCAACAGTGTAGTTTCCTGTGTTGTTCAGTCCTCTTGGAACCATGTGCTGTGCTCTGCTGCTAAGTTTGCAGACTGCTTCTTGGATATGTTACCTGAGATGTAAATTTATTAAATTAAAATGATCCTCTTTAACTGAAATGGATTCCTAAAGAGGGTTGGGGTTTAAATTGCAGCATACCAGTACAGACTTAGAGGCCGATAATTTACTTTTATGTTTGAAAATTCTGTCCTTGACTTTTTAACTTTTTTAATTTTATCTAAGTCAAGAAACCATACTTCCACTTGGCTGCGTGCTTTTTTGGTTTTCTTCTAATAACTCTTGACCTGCCCATGCAGATTTAACTGGCTGGGAATAAGAGTTGTTCCTGGTTATCACAATAGCTCATATACATTGACAGACGTGTTGGAAACCATATTTTATGACAACATAAAGGGTAGAAACCCAACTTAAGAGGAAATACATTCCCATATTTGAAATACCAAAAATTTAGTGGAGGAAATTAAACTTGCAGTTTAAAACTAACTATAGCTTAAACTAAAGTATAACTTGCAGTGCTGTGGGAGTCCAGTGAACAATTCTCTGTTTTGTGTGTACTCACAGCTGAAATTTTCTCAGGGTTGAGCTCCAAGCATCAATTGCTCCTTCTTGAACTCTGGTTTTGCTTTAATGATTGGTTCTCTGCTCTCACTGCTGTGCTGGATGGACTCTTTGTAGACTATCACAATGTAAATAAATACAATCTGTTTGTTTCTAGCCTGTTAAAAAAAAAAGTAACTTGTAGTTGTCAAAGAAGGGGAAAATGGGATTCATTTGCATGCCTTTGAGATGCAGGAGGTACAGGAAGCAACGGGTTTAGGGGAGGGCTAGCAAAGTCATTCCATAGGGGTATAACAATAGGGAAACATACAGAGTAGTTAGATGCTGTTAGATTAGATTAGTCCAGATTTATTTGGCAAGTGGTGTTTATTTTTCTATTAATCATATAGAGGTACTTAAAGCTTGCAGAAAAAGTCTTATTCCACAAATCAATGTGGAGAATGGTTAGTTTCATAGGTGTTTTATTTTTTTTAAAAATCCTCCATAGGAAGTTTTTTTTGGTTTTTTTTGGTTTTTTTTTTTTTTTAAGATTAGAAATGCTAGACTGGAACTAGAACATGGAAATGGAAGTAAAGTAGTACAGTAGTTCAGGACCACTGAATTTCTCTGCTGCCATGATTGTCCCTAGGCTGGATGTTTGTTCATCTTTTGCATTCATGATATTTTCTTCCTGCCTTTGCCTGTGTTATTATAATCTTAAATGTGGTGAAATATGCTGACTCGTATCAAATTTTATGTTTCAGCAAAGGAGAGCAAATAGAAAGAGCAAATTAATTCACAGTTGGCTAGAGCTAATTTTATGTAGTTACTAGCTTACATCATAGATTTCTCTGTCAGTTAGCTGTTTGAAAATAAAATAG
Organism: Pycnonotus jocosus; assembly: GCA_013400435.1. NCBI lineage: Eukaryota > Metazoa > Chordata > Aves > Passeriformes > Pycnonotidae > Pycnonotus > Pycnonotus jocosus. The sequence continues at coordinate 548,587 of VWYP01028661.1, read as the reverse complement.
GGGCAATAGCACGGCCTGAAAGGAAGAGAAAGGTTGGAGTTTCACAGGGACAGCCTCTTCACACCATTGCCAAATCACTACTCGTTTACTTTGCATTTGTAGTTATAAACTAGGACACAGGTCTGATGGTTGCTGACAAGCCCCCTCAATATTTGTGGTTTCCTTTCAAAGGTTTTATTTGCTGTAAACATTTTCTTGATGAAATTTGCCATGAGGGAGAAAGCTGGTGTAGGAGATGGCCGTGGAGCATCCCAGAGCTGGACCAAGTGGCCTGTGGCGAGGCTCCCCACCTCTGGAGTGCACCTCCTGCTGCTCCCAGGGCTCCCAGGAGAGCCTGGCTCCAAGCAGGCACCCTGGCTGTAGGAGGCAATGCTTGTAGCCACTGAGAACCTCTTCCAGAGGCTTTTTCCTAGACTAGGCAACCGCTGATCTGCACCCTTGACCCTCTTCCCCTGCTTCCCTCTGGTACCACACTCTTACTCCTCTTTTCTCCTGGTTTAGCTGCTTTTTCACTCTGAACGCTATGCAGATGCACAGTTCCCTGTTGTTTACAATCTCTCTTAATCCTGCTGTGAGGGAGAGCTTCTTCCAGTGATTTTCTCCCTTGTAATGCAACTACAGCCACCATTAACCTTACCTAAAAGCTGATGGCTGGTCATTGGAGCTTCTCCCGACCTCCAGCCCCCTCCTGCCCTATACCCTCTGTCAGGTACCATTCTGTAACCTGCACCTTCAGTGGAGAAACAGAAAATGGTTTTCTACTCAAAATGAGTGGAAAGGGACTAGTATTATCTGCGGCAAATACATGTATTTGCCATTATGTTATTTCATTAGCATAGCCTTTTCCTGAGTCCAAAATGCTGGCCTATTTGCCCATATTGAGTGACTGTTCTACTTTCTCTCTATTAATTTCCAGTGCAAATTTGAGCTATCTACTGAGTGCTACAATAATTGCGTGTAGACTAGTACTTTCTGTACTTTCTGACTTTAGTTAAACTGTAGGATGGATTTGTATCTTTCAGCATTTCCTCTGACCCACTTTTCTGAATTAGTTTCCACTGTCCCTGAAAAATACTGTCCTGCCTCCCTTCTGGTTTTGCTATTTCCTTTTGTTTGCTGAAATATTTAATAAAAACTTGCAGCAAGTAAAAACTATGGATAAAAATGTAAGTGGAAGAAATTTCATTGGCTGGACAATACAGAAGGTCAGATTTGGTAACCCTGATTTTCAGATGTATTTTCCTTAATTCTTAACTGAATGCAATTGTCAAGATTTGTTTTTCTTTGCTTGATTGAACTATTTGCTTTAGGCTAGCTAAAGATAAATCCTTTTCTTGTTCAGTTTTTACTTTTTTGATGCTTGTGATGATGTAATTCACAGAGTGTTCCATACTAGAAGGGTTGCCTGGTAATAAACTAGTTCAGTCCTTCTCTCTGAATTGATTTTTTGAGGGCACAAATGGTACACTCTAAATTATTTTAAAGAAAGAAGAAAGGAAAATGAGATGAATACTCTCCCTGTCCCTTCATAATTATCTCCTAAACATGTGGTACGGCATTGGAAACAGTGAGTAATCCTCACCTTCACAGCTCTGCCAGCCAGAGTGTTTCATGTGAGAGATGGTGTTTTGCTGACGCAGGGCTCTGCTTACTCCAGTGGGTTTCTCTTTGTGCTTATTGAGATGCCAGAAAATCTACTGCATAGGTCATGCAGAGGGAAATTAATTTGGTGCCATCTCGTTTCAGCTCCTGCTTATCCTTATCATGTGCCTGTGCCCTCCTCCAGAGGCTGGCAGGGGCTCTGCAGAGTGGCCTGTGACAGGAATAGCTGGGAGAGTGGCTTCAGGAGTGGCCCGTGACACGAATAGCCGGCAGAGCGGCTTCCAGCGCACTGCACTGCGAGCGGGGCTGCCTCCCCTGCCCTGAGGGAGCTGGCTGGCTCCCTGCCTGCCCTTGCCACGTGTGCCAGCCTTGTTCTACTCCCTCTCTTCTTATCTCAGTGTTCATTTAAATAAGATAGTCTTGAAAATGTAGCATGGAAGGTTTAGAGGATGACTTTAGGCAGGATTTACATGATAGACACCAGATCCTGCTTGTCTCTGTACAGGTATACCTGCTCTGAGGTTACCTTAGCTGCAGGGAAGTGCCTAGAATTACAAATGTGACCGAGAGGAACAGGGCTCGCCTGTGGTGTTTGGAAGGGTGGCATGAGAAGGGTGCACAGGATGGTTGTGTCAGGATTTGGTGTCTTGGGGCTACCTTGAGCTGTGTCAGTGCAGACTGTATGTAGGAGGCTGGGACAAGTGTGGTGAAAGCCACAAGAGAAGATCCTCCCTTCTCAGTGGGATGCATCTATACCAGGACTTTGTGGTATTGCAGCTAGGTAAATGTGAAATGTGGTTTGACCATTGTAAAACAAACCCCTTCCAGATATCACAAATAATTTTCCTTTTGAAAATTCTTTGTCATTCCAGTCTTCCCACACCTCCCAGCCTTGAATGCCTTACCTAATGCTCTAGACCAAGCATAATAAATCTTGCCCTCATTTTCAGATCTGTTGCACACACTCCCTGCACTGTGGCATTCCTTTTGTATTATTTTCCTGCTTTCAAGGTATATCTACTGTTTAGCACTCTCCTCATTCACACCATTACTCAAAACTGACGTCTTTCTAAGTTTTGTGAGAATCTGACAGTGTGAAATATGTGCACCAGAGACTTAACTGTAACCACCTGCTGTTTTCTCTATAATTACCAGCAAGCAAGTCCACTGTAAGTATGTGTGTCTCCACTTTAGATGCCAAAAAGACATTGATACCTTCTGAGTCAATCATCTGTTGGTCTGACGTGAAAAAAATATCTCTCACTTGAGTTGGAACCTTGTCCTTCTCTCGTCTCTTTACTGTTTGAGATTTCATGTGGTAGCTATGATAGCTTGGGTATTGCAACACTGTTGGGGGCCATATGGAGATACCCAAACTAGTCCTAGCTTTGAAAATAGCTTAATTTCATAGCTGGCTTTGAAAATGGTCAAAGTCTACATGTGCCTGGATAAACTTTAGAGGACCTCTCTTAGCTCTCATTTTAGCAGTGTATTTCAATGGTTATGCTAGTGACCTTTTTCAGTACAAGAATTCATGTTAATTCATGGCAACCTACAGCATTATTATAAGCCTCTTGACTGTTCCCTTTTTTTGGGCTTTGAAATGTAATCAAAGTTGGATTTATCTGATACTAAGAGATGAAACAGTTACCAGCTTTAGGTTTCCTCCCTTATTTTTGTAGGAGGTTAGTGCCAGAGCAAACTGAAATTGGAGGTGGTTTATGATCATGCTGCAGCCTGTACACTCCACTTGCTCAGGAGTTTATCCAGGAGGATCAGCTGATCCTGCTGCAGGATGGTGACCTCTGGCAGAGGCACAGGACAGAGACAGCTGCTTCTGCTCTCCCAGCTAAACCTGCTTAAGGCGTTGGGTGGGAGTTGTTAATACCATTATTTGTTTAATTGTAGGGCTAATAGGTTTGTGTGTGTGTGCACTTTGTTACAATAGAATACATTAAATAGAAGCAGAGGAAAGATTGAGTGTGCTACTTTGGGAGCTGTTTTCCAATCGTTGTTCCTTTTTATTAACGAAACACTAAAAGGAAAAGTAACCAAAAGCATACTCTGCTTTAAACTCTCCAGTAAAAAGACAGCTCACCCTGAAATATCTGGTGCCATGGGGGTATGTAGTACTTTTAGGAATACAGGGCAAAGGTGGATTTTTAATTAGCTTGGTCTTCTTATTTTTCTCCTAGTATAGATAGGCTTAGCTTTCTTAACCTTAGTACTTGAAAATAGGCAGCCAAGGGTGCTCTGGGAATTATTTGCTCAGGAAGTCTGTTAGAAAAATGGGAATCCAAAAGTTATTTCCATTTTAATAAAGAGAGGATAAAGTTTTTAATGATGATAGCCTTATGGAAGTGCAGCTTTTTCCCTTTCCCACCCCCCTCCTTAATACCCTTAATAAAAAAAAATAGAGATAAAACAAATACTTCACAAGCTACCACAGGGATCACAGTGGTATTTTGTGAGGTGCTGTGGGAGCCATCTCCTATGCTCAGGCCCACTGTGAATCTGCAAGTGATGGTCCTCTCAGGAAAGAAGCTGAGGGCACTTGGCAGTGGAAAGTATCTTGCCCATAGTGGAAATGGTGAGAGAATTGGCAATGAGGAGGTGACTGGTCGTTCTGCAAGGCCTGGTCTCTGGCCAGTTTTCATTTTCATCTTGTTCTCTTTCTGTTTTTCTTTCTCTCTTGCTTTTGTTATTTATACCAATGAGCAAATGTTGCTTATTTTTAGCAGCCTTTCCATTTTGCTCAGGCACTGATCCCAAGTAATGGAATGCCTATGGCCCTCCCTCAGGCACCATTCCACCTCTAATAAGAGCAAACAAATGCAAGCTTTGGTGGAGGGAGTTATTGACTTGCTTCCAGGCAAGTAGGTGTGTGTGATATATATAAAAGGTGCCCATGCATACCATGTGTTAGCACTCCAGCATCTTATGAAATGGCCTGGCATAATCTGCCTTGGGCTCTTGGTGAGAAATTGTTGTTCATCTCCATAAAGAGGCCTTGCAACTTGCTTATTTTAGAAGATATAAGCCTCCCTCTAGGAGTGCAAACCCCCCCAAATATGCACACCCATTTCCTCTACTAGAGCAAAAGCGAGGTCCTCCCTAAAGTGCAGACAGTTCCAGTTCTGGGAAGCAGATGGATCAATTAACAGAAGCAGAGGTAAGAGTTGTGTAGATAGGGGTAGATGCTGTAAGCCCCATTATTTTCCTTTTCTAATTTGGATCTTATATCTGATCTTAATTTTATTGCAGAGATGTTGACAGTAGGGATAATGGAGTCTTGAGAAACAGAGTTATGGGAGATCTTCCACTGAGGTGTGGATGTCCAGGGAGACCCTGCTGCACAGATTAGTAGCTGGCAAGCCACATCTTCCATTGAGTCTCCTAGCAGCTTTATGTCTTCTTTCCAAAGACCTTAGAAACTACCCCTTGTCTAAACCCCTTTAGGCTGGGGGAAAAAAAAAAGTAAGGAAGGGTGTATCCAATCTGAGACAACAAAGCTTATCCTTTTCTAATTCTACTCAAAGCATACACAAAAGAACTTCAGAATAAAGAAGCAGCATCTACATATTTAGACTGCAAGGAAGGACATGCAGAGTTTTAGGTCTTGCCCATCCGTGCTAGTCCTGCATCCCCCTCAGGTACAAGGGATTTGCTGGGAAAACAAGAGCCCTTGGTCACTGCTGCCTACTTTGCATCGTGTTTTTCTCTCCCCTAGACACGTTTGTATTGCTGTCGATGAAGTGATTTCTAGCTCATGCCTATTTCAGTTCCAGCTGGAAGGAAAGCAAGTGGGGAGATTGTCCCACATCCTCAGTGTTCCTGAGATCCCACCTAGCTAGTAGGTATAGCTGTGTAATGCTTGGTTCTTCCAGTAGGGTCCGCCTTAGTTTAAACACTTCCTGTAGGTTTTTGTCTTCCCAGTTTTCAGGCCTGACTGGTTTTGATAGAGTTAGGAGCCTGCTTACGTGCATGCTTATGCTGGCAGAGGAAACTAATTTTCTGCTAATGGAAGGAGGAGAGTAGCTGGGAAAACATTACTCAGGCACAGCCAGAGCAACCAGTGGTCCTGTGCGTAATTTACTAATGCCATTCACTTTTGCCACTGCTTGGGAGTTACCATTGACTACAATTGAAATATGTTGGAGATGAGGAGAAGGAACCTTGTCTAGGTAACAAAGTAATGTTGGCTTTGAGAGGGACCTAAATACCGTTTTTTACCATAGATCTTTGTATTCTTTCCACCCTTTCCACTGTTCCAGTTGCTGATGGTTTTATCTGTACTCTGGCATATCCCTCAGCTGAAGCAAGTCCTCTCTGTGCCAAGTCCCTGTTTTGGTACTGTCATTCAAGATCCAGCTCTTATTAACTATCCTGAACCCGGTGGAAGGGGGGAAGGTGTCTATTCTGAAGCTACTCTTTTAAATTTAGCTGTATTTGTGTGCTATGATCTGCATGCCTCTGCCCCCAAATTACTAAAATTGCAGCACAGTTGTCCAGGGCTTATTTTTCATTAAATGACTCTTATAACTGGTATTCCCATTAATGACTATGTTAGTCTGAAATGCAGCAAGCCGTTTAACATGAGTGAGATATGATACTCACCTCAAATAAATGCAGAGCTACATCAGTAGATGTTTTCATACTTTCAGGTAAGCAGGCTGGTGTTGGAGAAAAAGGTTAGTCTATTAACACCTCTGCTCAAAGCAAGCCAACTTCCTTTCTACATGGAATAATTATTTTTTCACATAAGCCCTTAGTTCCTCAGCTATGTTTGCACTTGCAAGTCTCAAACATTGCAAAACAGATAGCCCTTTATGAGTGGAATCTGAGGTCATGTGTCTGCATTTCAAATTTAAAATAACTGTGCATGGGCTACCATGCACTGGCTTGTGAATGCCATAGGTGTAAGGGCTATGGACCCATATTTCAGATGTGAAGAAAGGAGGGCCTTTTTTAGCACTTAAAGCACCCATGTGTGCAGCTCACAGTTATAAGAGCCTTTGGCAAAACTTAGTAAATTCTGTTGATTCATGGCTGGCATCTCACTATCCGTATGGTCAGCAGTACATATAAATATGTGTCTGTCCTACACATAACAGAACCATTTAGGGCATCCCTACAGAATAAAGGAGAAGTGAACTTGGGAAAAAAAATCACTCTACCTTTGTGAAAGACCTGCTGGGGAGAGTACTGAAAGGCCTTTTGTCTGTCCCAGTCCAGGGCTCACCGGGAGATTTTAGGTGGCTGGCAATCCATGTGTCTGTTTATACAATTCCAGCAAGGATTAAGGGTCTTTAACCAATCACAGTTCAGAGGTGGTGATGGGAGCAGTGATTGTAACCAGCATGCCAAGGAAGTACAGAGATAGGAAGGCTTCTATCCTGGATCTTGGATCCTGGGGCTTTCATGGATAAAATGTTGCAGCTGGAGTTGGAGAGGGTGTAATGACACACAAATTTTTGGTTTAATCGTCTTCTAAAGTCATGCCCAGGGCTGGCTTACAAAAGATGAAAAAAGCTAATGAACCCCGAGGAGGACTGATCTGCAGCTGTCTTCAATAGCTTCCTTGAAGGAGGTCTTTTTTCATTGCATATATAACCGCTGCACGTTGCTGTTCCGAGCAGCTGTGTCTTGGCTGCTCTGATATGCTCATTGCTGGAACTATCTCTTAAAACTCTGGCCAGCACCTGAAAAAATATTATTATTTAAGGTGACATTAACATCCAGGTTCCAACTACAGTTTTGAGCTTCGTGTACCACAGTTGAAATTGGAGAGGCTGTCTGTGCCCTAGAAGGCTTATCCTTTTATCTGCGGACACTCAACTTTGAGAGAGGAAATGGGTGAAGGCAAGCTAGCTTTTTTCACCCAGTGTAAGCTGGCTAGATGGGTCAGGGAGATTCTTAACAGGTGTGAGATTGCAGTAAGATTGGAGCAATCTGGCAGAACTGAAAAAAATCTGATTTAGAATTCCCAAACTTTTGTCATTCCACACTCAGTAGCAGGGCTAGGAGAAGGAGCCTGGGAATGGAGTATAAAGACTGAATTTCAGTTTCTCTTGGTGCTGTTGCTACAAATTCTTGAATATTTATATATATAATATATATACCTATATTTCACTGCTGTGCTAGACCCAGAATTTATATGTTGTGCTGCTGTATTCTGGAAACTGTAGGTCTTGCAGCAGTAGCACGATTTACAAGAGATGTGCCCAAGAGATCTAGAGTGACTTGTAAGTATGCTGAAGCAAGAATTAGAATTCAGAAATTGAAAGGACTCATCCATGAAGGAAAAAGTTGCATTACTGACATTTGTTAACCAAAATATGATAACTAGCTCGGGGTAAGAGCTTAAGGCTGTCCTCCACGCTAACAGGCCCATGTAGAGAAACTGAGTGAGCCCTGGGATGAAAACTGCAAGCTGCTGAAAGCAATGTTCAATACTATGGATATGTTTTTAAATTACTTCAAGTAAGGAGTCCTTTTGTCCTACCAAGTATGAGGTATTGAGATGTTTTGCAAATATTATGTCTTTGTTTCTGTTAATATTGGCTAATTATTGGCTAGTTCATATTTTGAATAAAAGTAATCATTGTGAGAAGTTTTAGAAATTAACTCTTTACAACGGATAATTTAATAATAATTAAAGGCAGTGAAGTAAACCTGAAACATTCAGTAGCTTTAGCAGGAAAACTGAGGAGGGTATCTTCTGAAATCCTCTAATCTTTCTGTTGCAAAAACTGAGGCAGGGAATTTACCTTAAGCAATTGCTTTTGAAAAAACATCCTTGCTGGCATTTTCTTTTTTATTCACAGAATATCCAAAAGAAGGGAAAAGTTTGTGAGAGGGAAAAAAAAAATTGCAACTCACTGCTGAAGGCGTTAATAGGACGCTAACGAACCACAGCCTTTCCAAAGCGTAGCTGGCAACATTACCACCCATCTGTGCCGAGTGGGATGTGCAAGCAGAAGTCAGGGCTGAAAACCTTCCACCTGTTTTCAGAAAGTAAGTGAGCACATACTGAAGTTACTCAGCGTATTCCCTCCGTCTTCGGCAGTCTGGGTGATGTTGTTACTACTACTTTTCTGCTGTCTCATATCTCCCACCACCATGTGCCAGCTGATAGGGGAACTGTGACATACCACACCCCCGCGGCCAGGAAGGGGATCACATGGACTGGTCTCATCCAGAGCACTTTAAAGAAACTGATAAGCTCTATCTCATTTAACTTGGCCTTTGGAAGACGCTTGTGGAAATTTCTGCAAAGGAGGTGACATCAGTTGTTGTCACAGCTGCTGTGTAAGTCTGCAAGGCTGTGTCTGTTCAGTATCTGCCTGGGGTGTGTATGCGTGTGCAAGTAGATATTGTTCATAGATTGCATTTAAATCAAAACCAGTCCATACGAAGCTGGCAAGAATGCTCACTTGCTCAGAATAGGTGCATTACCATTGAGACTTAAGGCAAGGATGGAGTACCTAAACTTAATAAAGCACAAAGACAACCAGCTTTGGAGGGCTGGCGTGTACATTTGAAACAAATTCTCCCTGGGGAATTCCAAGTGTTAGTATGTGGGACATACTCCAGCTGCTAGCTGCTCAGACTTAAAATAAACCAGGCAAAATCCCGTATTCAGACTCTCCCAACCGAGGCTGCTATTGCAAATGTTTCGTTTCCCTTTTTCTTCCAGTTGGGCCAGAATGACAATAAATATTTTTGAAAGGGCATTTAAAACCTTAGTATTTCACACAGCTTTTCTTGTGCTTCTCTGTAGTGATGTGTCTCTCCACAGAGTTGTAAATTTAGCAAAGAATCTGGTTTGTACAGGTTGAAACACTGTCCCAGGAAGACTGGAATTAAAAAACAGGGTGAGAAGGAGTGTTTCTAGCTTGTGTGACAATGACAGGGCTACCAATACTGCTTTCCTAATCCTAGGTGCTTTAAAAATCTCAGCATGACTTCGTTTACAGAGAGCTATTTGCCTTGTTGAACTGTGGAGACCCTTTTTCTTAAAGAGAAACACATGTGACTTAAGGACGGCTGCTTCTTTCTTCTTTCTTAACATATTGAAGAGGAAATAATTTAGTGTGTCTGTGAAAGACTCCATAGCAGGATTTCAGGGAAAAAATAAGATGTCTGGGAGTTGTATGATTGTTTGACAACTATGAACATGAATAACTTTGAAGAGTCTGAAAATAGACTACAGTACTGTTTGCTTTGTCTTGTGGTTTGAAATTTACTTTGGGACTTTTAAAAAATTTTATTTTAATAACACTCTGACTATAATTTATTTCCAAGGTACGAGATACTTGGGAGGGGTGGGAAACAATCAACTTAATGCAATCTATGCAAATAATGTCTAATTCTTTTTTCAACAGTAACCTATGTGAAACTTCATTCATCAAGACTACTCAGTTTTTCTGTGATAAAACCTGTTGTGCAACGTAATACAAAACATTTAGGAATTCAATGCTCTTGTTACTGTCAAAGCATAGATATTAAACTCTACCAGTCAACTTGAAAAATTTATACAAGTGACTGACATGACCAACCTTCCTGTTTCTTCTCTTCTTCCTTTAGACACAGACACACAAATTCTTGTTCAAACCAACAGGCTTATCCAGGGTATATTTATAAGGCTGAACTGTGCCAGGCTTTGGTTAATCATATACAGTGCTGGGAATATCTTTTGAAGGTATCCCAAACACTGTGACAGAAGTATTTGTCACTCAAACTATTTATAATTCTAGGAGTTTGGAGGGCAGATAGATGTTTATGCTTATTCACATGAAGTGGCACATATGCCTTTTGCACAAAAGGCATTGGCTATGCCTGTATGGACATGTCAGGCAGATCTAGGCCATGCTGTTTTTTCTAAATGCCATATTTACCCCTGGACACACTTCTGGCTACTCAATTGACCTTTCTCTCTCACAGATGACTTTGTAGCTCTGTGAATGTCAGCTTGTTGTCAGCTGGACCTCTAGTTTCTGTGGATGATTGGAAGAAGTCAGTACAGGGTACCTCAAAAACTGTGAAACTGTTGCCCAAGTACCACCTCTATTAAAAAAATCTTTAAAGGGTCTCAAGCTGAATAAAATTATGAACTCTAGTATTAACCACAATTTCTTTTCTTTTATGGTGTGTAAAAGTATACTAAGGTCAGCCAGCCTTTGAGAAATAAGACTGATAAGCATCGCAGGTTTTTTTCTTTATTTTCATAACCACCTCAAGCAATTAGTTTTGAGGATTTCTTGGCAAAGTTTACGTGCAGGTTATCCTTCCCTCCTAGTCCTTCTTGCATCTCTTGAATTATTGTTAACTCTCTGTTTCTGGGAATCGTGGGCAGTGTATAGACACAACGCCTTCAGCAGGCACGCAAGGAATGTTATGAGGGTAGCAGACTTCTCGTTTCCCTGGTCACTCAGAAGATTTATGTGCCAGTATAATGAGAATGAATGATTAGCTGTTGTTCATTGACAGGGACCTTGTGGGTCTGTCTGTGCACAAGAGCTTTTGGGAGTTGATAACCTCCGTGCTTCAGGTTTTGTTTTGAATAGATAGAAGCGGAGAAAATGGTTATTGGTAGATGTAAATCTGGACAAACAAACTGAAGGGTATTAGCCAAGTTCTGGCAGTAGAGCTGAAAATATGAGGTATTTATACAGCTGGAAATGGAGTTGGGGTATTTTCATTATTTGGAGACACAGCATTGATTTTTATAGAGTTACAGGGTGCTCCTGCCTAGGATTTCAGTCTCTTCTATTTTTTAGGTCTCTGTGAGACACTGTGATGTATTACAGCTTTGGTCTAAGCACTGGCCAAGTATAAAAGGAAGGGCCAATTTTGAACTCTGAAACTGAGAAGTTTCTAGATCACTGTAAACTTGCCCTGAGACAAGGCAAGTTAAAGTATCTTTTTTTGCCATTCAAAAGCAAGATAAAATGTCCATAGACAGAACCGCTATTACTACTATATAAGTTATTCACTTCAACACCTTTCTCATATCATATCAAGTTAATGACCATTTTGTGTGTCTGGTATACATCCAGAACTCCTGTTGTAAAGTCAAGTTGTGTGAGATAACCCAGTTTGCATTAGTAAATGCTATAGAACACTATATTATTTTGACAATCATCATAAAGCTACACAAACCATACTTTTAAGATTTTTTTCTAAGAGATAAGAAGTAAAGATTAAATACTGAACTCTGATTTTCAGATATATTACATATACCTCCCCCACTTTCATATCATAATAGCAATTTATTGGGAACCTGAATGATAAGAGCCAGATTTTTTTTTCACTTTTATATACCTAAAATGTCACAATCTTTAGAAGAAACCTAGGTATTATCTCTACTGCAACCACATTAATTCCAGAAGAAACTTCTGCCTTCTCTGGTATTTATGTTTTCCTAATATCCACATTTAAGTTTTGGCTTTCTCAGTGGTTCCAGCAGCTTCATATTATAAGGTTTTGATGCTGATTTAAAATTTCAACATGCATTTTTGCATTTTGACCAAGAACTCAAACTGGGACTTAAGGGCTTATGTCCTATTCAGAAGTTACCCATGTGCAAAAACATTCTTCTGAAACATATGGGAAAGAAATGGGTCTCTTTACACACATGCCTGGAAGGTAATTGGAAATCACTGTGCTCCATTTTTCAAAAATAAGAACCATAAACCACCCTCCTGGCATGGCGCACAGCATGCACATTTTCTCTCTGAAAGGCATAAACTCAGCGTTTCTGTGCGTACCTACGACATGGTGCTTGGAAAGGCATTTGGAAGCGTTCCCTTCACAATAGTCACATCACCATCCTCCTATCTGTGCTGGCTGTAGTGGAGACAGAGCACTGTTTACCCCTGTGCTGTTGTATAGCAACCCTGGGAGTTTGAGGCATAGCTGTGTCCAGTGCTTGGCGCTGGCACGAGCCTGATGTGTGCTGTGCATGGTACAGACCTCGGTGAGCCGGGGTTTGCTGCAGGAGAAACAGCCAGAGCGGCCCTGTCCCGATGCATGGTGCAACCAGGAAGGGGACAGAACTCCTGCCCATCTTTTCTAGGTGTGTACCTGTGCCTGAATGATTTCATTCAGCCCCGAACTAGTAATGGAAAATCTTGCATGGCTGCAACTCCATATATCATAGTCTGTGTTTGTGACTGAGTTGGCTTGAGTTAACAGTACCTTTAGAGATACAGTGCTTGCAAAACATCCACCACTAGCCAAAGTATGCCTTTTATCAAGATGGGTTAGGAATATCCAGTGCTTCCCTACAGGCGTGTTACTACGTGTAGATGAATTTAATAACACTAGATTATTGTAGTGCGGTTTTTACTGGCTTTTTTCCTTCATTCTTTTGCATCTGTTTACTTAATTTTCCTACCATCAAGAGAAAAACATAGCCATGAATGCTTGCAAAAGCAGGGTCAGATGGTGAGACTGGACTGAAAGAAGGTATTTAGATTCTTCGGATGGTGCTCAAGAGAGCTGTGGGCTCAGCTATGCTACACAGCCAAGTGCACTATAGAGATCCCTGAGCTAATGCCATGATCGGAAGCTCTGTTAGTGTTCTGTTCTCCCTGGGCTAATTAACAGAGGTGCCTCTCAGCATACCTAATTAGCTCTGTTCCTGCAGCATCCTCAGGGGCAGGGCTAATTAGCGTGGGTGCTTTGCTATACAGAAAGGGCTACATTGCCTCTGGGATCTAAGCTAGCATCCGTGCACAGCATTGCAATGTACCGTGTAGACAAGCCAGTTTCCTCAAAGCTACCTCAGGATCTCTAACAGCCCTTTGCTGTGCAGACTTGCCTGGTGCATTAATGAGACCCCAGCAGTTTATGCAGGGAGAAGGATAGCAACTTGGGATATGGGCTAAAGGGTAACATTTTGGGACACTTTTTTCAGGATAGTCCCAGATTCATTTGCTTTTACTTTACATCTATTTCTTACCTTCACCTCTACATCCACTTCTTACGTTTTTATTAAAAACAGTGTTAAAAGTAATCACCACCTGTGGTAGAGGCAAACAAATAGGCCTATACTGAGACAAATGAAGTCTGAACCTGCTACTTTGCAGCTTGCTGGTTTTAGCAACTAAAAGATAGTTCTGAACTAATGTACTGAAGCACTTTTAAAGCATATTTCCCTATTGCTCTGGTCTAATAATAATGATAACAAAGTATTCTTTATGGTTTTACAGACCCTGCTCTCTCTAATCTTTAAATGCTTTGCAAGCATGAGTAAGCACAGCTTCATACGAGCCCGTGATAAGGCAATACAACAATTCCCATAGTACCAGCGGTAAATCTGAGATGTGAAGACCAGCCAAAAGTAACTTGAATTTATTAGAAAGAACATGTCCTCCCTGGTTTAACTTATTCTTGCACTGTGCTTCTCAGAATTTCCTTGTAAGACATTTTTCTTATCAGGACTATTTTACCTCACTGATAGCAATTGATTGCAAGTTCAGTTTAGCTGAGCTGACTCCAAAATGTTGCATTGCACCATATGAGAGTTGCAGAAAGGTGGCTTATTATTCACAAAGAGGCTGTACACTGTAGAGGGCCGATAAACAAAAGATCCACTGTTTCTGTCTTCTGCTTACAGTATCAGTAGCAACAGGCTGCACTGATACCTTCCTTGATAGCTCAGCCTTGCACAGAGAAACAATGCCATTTGTGGCTGCAAATTTTAGCCTCTTCATGGAGTCCTCAGAGGCTCAGAACCTCCCAGGAGCTCAGTGGGAGACTCTTCCCAATAAGTGGAAAAGAGCTGTCAGAGACAGCCTAATGTGCCTCTTAATCTTGTTTCACTTTATTATCTTCATTCTTAAAACCTCAGAGATACATGACATACAGCTATCCAATTTTCTCTCCTTCCCACAAGGAAAGCCTGTGGCTACACCTGCATCATATCTGAAGAGAACTTGGGAGTGGTCTGCAGTGGTCACTGGGTCTTTGCTGTGCAGACTTCTTGTTGCCTGTAAGCTCAACTTCCTCTGGCAAATGATGGTGACGCCCATTTGTGAAAGGCTCGTTCTTTACTGGTTGAACAGAGTGCGATGCATGGAAGTGACCTGGCCAGGCAAAGGGAAGTGGTTGCAGGAGCTCCTTTGCAGCCACATATGCTTGACATGCACAGATCAGCCAAGAATGCACACCAACAGGTAAAAAAATTCTAGACAATCCCTAGCCATGTCTTTAAACGCAGCCTCAAGGATGGCCTCTGCTTCTCTCCCTTCCAATAGGGAGAAGTGCTGTGAGACACAGCCTTTGCAGCATTTCTCTAGAAGCGCAGGAAGGAGAGGGGTCCCTTGCAGCTAAATCACCCTGTGGCTGGTTCCACATCCACCTACCAAACCCTGCTGTGGTGCTAAAGGGGCCCATCCTGCTGACCTTCCTGCTTGGCTCAGTTGTAGTTGGGTACAATATCTGAGTTTTCGAACAAGAGATGAGCAAGACCTCCTAGTTAGAGCTCTCTACAACGCCCTCTTCAAAGAAATGACTACTGGCTTTAATGGATGGTTGTCTGCCAGTAGTGAACAGCATTATTTACACGTATGCATCCTCCTTCTCAGAAATCCCAGAAACATTCCTGCTTGAGCTATGTGCAAAAGAAATCTGAGATTAAAATAAAGGCCTTCCGAGCAGAGAGGAACAAGAGACAAAGAGATGTGTGTCTCAGCAAGACTTCCACAGAGAAGCCTCAACATGTGTGCAAGGTGGAAAGGAATAACAGGCTGACGTCAGCGCTGGCTGGCGATGGGCAAGGGAGGGCCCTTTTCATCACAGCCTGGCAGAGAAACACACACACGCCCTCAGCAGAGGGAGGAAGTGCAGATCCTTACTTCAGAAATATAAATCCTTTTTTAATAAGTGACTGAAACTGTAGGAGTTTCTAAGGAAAGACAGCTTTCCTGCTCCTTGTGTCTTTAACTCTTTCCCTGCCTGATGGAATGTTGCTATTGGCTTTCACTTTCCTGCTTTACTCTCCTGTGCATTTTGTGGAAAGTGAGCGAGCTGTGTTAGCTAACATAAAGAGGTCAAAAATCAATGCCAAGACCTGCACCAGAAATAACTGGAAGTCAGGACAGTTGCAGAATGCCCAGTGGATGTATGATCCCATGGGATCCACAGGCTAGAGCTTTTAAAGGAAAAGGCACCCCTGTTCTTATTGAATGTAATTTTCTTTCTTTCTTTCTTTCTTTCTTTCTTTCTTTTCTTTCTTTTCTTTCTTTTCTTTCTTTCTTTCTTTCTTTCTGTCTGTCTGTCTTTCTGTCTTTCTGTCTTTCTTTCTTTCTGTCTTTCTTTTCCCTTAGGCTTAGGTTCCAGTAACAGATTCATCTTGCCTATTTTGAGAAAAGCATTTAGTCACCAAAGCCCTGTCTGTAGTCAATGAGCCTAAATAGGCATGTCTGGAGGACAATTCATCCCATGTGAGTTACTTTGGAGAGGTGGGGGTGGTGATGGTGAAAATAAGGAAGGGTCTGCCTGCTCCAGCTGACCACACAGGGAGGCCAGGGAACTTTCTGGGGCTGTTTTTTATCTGGTAAAAATTTGAGTATTGCAGTGCTGCCCATGGTTTTGATTTGGCTGAAGCAGGGAAGTGCTGGCAAATACAAGAAAGAGGTTGAAGCTCTGAACATTAACCAGGCATCACAAAGGTGAGGGTGAGGGTCCACACCTCTCAATAAAGGATGCAGATAAGGTAAACACTCATAAATCTAATATACTTGTACTTGGACAATTGCTAGCAAGACCTGAACATAAGATAGGAAATCAATATTTGCATACTGGTTTTGGTTTGTTACTGTTGAAATTGTGATCAGGTTTAAAGCTATAACAATTTACAGAGAATATGAAAATTACTTTGTAGCACAGATAAAACATAATGAATCACCTAGTGCCCTAATGCAAAATTTTCCACTCCCGTCCTTATGTTTTATTCTGATATCCACCACTTTAAACAAAATAAATACTTCTTATTTACTTTGTGCAACAAAAGTCAAGGGTAGTTTTCATAGGAATATTTAATTTTAATATCGAGATAAGAGTGACCAACCCAGATTCTGACACAATTTTATCAGTGCAGTCTAACATATAAATCTTGTTCCAATGACACTTGCCCTGAATAAAAAGCAGGTATGCTAGTACAGACGAGAGATTTCCCAGTCTAATGCATCCCAGATGATTCCAGTCTGGGCATATCTGTGCAATCTGAGACTGGCAACTGTGCCTTGCTATCTGCTGCTTTTGTTTGGGCCAGTGGCCAGACGAGGTGCTCAGCACCAGGCAAGGCTGAGTCTGCTGGGCTCAGATGAAAAGAGTCTCAGTCTGCTGAAAAGAGAAAGACTCATGAGAACAACTCAATTCTGTGCTTTTTCCACCAGTCGCTAATTTTAGCAAAACTGTCCTTAGCACATGTGTGTGGGAGGGCAGACATTTCCTTCTTTACATGACCTTTGTATAAAACCAAATCCAGAACAGTGATTTTTCTCTCTCTCCTCTATTTTCAAATTTCTTGAGATTCACTGATGGGAAAAAATAAAAAAAAAAAAAAAAAGAAGAAAGAAACAACTTATAGAAATATGTGGTTTGTGCAAAGGAACAAATTTAAATAGGAAGCAATTTAGCAGAAAGTTTCTTGTTGCAACTTGAAACTATACCAAAACATTTGGTCTAATGTCCCAGAGCTGTTTTCCTGCTGGTCCGTTCATGACTTGATTTGAGTTTATGCGTGCCTAACAGGCAGAACTCTGGGCTGGGACATATATTTTTGTTCAGGTTACAAATCCTTCCTGTACCCTCTCTCTTCTTCTCCAGCTTCCCATGGCAGCAGAAAAATTTGGGCATGTATGTAAAGGTGCTGTTTTTCTTCCTTAGCCCATTGTGCTGGCTGAATTACTCATAAACCAAACATTGATAATATCAACTGACAGTTATTTAAACCTGAGGTTTCAGGTTAAGGAGTAACAATGAATGCAAATATAGCTGGTGAGAGGCTGTTTGCAGTGCACGTGCTTGTGTGTTAGATCTTGAGAATTTTTAAGGGTTGTTACACAAAGTTCCATAAAGCAAAATTATAAGATGATACAGGGATTTCATGTTAAGATGTCTCTCTTTGTGATGCTATTGAGGTATACCTGCTTCTTAGGTACCCCCCAAAAACTTGCAGCTCATCCCTGAGCTCAACAGAGTGAACATTTCTAGTTTTCCTTGCAAGCACCTTTTGTTAGTAACAGGATTGCTGGTCACTGTGTAAGTACCTGCAATAAGTTAAGGTATGCCTGGGAATGTTCCCATTTGGGCCATGGTCTTGTCTGCCCCAACCCTCCAGAGCATTCTGGTCATTTTTGCGATTTTGGTCATTGTAGAGGCCACTCTAACAGGCAGGCTGCACACAGCCACCCACTTCCACCAGCTGAAGGGGGCAGCTAACACAGGCATGGGCCATTTGCAGGAGAGTTCTCAGATATGGCCACAGGCAGATTTCAGAGTCTCATTCTTTCAACAGAGCTATATGAGCTATGGTGCTGTCAAAAATGTTTAAGTTTAGAAAATCTGCTTATTCTGTTAGGCTTGCCCCTTACACAGATATTTCTCAGGGTGGATGGACAGGTGGCTTAAGGTTTTTTATTTATTTATTTATTTTTAAAATCTGATTCTATTCCACATCTTCTTTCCTGTAGAGAGGAGAGAGCTGCTTTGTTGCTGCTGAGTTCTCTCTCTCTGGTCTTACTGCTAATAACTGATACAGATACCTGGGTGAGAAAACTCTTGCTGAGCCCAGGACTGAAGCAGTGAAACATCATACAAAGCCAGCCAGCAGCAGACAGGAGCCTTCTCATTCTAGTGCTTTCCTATAGTGTCAAAAGGAATTGGAAGAGCCTTTGGGATACATCCTTACTTTTTCTCTTCTTATCTTTAGGTCAGTGTATCTTTTTGCAGCAGTTCTTCATCCCTAAGCCCTTCCTTGCCCCCAGAAATTTAAATATGCATATTTTTTCTAGGGAAACTGGAGAGATTATAATTGATACCTTATTATTATATTTTATTAATACATACAGCAAGATGGCTTACTTTGAATGTTGAAACATGGGGATTTTTTTACATTTGCTTTCTGATTTGTGGAGGTTTTCCCCCCTAGAAAATCCATCCAAAATCTTTACATTAAAAGTGTCACTCTGGACAAGGAAAAAAGTGAGGTTTTGCTTAGACAGTCTGTAGATGTTCGATTGATAGATGGATTACTGAATTCATGTCATCCTCCTGTAGTGTATTTTGACTGTTTTGACTATTTTTTCTTGTTTTGGATGAAAGGTGGATTGGAGGCTTTTTTTTTGGGAAATTCTAGTCAGAAGTATGGGATGACATTGAGAGGAATGGTTGGGTCTTCTGCTTATAGACCCTCTCCCAGGCTGTGATCTGTTTGCCTATATCAATTGACAGCACTGATTTCATTGTGTTAGCTACATTGCCCTGAATTGTATATTCATTTAGGAACAGAGAGACTTTGATCACACTGACATGTGTGACCTTTAGGCTTAGTCTTTACTGGGGTTATTAAGTTAAACAGCTTAAAACCCTGGAAACATTTGTAAACAGCATTGAAATGTCCTAGAACAATTTAGAAATAATATAATTAGTGCTTGGAGTAGCATACTCTCAGTACATTTACAATTCAGTGTTTGAAACCAAACTAATTAAGTTCTAAACTGGACACAAGGATTAATTTCAATCACCTAATCTCCTATTATGTGTTCACAGTTCATCAGAGGACTCATGAAAAATTCATAATTTCCAGGAATAGGAAATTCTTAGAAAAAGCTGCAGTTGAACATTGGAAATTGTCAGACAAAATTTAAACTTTATCAGGTCTTGTTTTTACAAGTCTGGTTCAGTTGATTCAATTACAAAATGTTCATTCCTGTTGTGTGAGCATGACCCAACTGAGATATGAAACTGGAGTGATTTTTCTGGAACCCCATCCCAGTGTACTTCACAGCTGTGTCCTTTTATCTTCTAGTGTTGTTTTGGACAACAATATAATAGAAACCATACTGACCTCCATCTCTGGTTGTTAGCTGTAACGCAGCAATGTTTGTAAAGTGATGCAGAATCCTGAGTGCAGCTCAATCCCCTGACTTCCTCCATGTTAACTCCCTTATGTTTTGTACTGAATCTGAGTCAGCAGTGCCCTGGCAGCCAGGAGGGACAGCTGGGTCCTGGGGGGCACCAGGCACAGCATCCCCAGCTGGGTAAGGGAGGGGATTGTCCCCTCTGCTCTGCTCTGGGGCAACCTCACCTCGAGTGCTGGGGGCAGTTCTGGTCACTGCAGTAAAAAAAGACATTAAACTGTGAGGGAGTGTCCAAAGGAGGGACAAGAGAATGGTGAAAGTCCTTGAGGGGAAGCCATGAGGAGTGGCTGAAGGCCCTTGGTCTGTTCAGCTTGGAGAAGACTGAGGACAGACCTCATTGCAGTTACAATTTCCTTGTGAGGGGAAGAGGAGGGGCAGACACTGATCTGCGCTCTGTGGTGATAGGATTCAAGGAAACAGCACAGAGTTGTGCCGGGGAGGTTTTGGTTGGATATCAGGAAAAACAATTTCACCCAGAGAGTGGCTGGGCACTGGAACAGGCTCCCCAGGGAAGTGAACACAGCACCAAGCCTGACAGAGCTCAAGAAGTGTTTGGACAATGGTCTCAGACATGGGGTGGGATTCTTGGGGTTTCCTGTGCAGGGCCAGGAATTGGATTTGATGATCCTGATGGGTTCCTTTGAACTCAGTTATCCTATTATTCTGTGATTCTATTCACAGTGTTTTCAGGTGTTTTTCCAGACACTGATCTTGCTTGTATTACCTTGCAGAAAATAAAGCTCTGGAAAGTAGGCAAAATCTTCATGAAAGTTCTGTGCACCTTCTTTGGATGATAAAATACTTTGATTTTTTTAAAAAGCTTGTAAGGAAAATCCCTTCCCAAGGACTTAATAAAACTTTGCAATCCTCAGTCTATATAATGACAGATAGAAGGGAAAAACACTTTAATGACCCAGAGGTCATCAAAGTTACTTATCCAAATAAAGATCAATTGGATGAAGTCTGTTACATGGGATAAGTGATAAGAATGAGGTGCTCAGTCCAAGTGCTTTGAACAAGTTAAGTTATGCCTTCTTTCCCCTGCAGCATTAAATAGTTATGGTGTAACTGTGGCTTCCTCCTCCAAAATGTTTTGTTCTAGTTTTGTGCAGTATGAATTTTGTAGGCCATTCTCTCTCAGTGGTAGGAAGGGAATTTTTTGTGACATTGTTAGCTATGATTACATCATAGCAGCCAAAGCTGTGTACAAAATTTCAGTCTGCTTTCTGAGGTGGTGGCAGCAGCTTAAAGTGTAAGTCATATATTTATAGTGGGTTGTAGTGGTGCTGAGTAAGTGTGCCCAGATAAAAGGATTTCCCCAAACTGGGGGACATTTACTCCCAAGAATTGTAAAAACATAGTAATAACTTTCTATTCATGTACAACCTAGCACTGAAATACAGGAAAAGAGCAGAAGGAATCAAGATGGAATGAGAGAGTTTGCTGGTTATGCCTGGTTTGACAGATAGT
The DNA here is from genome assembly GCA_013400435.1 of Pycnonotus jocosus. Taxonomy (NCBI): domain Eukaryota; kingdom Metazoa; phylum Chordata; class Aves; order Passeriformes; family Pycnonotidae; genus Pycnonotus; species Pycnonotus jocosus. Next base: position 527,360 of record VWYP01028661.1, on the reverse strand, counting down.
ACATGTTCTTGTCAGCCTAGTTTCTAAACCAAAGGAAACTTTGGATAAACAATGGATGATATCTAAACTTTCATTAATCTTGCCCATTAATCTCTATTTCAGTGCTCAACTACCTTTACATGCTCCTCTAAAATATGTCTATTGTCTCCTTTTCAGGGGCTCTTTCTGACAGAAATGCCCTGAAGAAATGAGTCAGTAAAATATTTACCAAAACTTCCCTAAATACCAACCATCTCAAGGGGGGTAAATATTGATATAAATCAGTGTGACTTATGATAACTTGCTTTATTTCATTATTTCAAACTTTTTCTCAACATTTTATCACAGTTCATTTGGAATCAGGTTATAAAACCTTTCTAACAAGCTTGTCATGTGAATTTGCTATGCAATCAGTAATCAATGATGGTGATGTCTGAAGCAAAGCTTTCAAAATCTTTAGTATTTTCTAATCATGTTTAGCACTATATTTTTTGGTTGGTGTTTCCTGCAAGTAAGATGCTGCAGTTTCTTGCATTTAATACTACATGTTGTAAACCACACAGAGCTTACATCTATCTGTTCACTAGCAAATAATATCACTAGGATTGTTCTTTTTCATTATTCCAGTTTTTGGAAAGGATGGGTCTTCTTGTGTGGCTTTGAACCTCTTAAGTCAGTTTTGTTATTTTTGTTGAAGGCTGCTCCTGGAAAGCTTTCTGTTTGTTCTCCTGCCTTGGCTAGCAGGGATGTTAAAACAGGGGTGCAGCTGTTCATATGTATAAATAGGAAAAAATATTCCATTTTGAGCACAGCTAAATCCCTTCAAAGACTGCTGCTTCTCTGCTGAGCCAATGTGTTATGTGAACACTAGGCTTTCCCCAGAAATGGGTAGGACTTCCAAGTTATTGCTAATGATATTGTGGTAGTGTGGGACCAGACTTGGAGCATACTCTGGACAGGCTTTGGCAAGGTTCAGTGTGAGCAGCTCCTTTTTTTGGTCTGGAAGGTGGGGTGGTTGAGGAGAAGAAAGGAAGAGCACATTGTCGAGGAGAAAACAGGAGGAGCTGAGTAGCACATGACAGAACTGAACTTGGCAGAGTAACAGAAAAGTGAACCAGAAGAATCTCCTAAACACTCTGCCAGTGTTGGTTATGTGGGTGGGAGTCCAGGTGCAGGTGCAGTGTCCATTCTCTACAAGGCACCGCCTACAATTGCCCATTATAGTTAAAACAGAAAGGGAAATGTAACTTGCCCAAGTTAAATGCTAAAAGGACTGCAAGTGAGGAGTCAGGTGGGCAAAGATGACCAGGATGAAAAATTGATTAGGGACATTTTTGGGATACTAGTAAAGCAGAATGGTACATAGAAAATGGATGACATGAAATACACTAGAAGGAGTGCAGTTTTAATAACAGAATAAAACTGCATTAAGTTTAGCAAATGTCTGCTGGGGTATTTAGTCCCACCTGCGAGATTTGCCACCAACATAAAATCTGAGAAGACATGAAAAGATGCTGCCAGTAAAAGTTCTTTTTAGCAAAATAAGACTAATAACAACTTTTTTATCTCTAATGTAGTGTACAAAATATATTTGGCATGTGAAAGACCTGAGACAAAATAATTAATCCTGCTGTTGAGCCTAAGAGATTAAAATCCTGTTGTTTCTAACTTTTTCTCCCTCCTCAGTGTGTGTTTAATAACACTGAGCCCCAGGCTTTGGCCAATCCTATTCATGTTAGTGGGATGATTCCTGTTGCCTTCAGTCAGGTTTCTCTAGGAATGCACCTCATCATATTCTCTTGTAATACTTAATGTCAGATTTTAAGATCAGCTCCAGTAGCACAGCCTGGAAAAACAACTGGAATCAGGTCCTTATGCACAAATTTTTAAATATTCACATATCAATACTGAATTTTGATCATTATTTCTAGTCTCTCATATCACCTACAGGAATGCCAAGTAACTTTATACTATAACTGCAAATGCTGTAGTTCACTTCTAATGGTTCTTCAAGGCTGTGAAATGATTTATTAGACAGAATCTGTATCAAAGAGATTACAGATCAGAAGTACTCTGATTAAATTTTTGGCAGTCTATGCTTGTTTCAAGATATGTTAAGAGACTAAAAGAATGATCTAGAAAAAAAGAAGTTACTGTAATGAGTAAAATATTTTTCTTCTTAAGTGTTTCTAAGAACTTTTTCTAAATTATACATTTCACCTCTTCGAAGAATTAAGGAATTACTTAAACACCTGTGTATTTTCCCTTGCAGAAAATTCTACAGTACTGCCAAATTAATTCCAGATAAATCCTTCCTGTTTTTCTGTCTCATTGTGTATCAAGGTGATAGCTAGCATGCTGTCCAGATCATTGCTTCAACCAGAAAGTTTATTTTCGGGGTAGCTTACACCTAAGAGACATGCCATGAAATTGAAACATTAGCAAAAACTTCTAACCTAGATGTAAATTACTGGTCTTTGAAAAATTATTAGGTTGCCCCTAATGTGGTATGAATCATTTTTTCAGGTCTCACTGACCCACCTATGTTTAGGTGTCATGGAGGCCACCTAAATTTATAAAGGGCTCTGAGTTATTTCAAGGTATTTATACAAGTGTACCTAAGCTTGTGTTGCCTAGATCCAATACAACAAACTTTGGAGCATGTGGTCACACTTTAAAGGACTTCTGCAGTTCATCAAGAAACCAAGGCTTTGACCATGTGTCCTCAGGTGACTGGTTAGGTAATATTTGTACACCTCTACAGAGAAACAATAGGTTTGTATAGAAAAGTGTGTAAACATTAGGTACTGTGGGTATTATTTGTCTTTTTGCAACCGACATAATCTGTTTAATTGTTAAATGTATTTATTGGTCACTAAATCCATACTTCTGAGGTCCCCTCTTCTGTCTTTTGTGGACTTCACATTTCCTGTGAAGGAGGAACTCTGTGCTGTGCCTGTGTAATGAGAACTTGGATGATGCACTAAGAAGAGTTCTCTCTTCACCCCTCATGAGCAGGTGTGCTCTACAGGGCTGTGTTACGGCCAGCAGGAAGGGTTCCTCAGCTGTGCCAGGGTCCCCATACCATGCCCTGAGTGGTACAAACTGCACATGGGCACATGGGGAGTACTGGGTTTTCTAAGAGGAGGTTTCTGTGAGGAAGCTTTGATCTATCCATCTTCTCTCCTAAGGTGCTGAATACAGTAAACCTAGAACTAATCTGGGCACCCACCACACCTGGGGAAGAGTCTGCCATGTCATGCAAGACACAAAACTGGGTTTTGTCCAGGCTGGCAGCGAGGCTGGGACAGTGCAGGGCTTTGCAGGCTGTCTGCCCCTGTTGGCTGGCCAGCATTCCTCCACCCCAGCTGCCAGTGGCTGCAGGGAGTGACACTCCTGCCAGTGCCCCCACACTCTCATGTTGCCCTGGGCTGGATTCCTCTAGAAGGCAGCACTGGGCTGCCTGCAGCCATTGGGGCTGCCTTCTAAAATGAGGCATTTCTCGTCCATCTCAACAGATCTTGGTTTAATTTGGGTGGCGAGTGTTTACAGATTATACTCTCTACTTAATAATGCTTCTGTGACAGCTGTTTTGTCCAGCTTTCATCATGATGTAAATGTTTTTAACCGAGGAGCCTTGGATACCTACTAACATGGTACGCTTTCTCATGTGTTTGCCAATTTGCTCTTTATTTGTCTAGGAAGCTAGATGAATTCATAATGCATAGGTTTTGCCCAAGAAACTAGCTGAATTCATAATTAACATTTTTTCTCTCTAGTTCTGTTTCAGGGTGATGTTTAATCGACTATTTGAAGCAGGTTTTTCATTCTCTTCTCTGTAATAAATTACTAAACTGAAAGAAATGTTAGCTTAAATTCGCTGAGCTTTTGTTTTGAGGCTGAACAGTGAATCTTAGAAAGCTTGTTTTTCATTTGTCCTGAAACCTTGCCCCTCCTGCCTCCTCCTTTTCATGCCAATAAAAGGTAACCAGAGACAACTGGGGGCTTTCTTTCTGCCTCCCTTGAATGGGAGTGTCTTCTGAATGCCTCTTTCATGTACCTGCACAAACCCTGCTCTGCTAAACCGCTCTGGCCGAGGTTCTCAAAGGTTGAATAGGTTTTCATTGCCTGCATTTCTGGTCTGAAGCAGACTGAGAGAAATGAGTGTTAAGTAAACGCAGTGGCAGCCCTGCCAGCGTCAGCATTCCAGCCTGCAGCGTTGCTCCGGACCAGGACACTGCCGGCACAGACTTCTACACATCCAGCTCTCAGGGGGTTGTTTTACTTGCTAGCAGTTGAAAAGAAGAGGGATGCACAGCAGAGCAAAGACTGGCAAGTCTAGTTTTTATGAAGCTGTTTATTTTTTCTATAACAAGTGTGAGGTGCCCCATGTATGTTGAATGGGAATTTAATACAGTGATAAAGTAAAATTGTAAACTTACCAAGTCTCTTTTCAGCTGCCTTTGTTGTGCACCTCTAAGCATCTGCAGAAAACATGTTCAACAGCACTCAGACACTTCTGTGAATTTATATAGAGTTTTATTCAGCACCTTCTGCAGAGAACTGATCACCTCGCTGCAGCTGATTGAAGTTAATAGAACATGAAGGTGTCTGTCTGTCTTTCCATAGCAAGCCTTTTGTGTGTGAAGTCAGTGCTCACAGGCTTTTAAGTGAAAGCAGATGTTTATTTTCAGCTTTATGTCAAGAGCATTTTCCAAATCCTATGTTGCAGTTTAAAGATCAAAATTTAGGAAACACTGATATTTGACAACAGAGGGGTGTGTATCTGGTGATTTTAGCAGTCAGGGCAAATTTCAAACACCTTAATATCCAGCTAACAGTGGAATTTACACATGGAAGGATTGTGCATTCATAACTTACTTATAACAATGTCAGGGTGTTGTAGCAGGCAAAAGAACCTGCACTGGATGAATTAGGCCTTTGTTTGCACAAACACCTAGGCATTGCGTAGGCAGGAAAAATTTCCCCCTTCTACCAAAATAACCTTATTCCTTTACCACACGTAGGCACTCATATCAATTCAAGACCTTCCCAAGTAAAGCCAGTTTTATTCAGGAGTGAGAATATGTGCCCAGGTAATTATCTTTCAATAAATATAGTACAGCTTATGCAGATCCTTCCACTTTACTTTCTTCCAGTTGCTGCTCCATGACCTAGAGAGGTTACTCCTGTCCCAGGTGCTTGTTCAAAGTCTTTTGCTGGGTGATGCTTTTCCCATAGCTCTGTCATGTAGCTGAGTCATTGCCCTTCCTGTTTCACTTCCCCTGAGCTGGTGGCTGTAGCTGCAATGAAGGCATCTTGAGACATGTCACGATTACCTAGTTAGGGTACCTAACGTAGATGTACTAATGATGACCAGAGTAGTGCAGTGGTCATATTAGTGTTGACTTCTCAGCCCATTCTCTGTTATATATGGAGGAAAATGACAAGTGAAAGGGATTCTCAGTGTGAATGTAACTGCAGCAGTATTAATGCAGTGCCTGTACTGCTCTGCGGCCATCCAGTGTCACCCATGGCCTGTGGCAGACACAGTGGGCAGGCACAGAGAGGTGTCCTGCAGTGGAGGTGGGCAGGAAGGCTGGCTGAGCAGAGACAGCAGGAGTGTGGCAAACAGCCCCTCCAAACCCTGCCAGACATCTCCATCACACCCTGCAGCACTGTGACTCCCATGACACCTGTGACTCCAGTCGAAGGTCAGTGTGATTCTGGATGCTCTGAAGCACAAGCTGGAGTGGAGTAGCTCACCCTAATAATTTTCAGCATGAGTTCTCAGAGCATCTGAAGTAATGTTTACAAACATGTGTGTAGGGCTACTAGTTTTCAACTGTGGAAAATTCACATGCAGACTTCAGAGTGACCACTGATGAAGAATGCAACAGCTTCTTGGAAGTGGGATATACGATATCTTTGGAGGGGCAGCTTCTCTGTATACTCAGAACCAGGCCTAATACACCTTGGATTTAAGGTAATGGCAACTATAATTTCCTGAAGATGAAGACCCTTTTCCTCTTTCCCCTCTTTTATTCATTCAAGTATATGTTACCACATCATTAGGATGACTTTTTTGTTCTTTTACTTTTGATCGATGGTGTAGTGTTATTTGTTTAGTCATTATTTTTAGTTTTGCATGTAGCTGTTTGTCTTGTTTATTGAAATGAACTGCCATCCGGGCACAATGATCAAAGCAAAAAGCATGAAATCCCACGTGTTGCACTTTTGAGAGCAACAACAATGAAGCTAACCTTTCACCCTTGACTTTCTTTTAACCCTAATTTTGAAAGACAATAGCAAACAATTCAGCTAACTTCTTAAATAAAAGAATATTCAAACTAGCTCGATTGTAATGCACTGTTCTTTTCAAGTGAATGGAAGGTCTTGGGAGTAATGCATACAAATACAGAGGCCGGGTAAGTTCATTACTTTGGAGTTTCTGGTGTAGTAATAGCAGTGAAATGGTTAAAACGCTGACTTTAAAGTGGTCGCAATTAGGCTTCAAAGTTAACACCCCACCCCACTGAGATGAATGGGAGCAGTTGACATTTCTTAGTGCTATTGTTTCAGTCTGGCTTGCTATAGCTTCTAAAATAAGACAACAGTACATCTGTTTACATTCTGCTTCCGCAAACCCAGATGGGCTAGAAACTTCATTGTTTTTTAAGTGGAAGCTTGGATTCTGGAGAATACAGCAATATCCACAGGGTATCTGTAGGAAGAAGAGCTGAAAGCCGCCTTAATCACAGACATCTCCCCCTTCTCTGTAAACTTCTATTGTCTCAGGACAAATCTGTAAACCACAGGGGGAAAAATAAAGTAATATATATTTGAAGTGCTTTTTACTCACAACATGACATGCCCACAATAACTTCTCATCAATTCCTTAGCATACAAATTTTCATAAATGGATGTGGTGTTTTGAATTTTTTCCTCTATTAGAAGTTTGTAGAAGGTGAAGGTCCTGCTTTTGCTGAATATGGTAGCTTCTAACGGAAAATTCTTCTGTCTCTAGAGAAGCCAAAGTTTCACCCAGGAGAGTTTGAGACCAGGTGTTACTTTGTGTTCACATGGATGGAATCCTTTAATTAACTCTGAGAGTGTTACAAGAAGTAAGATTTTTGAGAGGAATACTTTGCATTTTTCTAATACTTTCATAGGAGCAGCTACATTAGCTGGAGTAAGATCTTAGGCTGGAATGCGTTAATAAAGGTGCAAGTGGGGCCAGAATTTGGAGCAGATGGTCTCCATTACCCCATGCCTCAGCCATGTAGGGAGTACACAGTGTCCTCTCAGACTTTTGTTGAGGGGTCTGCACAGTGGCAAACTGCCCTCGGTAGCAGCCAGAACCCTATGAGAGCTCCTCTGATAAAAGGGCCCCATTAGATATGCTTAGGCTGTAGATTGAAACCAGCTGTGAATCTGTCGGAAAGATTTTCCTCATTGTGCTTTCATCGGGGTGGAAAGTTTGTGGCTTGTTTTGCATATATATGTATTTTGGGCTTCATTGCTCTAACTTTGCGAGTCCTAGAGCCTGCCAATGATAAGAGCTCTCATGCATACAGGCTCCTTTTGTATCCTGGCACTCAGAGATCCTGGCTTCCATTTGCCCATGGACACCACAGCTTGTGCTTTGGAAGTGCCATTGTGGGCTCTCCCAAATGGTGTCTCCCAGATTTCAACCCTGGGTGAGTTGGATAGTGAAGGCAGGCGTGCAATCTGTGGTTTGGGCTCATGACACTTGTTTCCTGCCTAACTTCAAGCTGCATTTTCATCTGACTATAGAATGCAGTGGCCCTGAGCCTTGACAGGCCTCCAGGTCGTCTGAGACAACTGTGGGCATTTCAAGAGTGTAAACTGTTTCTTCTCTTGTTCTTCTCAGTTCCTGTGTTATGCGGAAACGTGCAGCAATCTGGTCTAGATGAAGAAAATACCTGAGAAAACCCAACAGGATTTGCTTTTTTTGCTCAAATTTGCTTTGAAAGTTTCTCTCGTGAGATTGTTTTATCTTTCTATTAAAAAAATTGCTTTAAAAATAAAATAATGTTAAAGCATGCTGGGAAAATCAATTCCAATGTGATAAAACTCCTACAGTGTGAAGCAAGAACCACTCAATTAACTGCACAGGGAAGGGCATGTTATTTTATCAAAGGGTTAGAGAACAGCATCAAATATGCATTTTTAATATTTGTTTCCATTTTTTCTAGTCAATTTCTGACTGTATTGCCTTGGTATTACTTGTGCAACAAAATAGGTATCCTAATAAAGCTTTTGAATATAGCTAAAATTACTTCAGCAAGGCTATGGTATGTCAGTGGCAGAGCTTGGAAAGAAGTTAGGGGATGTTTTTCTCAGTTCTGTATATTTTAATTAGCAAACTGGCCTGCCTCCCTGAATTACAATGGCATTGTGATTCCTAAATGTTCAGAAGCCTAAGCTTTATATGCTAACCCTAAGACAGAGAATTTCTTGAATAGACTTTAAGAAAATATTGCTATACCTTCTTTACCGGTTGTGCCCTATCCTGCATTTTGCATGGTGTTCAAGGATGATTTTGACAACAGAATTGGCTTTTAGGGAATATAAAATACTGGGGATTAAAAGGGACAGATCTGGACAGGGCAAGAATTTGCCAGCAGGATGATGTTCTAAAAAAACTTCTGAAAGATTAACACAAATTCTTATGGAAAGAAATTAATTTTTTTAAACATTGTGCTCTTTTAGTTTTGTTCTAGAAAAGAAAATGAAGCCTTCCATTATAAGACTATTTAATTTTGAGTAAATTGTGCATTTCCCTTTTGTGGTGCATTTCTTTAGTCAATTTATATTTTGCATGCCTATTGCTCCCAGTCTCTGCTGGTCTGACTGAGCTTGCTTGCCAACTGGTATTTGCCACTAGGAATCAGAATCATAATTTCCTTTGAGGAGCTCGGTGCATTATGGCAGTTATTGTCCCGTAGAAGAGGATGAAGGATGCAGACGGTCACTCCTGTGAAAAATGCAACAGAGAAAGAGCCCAGCAAATTGAAAAAATATTTTTCAATCCATGAATACTAAAACATGGAATGTCTTCCTAAAATAACCCTAAAGTTTTATTTCTTATTGGAAATTCTTTTTAAAAAAACCCAACAAAACCAAACAGCTGATATTTACTTAATCATCCTAAGTTAGGAAAAAAATGTTGAATAAAAATGTATTTTATAGGATTATAAAATATTCATATTTTTTTCAGCTTTAATTATGATAAGAATGTACAAGGATTAATTTTATTCTTTCTTTGTCTCATCCTTTTTCCATCCTAGACAATGAAAATAGTTTGATCTAGCAGTTTTTATATTGTGGTCTGCGCGCCAGAGCTGGCTTGTAAAACTTTTCCTTTCAGTGGTTTTATTGTTCAAGAACTGATGTTTCCTGTTACTTCTGGCCATGCATTTTGAATTTGTGAATGCTTAGACAAAAGAATAATACTAATCAAGTATCTACCTTTTGTACAGCTTTAAGTTCTCATTAAATAAAAATTATACCAGAACTGCAGAGGTAGCAACTCTTCTGAAAGGCTGAGTCAACAGGAGAAAGAAAAGTCAGCAGTGAATAAGAGGAATCTGGGATTCCTTCACCCCAGGTATCCAGTAAGGAAGAGGAAACAGCACAAGTAAAACATAACATGGAGTGTTGCTCTTACTGCACATAGTTTAATCTTGATGATATAAAAACTGTGCTTTGGGCTACTTTTCAAGGAAGACAAAACTGATGGTGTGTTGGCTCATGGCAGGGACTAGCAAACCAAGTAGGATCAATTACAATTTAAATAGATAAATAAAAGCTGCATGATCTTAGTTGCTGTGTCATACTGGTTTTCATTTCCATATTGCCTTTTGCAGTTTTATTGTTCTAGTGCTTCATACTTTTGTAGTTTGAAAGTTGCTGTTTACGTGACTAGATTCACTCCCTACTGGGATACAGGCCAAGATATTCAAAGTGGTTGTTTATTTTCAGCACCCCTATTTTTTAAGGGTCCAAACCAGAGAAGTTTTGGAGTAGGGAAACTCAGTTGTTTGTGTGGTTTGTCAACATGGCATGGAAAGACAAAAGAAGAAAAAATGAGTGCAATCAAAATCCTTGTTCACTTTTCATTGTCTTGGTGTCTGATCTTTGGTTTTCTGAACTGAGGTGAGAAGACTTGGGTGCTGCTGTCCTGGAAACTGGAATGTGTACCTGGCTATTGTCCAGGCTGAAGGAATAAAGCTGAGCAGTGACATCACCCTGTCTCTCCGTTTCTCTTCCCTAAACTCCCAATTGCCCTAGAGCTTTACTGAAGATTTAGGTGTGGTCTTCTGGTAAGACAGTGGTGAGATCAGTGGTGACTGTACCATATGTGGAATAGGTGTAACAGCTACTGTGTATATATATTATAAAGCATAAATAACCTATGTATTCCATTTCTCTGTCTGTTGTGTGGGTGAATCTACCCAATTCAGGGGTAGCAAGAGGACACGCCTTCTAAAAGGACAGTATGAGCGTGGGTGCTCTCAGGATACTTGGCTTAGAATTGACTTTCCTTTCAAGTTCTTTCCTGCTAATATAGAGAAGTACAGTTTGTGTTGCCGAAGTAACTGCATTTACAAGAAATACTTGAGTTGAACTAAAAAAAAAAAAAAAGTCCTGGAAGCATTTCATTAGGTTCTAGCTTTTTGATTGCCTACTTTTTAGGACAAGATGTCAGCTGATCTAGCTCCTTTAAAAACGCAATTTGAATTGGAGGGGGGGTGTGGAAAGAGCAGCATAAGCTGTGAAGTCTTAATTGTTAGAAGTGCAACAATAGCTTAAAAACAGACTGTAAAGCCTGGTCTGACAGCTGGAGGAAGGGACACTTTATTAATAGTTGTAAGGAATGGGTGGATAGGGCCTGAAAAAGGCAACAAGGGATATAAAAAGAAGCCTTGTAATATGAAACCATTGCCAAAACCCCTTACAGAACAATTTATGAAAGAGCCCGTGTCTCATAAGCGCCAAGTTAACGCACTTGAATGGGATAAACAGCTTCTGACTAGTGTGCCTCACTGAAAGTGAAGGTGCACCACTGCTGCAGCCCAGCCCTGCTGTGGCTGATCATTTAATGGCTGGAGGTGGGCACATGGGGCTCACTGGGCAACAGACTCTGCTTTCATGACTCAAAGTTTCTGTCTGGCAAGCCACAGATGACTGGCCACTATGCTTGCTGTACAGTCATCACACTTCAGTATTTTACAGTCTGATAAGTCCCCTAAATATCCTTGCAACTGATAAGCAAATCGCTCTGCTTATGTGACTTGAGACATATAACTCCAAGCACTCATTTCCTGTGGGAGGTGGCAGGGAGGATCCTTCTCTACAGAGATTTCGTGTAGCTAAAATCTCTCCAAATCAAATCCCTAATTAAAGCACAACTGCATGTTTTCTGTGGCCAGGAGCTGACTTGCATAGGAGATAATAGAAATGCAAAATCCCTCTTGTTGCTCCAGCCTCAGCTGCAGGGCTTCTCTGATTCCAGACTGCCTGGGTATCCAACAGAGCAATGTACCATATTAGACTATGATTGTCTATTTATGATGGATCCAGAACACTTCAATTTTCTAGCTATTTAAAAAAAGAAGTCCTTAGGCAAATGTCAATAACCCCCAGAATTTGGGAAAGCCTTGGAAGCAGAAGGGCTGCAGTCATGGGGAAGTTTTGATGTCATTTGAAATCATATATCCATAAAATCGCTTTAGTGCAGACTTCCTGTGTCATGCCGTGCTGACTCTGTGTGAGATCTGACATTGTTCTTCACTCTTTAATAACGAGAGCTCAGGAGGGTGGGGAGAGGGGAAACATAAAAAAAATGTCAGCCCGATTTTTAGCATTGTACAAATTTAACCCAAGTTGCCTGTGCCAATCTTAATCCCTCCTTTTCAGGTTTGTCTTTTCCACATGCGTCAGTGGCAACTCAATTCCTGATACATCAAATCCAGAAACTTGCTGAGACCATCAGTGTCTCTGGCAGCATCACATGGTGCAGATGACACTTACTGTGTCTGTGGTACCTGGCAAACTTTTTCTCAGGATCAGAAGTTTCTGTGGATGTGATATCACTGTGGCTTCTCTTCTCTGCTGCTCCCCTCAGTTGCAAGTGTGTTGCATTGATAGGAAGTGTTATTTCTCTTCATTTTATCTTTAACCATGGTGTTAGGTTTGTTTGCTGTTTCGCTTTTCCTAGAAGATTGTTTTCCTTTTTTATCAGTGATTTTAGCCTGTTCACAGTATTGATGGGAATTTCTGCTCCTGCTCCTCTGCAGTATATGTCATTTCCAAAGTGTTTCTTTTTTTTTCCTGTGCATTGTACAAAGCAGGTTTCATCTTTGATAGCTATTTTTTGTTTACAAGGGGAACTGGCAAGCTAGGTATTTTCTTGAAACATTTCCTGCACAACCTTTTTTCCTCATCTTTTTGCCTTCTCTGGGTGGCACCAGTACTGGGAATAGCAGAGCTGCCAGGTGAGCTTTTGTGTTGTGTTTCAGCTTTACCTTGGGTGGTATTTAGAAGACCAGCCCTGCATTCATGAGATATTTCTGAGCTTATAGATGAAGTAAAAATGCAAAGGTAGATATTACTTGTGGCACTGGTGAGGAGAATTGGTGTTGCTAAGATGGCAGAGGAATTGCAATTCCATGAGATATTTGGGATTTTTTCTGCTGGATTCTTTCCTTTTCCCTACAAGAGAAATGTTTAAGGGCCTACCCGTTCAAATGCTGCGTAGGAACATCTCCAGCCTACTTGCAAAAAGAGGGTGATTGCATCTGCACTCATTGATAATTTCCGGGGTGAGAATCCATTATGGCAGACTTTATAGAGCGTGGTCAGGAGGAAAGGGAGAGGCAAATTCTCTTTGGTGTAACCACAGGTAAGATATATACCCACAGTTTTCTTATCAAAGCCATGCTGGTGTGTGACAGGAGGGACAACAGCCCTCCTCATCCTGTGTCAAGGGGCATATTCTTATTACTTCTGATGCCACAGCCTGAAGTCTGGTTGGATTGGCTCCCCCTTTTTTGCTCAGGTATGCTTTTGGAGATCATACATCCTACACATGAATGCTAAGTCATGGTTTGATTCCATGTGTCAGCTGCTCCATACTGAAATTGTTCATCAGAATTTCCAGTTTGGTCCAAGGGAGGCCATCCTTACAATTTTCTAAATGATGAAAAGTTGTTGCTGTTGCTATTGTTGTTAGAAGTGTTGCTAACCATGCTTCTGATCCATAGTTACATTAAAGGAAATAATTCAACCTTATTTTTTTTTTTTTAAATTCAGCTTAGGTTTGAAAGGTTGAGTGTCCTAGCTATAAGAGAACATGTTATTGCTTTTGTACATTATTGCTGTTATATTCCAGGAGAAACACATCAGGACCCACTCATTATTTAGCAGACTAGAAAATTTTAAAATATAATACATCACATGAGGCTGAAACTGCAGTCCATCTGTAGGGAGACTTCTTGTTGCTGTAGGAGGGGCAAGGTGATGCTGTGCTTTGGGAAACAGCAGGACCATTACTTCCAGTGTCTGAGGCACAGTCCCAGTATACAGGGGCCCACACCCTAATTTTTTTGAGGTAGGCAACTCTTTAAGTTATCTCCCTCTCTTTCCTTTGTTGGCCTTTTTACTACTTTTAGGGATCAGTTGCCTTTGTGTGTCTTCTTTATGGTTATAATTGCTAAAAAATGCAACTGGTTTGGATTCCCCACCTAAACAACTTGACTGAGAACCTACAATACTTGCTGTTCTCCTTCTTCTTCAAAGCTAGACTACAATTAATGAAAACTTGCAAGTGGTTTGTTTAATACACTTTTTTTTTTGAGATTTTTTTTCTCTTCTCCCTCTCATCATTGCAACCCGTGCATCTTCCTTGTACTGTCTTTCTTTAAACATTATGCAGCATAAAATATAACTTTGCTCCTTACTTAGACTTTGAATCCTTTGAAGTGAAATCAAGTGAGTTTGTCTGTACTTAGCTGGTTGATATCTTAAGAGCTTCTACTGTTGTTTTGCTGTGTAGAGAGTGCCATAGCTGATTAAAATAGATTTGAACCTTTGTCTCTAGATCTGTAGATTAATTTGTGATTTTTAATCTACAGCAGTATTACAAATTTGTAAGGTAGCACTGCATACTTCCATAGGAAAAAAAGTAATCACACCTGATTTAACCTGATTTAGGTTTGTAAATCCTAGTGATTAATGCAGAGCATATCTTAAGTGAGTTTATGAGTACAACTAGGCTATTAACTTTCCTCAATTCTACATAAACTGAGAAGATAGAAAAATACAAAGTACTGACAATTTCATCACTCTCTCTAAACCCAGGACTAAACATCAGAAGTGCATATATAAATATGTATGGATAGATGCAATTCTGTACACGTTCTCTGTTGGTTCTTACATTGCAAGTTATTAATATGAATTTGAACTGTACTGCTGTATGTATACATGTGATAAAAATATGATAAAAATTAGACACAGGCAAAAATGCCTTGCAGAATCTGTGGCCTGAATGACAAGATTTACCCTCTATGAATGCCTACAGTGTGGTAACTTAAGTTCATTCCTCATCCGATAGTTTAGGTTCATTCATGTCCTAATAAGTGGTAGCTGCTCTAGGAAGCCCTCTAAGCTTTCTATAACCAGACGTGCCACTAGTAATCTTACCAAAATGTGATGTCAATGGAACTGCAGCTGGTTAAAGGGCTATGCAGGGCAAAAAGTTGTATTAGTGGCTAATAAAGGCTAATTCTTTTGCAAGCAAAATTAGCTCGATTCACTAGCTTGTTATGACTTGAAGTGTCTGGCCGTTGAACTATGCATCTGGCTCATTTGTTGCTCTCAAAGAGATCCCACCCTGAATGACAGCTGTACTGGACTGGAAAAAAGTAGCCCAAATGAGTGAGAACAAGAGGACTTCAGTTTGTGGGACTTTAGGACAGTAGCAATTCATGCGAACAACCTCAATAATAAGAAGAGATGAACACAACAAGGAATATTTGTGATATAGGTCCTGGCTCGGGGCACTAAATTTCCTTAACTAACCTGTTACTACTGCAGAACTTTGTGCTCACAGATGCTGTAATTGATTCACATTATATGCAACTACCTAAAAGACACAAATATCCAGTAATTGGCTGCAGCAACCCTAAGTAATCACTAGAAATTTAACTTCCAGTACATTCCAAATATTGTGATGCTCTAAAGTGATTAAAACAGCACCAGAACAGCCTAAGCTCTGTGGATGTGTATTTATTTTTACTCACTGGTGTTTTGGGGTAAATGCCATGTCAGAGTGTTTTTATTACAAAGTTCCCTTTCCTGCCCAATGCAACTGTACCTATTCTAAACTCCTTTATCCAAGACAACCATTTCCTTTTTTCTTAATCTCAGATCAGTTTACCAAGAACAGTTGTCCCTGACTTCCTTAAGCTTGCCCTGCAGAAAAACTTTCTTAAAATCCTCCCTAAGTCCATTCTTTCCTTTCTTTCCTTTACACATGCTTAGAAATGTGTGTGCATGTGTATTAACATGGACACATGTGTGTGCCCATGCATATTGTAATCAGTTTCTGCTTCAGTCTTACAGCCTTGTGCATGTCATACTGAGAAAGGACTCATGGAAAAGATTGCTGCCAAAGAGCAGCCAAACACTTGCTTCTCTCTCACAAGGCTGGGCAACTATGGCTAATTAAAAAAAAAAAAAATCACAAGGAGCAAAAATAATACAGATGGAAAAGTCCAATTTGAAGCCTCAATTTCTATATAGATTCTGCTTTGTCATTTTTGCCATGGACTGATAACACAGAGAATGCTGAAGCATTTCTACTTTTGTGCCTTGAACTCATTCTTGGAGCTGCTTTCCTGATTTGTCTCATTAGCACTGATTTGCTTTGTTGTCTGAGTGCAATTGCTCACTTGGTAAGAGTTAGAGAAACTACATCCCCATTTTTCCCTAACTTAAGCAAAGCAGCAGTAATGGCCACCTCTCCCTGGTTTTCCCTTGGCAAGCTTCCCGGAAAGATATGTACTTAATTGTAATTTGCTCTCTGTGGTCAGCAGCAATATCTCATCTTTTAGTATCTCAACAGCACCACTATATTTAACTCTGTGTGTGTCTGAGGCCTCCCTTGATCTCATATTGAGTTACCCTGTACTTCAATTAGGCTGAATATATGCAGCAGAGGTGTTCACATTTATTGTGTATGCAATTAATTCTTCTGTCATTTGCTGCTTCATTTGCTTTTCGTGCCTTAGAAACAAACAAAAAATAACCCACCACTTTCATTTGGACAAATAATATCAGGAAGGCTTTGTCTCTGCATCTAGCATATCTTAGTAAAGCTGATTTTGTATTTTAGGTAGACAAGCAATTTTCTGTCAAAACTCTTCAAAAGGAACCATGAAATTACCAGGCCATAAACCCAGGAGTGGCACAAAAGTGGGAATATCAGACCTGCAGTATGTTATATGAGTCTTTTAGTCCAACCTCCCCTATTTCCACCCTGGTGCTACATATACTACTGATGTACTACTTGCAAGAAGAGAAACACACTGGGCTTGGACATCAGTGTTTTTGGCAGAGCAACAGACACCCTTAGTTTAGGCTTAGTTTAAATTCGGTAAAATTCTTTGATCGTACATGAAAAAGAAATGCCAAGTTATTGTATTTGTGATTTTGGTGATGATGTTTGGCAAATATCAGATCAACTTAATAAAATATTGAATTTTAAATCTAATACTTCAATTAAAAATAACTTATAATATTAATAAAACTGATGACTTTCACTCCAGGTACATGTCATGCTCTTCAGGAACTCCTGTCCTGCTTAAGAGCAATAGAACTTTCATCTGAAGTGCATTAATAGCTGTTGTAAACTAAGAAGGTATTTCCAAAATGTCTAACTTGCCCACAACATTTGCATCAGATAAGTCACCAATGCTTTGCTAGCCACTGTTGTATCGTATTTTACGCAAGAGACGGATAACCAGCCCTGTGTGTCCTGGAATGAGCCTTTCCCTACTGTTGCTCTTGTGCAGTTTGTTTTTTCGTATCTCTAACCTCACAGAATATAAGCAAAAATGATACTGTTGAAAAAAGCCAAAGAAACAAATTCAGGTTGAAATTTAATGAAAAACTTGAGGGTTTTGTGTATGTGTAAAAATAGAATGTTGATATTGAAATACTATTATCCATCTTTTCCAGATTTCATGTCTTTCACCTATCCCCATCCTTCCCATCCAGTTTTACAACCATGCTTGGTCATCCCCCAACTGAATTTTTGGGGAAGTGTGTGACTTGCCACTTTGAACAGAAAATCCATCCAGTTTTGTGAACAGTACCTCATAGGGAGTTTGTGGCAGCTTCTGAAATATTCCTGTGTTAATGACATGACTTCTGGTTTTGAACTTTTATATGTAACTCTGATTTTTTTGGTAATACTTAACTAGGGATGATTCCTGATAAAAATATTGATTCAGCTTTACAGCAGGCTTTCCAAGGTCTCTTTTAGAATCTCTTTCTAAAGATGCTGTTCAGTGAATAGTTCAAGTCTCTTTTACAGATTTTTGTCTTAATATTCTAGTTAATTAATTTAAAACTCATCTTTAATGAGTTTTAAAATATTAAATGTTGGATGTAAGTTGCTTATGAAATCAAGTAGGTTTTTTTAATGTGGTTTATTTCAATGTGTTTTGTATAAACAGTAAGTTTCATTAAATAATTATGAATGTATCACAGAGCAGTAATGCATTTTATAACTTTTTTTATAATGTATAACATGCTGCCCCAATGCATATGGATTCCTAGCATCCGAACGTGATGCACATCCCAGGGGTAAGGACTGGCATGTGCCACATGTCAGACACGGTGGGTCATGGCTGTGGTGTGGGTGTGCCCACATCTGATTGAGAACTGCTGTGCCCCTTCTTCTCCAACAGTAGAGCCTCAAGTGGACCACAGCCTCAGCTTTCCAGGGGGGCATCCTTCTCCCCGGCCTCTGTGGGGGACACTTGCCCCTGTTCAGACTCCCTGTGAGGCTGTCACCTCCAAGGGGACAGCACAGTGTGCACTCACTGTGTCTGTCTATCTGGTTGGGATTCCAGCTTCAGGGTAAGGGGTGATGCTGCCCTGGACATCCGTGTGGGCAGCATCTCTTGGAGCAAATCATGACAAGGTGATGAGAATTTTGAGTCTCCTCTGTGTTACACCAGGTAGGCTTCATAAAGTTTGTGAAGTTCTGGGGTTTTTTTCCTTCCATTCTAGGCTCCAGAGAGCCACCTCATTATTCTGAGTTGAAATTTCTCCATCTCCAAAATCAGAGGTAAGGATCAAAGTATCTTGAGACAGTGTGATGAAATGTACCATGGTTATTATGATTATACTGCTCACTGTTAATATCAGAAAGGAAAATAATCTGTTTGTACATTCAGAAAGAATTAAATGCCATGAAACTAGTGGAACTGTAACAATAGCATGAGGAATGCTGGTAAAATACCAGCATGACATGGCTTGAGTTAGAAGTATTATATTTTTTGCCACATGTTAGGAACCACTAACTCTGGTGGCTACTGTAACTTATTAAGAATTGTATAGGAATCTGTTTTCAATATATTTGAATTAAAAATATCTTGGAATGTAACACTGGAAAATAAAAAGAAAATATATTTCCTGAAATCTGCCTCAATGCCATTTTTTCACAGTCTAATTTCTGCTGTTCTTGTTTTTTGGCCTTTTTTTTTGGTTGTTGTTTTTCTTTTTTTCTTTTTTCTTTAAATTATGATTTTATACACTATTTCATAATTTTCCTAAAGAACCAACATTTATTAGAGGTCATATGCTGAAAATCACCTGTGTAGTTATACGTGCTTTGTTTTATTTTCAAAGAGACTATTAAGTGCTTCAAGGAGGAGAATTCATCTTTCTGATTTCTGTAGTGCAGAATAGTAAGGAAGCTTGAAGTGTTTTCTCTGTGTTTTTGCCATGTCTCTGCATTATTATTTCTCGTAAGTATTTGAACATCACAGCTGAAAGGATCTGACTAAACATGCTAGGCTTTTTACAGTTCCCATGGCCTCTACTTAAAGTGCATTAAACACTTAAAAATCAGCCTAGCTAAACTGGAATGGATGCTTTAAAATAAGGATTATCTTCCATTTTCTAATAAGGAAAACTGTAGAGCTACAAGTGTCATCATGGCCACTTTTCTTCATGAAGCAGGGAAACAGCTTTAACTCATGGACAGCATTGTTTCTGCCCTGTGGTCTTGAAAGTTCAGGGAGAAGAACAGGATATCACTACTGAGTCCAATTTTTAGCTTGGATTCAGATTTCTTCTGTGGCTTAGAACAAGTTATTTCTTTCTCATATGTTTTAGCTTACCAGCTATATAAAACCCTTGAGGTGCATGTGCTTGCAAGAATGCTTTAAAGAGATGAGGTGAAAGTTTAGAATTTCTTTCAAAGAAGCTTCTGTGAGGTCTTAGCCTGCTTCCATATTTGTCAGTGAAAGTTTTACCATAGACTTAAATCGCCAGACTTTGATTAGAATAAATTTCATTTACATTAGTGACTTTATGTAGGTATTTGTATTAACAAGGCTTTTAGTCTCCTTGACACCCCATTCAAATCAGAACTTGATTCTCTTGAGCTGTACTAAGAAGGATTCAGGAAATTAATTAATTGGCCTGATTTTTCTCCTTTCACCCACCTAAGAACATATATTCTGTCATCCTGAAATCATAAATAAGAAAGTTGCTTATGCCTGAAATGTCACCATATTTAACTGGTTTGGTCTAAAGGTGGCAAGATCCAGAGTTTCTGAACCTCAAAAGAGCATTGACAGTATTCCCTGTTTTTAATAGCAGATTCTGGCCTCAAAAGCATCACTGCCCTTAGATGTGATATGGAAGTGGGAGTGAGTCTCTTTATAGGCTGTACATGATCCAGTAGGACTTGAAGATTAATTATCCCATCCTGAGGGCACTTTAGGCCTTCCAGGAAGGTGCTCTGGTCAGGAGGTGAGGAACAGCAGGGTGTACTAGGCACCCAGTCTGCCTCTGAAATTGATACTGCCAGATTCAGCAGGGCCTGACAGGTTCAGCATCTACATGTGTACCGTGGTGAGCTGATTATCTTCTCCTGCTGATTGATCTTGGGTGTCCCATACACCTATTGTCTTTCTAAGGTGTGTGGTGGGGTACCCTGTTGCTTTACAAGGCTCAGGTTGACAGCTTGTGTGGCCAGAGGTTTGGCCATATACACATTGTCCTTAGTTGCTTCCTCAAGGTCACTGTGCTCAACTTCTCATTGAGCTTGTGCTTCAATCTTCTGGGGCTGGCTGAAGCAGATAGGACCTGAATGATAACAGGCAGCACCCCAGGAGCACGAGGTTTCCTGCTGTCCTAATGCTCATGCAAATATTTCATGCAAATAGTGGCTTCAAAGTGGTTTTTCTCTAGAATGCATATCAGTGCAGCTGTACCTGAGAGGACAGTTCCATCAGAGAGCAGGCTTGTCTGTCTACTGTGTCAAAGCCTGCAGTTACATGTTTCAGGTACACATTTAGGTATGTGGCACCCTACAGCATCCTCCAGTAATGATGCAGTGGGAAAGACAAATCTAAATCAAATAAAGAGATATCCCAGCAAGTCCAAACTTTTCTCCAAGTTAGGTGGTGTCTAGTGGCTCTTCAACACAGGAGCAATATTGCTGGGTGGTTTGTATTTAGGAGCAATGCTTAGCAGCAAATTATCAAGTAGACAGGTGGAGGCACAATAAGAAAACTTGCAAGTACAGTATTCTGATTTGGGAAATTTTATCCTCATTGCCAGGAAAATGATTCCCCTAGATGGACTTGATAGCATAAAAGCACTGTATTTAGTAATGTTATTTTGGACATCAGAACTTCAAAACCTAAAATGATGTGATGTGTTGGAACAAATGTGTATGCAGAGTTTGGTCTTTGTGGCTTCACAGAATTACTCACACTTCCTTTATTTGAAAAAAACAACCACATTTCTCATATCTTAAAAGTGAGAGCCCAACAGTGAAAAGAATTAAGTGTTCCTTGAACACACTGCTCCAGGTGCACATGCAGGAGTTAAAGGGTTCACAGCTCAGAGGAAATGGCATAGTGGCTAAAAGCTACCTGGGAAAGGCCAGCTCTGAGGCAATTGTGAGTTTTCTATTCAGTGGTCATAACACTCCTACTCTAAACCAGCTTATTTAATTGTCACTACAAGAGATAAATTGCCAGATGAAGAAGTTCTTTTATAATTGGAACTGGCTGAATTACTTTGCATGGTTGGAACTGAACTAGAGAAATGGTCAAAAACATTTGAATGGTCTTGGCACGTTTGGTGCTGTGTAACTACTGACAAAATGTAAATAGTTACACGGTAACTAGAAAGATGCATGCCAGGTTAGTAGTGTGAGAATGCCTTGGCAAATTAGACTAATGACTGCATGGGACACATTCTGGTATAGCTCCCACTAGTCATATGAGCATGTTTGATGGGAATATGATGTGTCTGGAAACTTGAGCAAACACAATCTGAACCAAGTGCTCATCCCATTAATAGAAAAGACTCCCAGAGTCGTACTATCCTGATCCACCTTTTTGTGTGTTCATGCATCCTGTTTTCTGAGCCATGAAGCTGCAATGACCAGTCCCTTGCAGGTAGTTGTTCAAAGACAGGATAAACATGTATTAAGAGGAATTTGCAGAAGTTATCAGGTACTCAATACTTTTGATTTAATGATCATCTTGTGAAAATCCAACCCAGGGCTAATTCTACCAAAGAGTTTCTGTGTTCTAATGCACCCAGTAGAATTTATCCAAAAGAGATGTGCTATACTGTGCCAAGGACCATGACTGGGTACTTTGGGAGGGAATGTACAAAGTTCTGCACATACTGAGGAAGAAACTGCTAGTGAGTAGGAATTGTTTAGAGGAAAGGTAGGACTTAGCTCACTTTACCATTTTCTGCATTCAGGTTGCAGTTCAGCCTCCTTTATTTCAGGGTCCTCAGCCATGAACTGAGTGACACAGCTTGGTGCTACATGGCTGTCTGCTGCAGTTTTCCAATGTAGAAACAGCTTCCCAAAGCATTTTAGCCAATTTTAGACTCCCCATCAGCTCCTATAAGTACCTCCTTTTCAAAAATGGCATTTCATAGCCTACTGTCCTTTTCTCCAAGTTGTCTTTATTCTCTTTGAAATAAACCTCTCGTTCCTTGTCTTTCCTGAAGTGCCTTGGAGTGGTTACAAAGACACCAGCCTCCCAATTCACTGACATTACTGATACTGATGTACTATGCTATTTCTTTGCTCTATAGAGTCAGAGTCTCCAGCTGTTGTCTCAACAACCAGCATCATTCTTTTTGGAGCACTGATATTTTTCAGCTTTGCAAAGTCTTACATTTTCTAGAATGATGAAAGGTCCACACAACCAGCTAGTATAACAATTTATACAACATAATCCATGGGAATATACATAGTGAGAAGGGAAAACTTTAGTCTGTTTATGGTCTTTTATGGTTATGTGCTGAAGTACTGTAGCTGGTTTTAGATACTTGCTTTAAAAACTTGTCTAAATCTTGAGCTATGTAAGAAAATTGATGATAGGCTTGCAAAATAAGGCCCATGGTATGATGTTGAGATTAATTCAATCATATTAATCCCAGGAAGTTTAACGTGACCTCTTATTGTCTGCAATAGAGAGAAAATGAAAAAGAGATCATATTTGATTATTCTTATTAGTTAAGAAAGCAAGCAAGGAGGCAAGAGGTGGCTTGAAGCATTGTGAGGAAAAATTTAGAATTATATATCAGGGAAAAGTTTATAAACATAAGAACTCATAGCCAAGGAAACCAGCTGCCAAATGAAGCTTTGGAATCAGCACTGCTGAAGATATTCAGGGCTCAGCTAGACATCAATCTGTCAAAAAAGGGTAAAGAAATCAGTCCAGCCACAATGTAGGGATAATACAAGAGAGTTTCCTGCTGAGTTTCTACCCCGAATAGTGTATGATTTAGTTGGAATGGAAAAGAAAAGCACTTTAGCTTGCTAGATCTTTCATGAGTACAATCTTAAAAGCACAAATTCTTCTGCCTTTTAAAAAATATTGCTAGCAACTTAAAAAAAAAAATCTTTATTGTAACTGGAGTGTGTAGGTTTTGCTCTAGTTTCAGACACATTGAACCTAGCTTAGAATGTTTTTATTATTTTTTAAAAAATTTAAAAAATCAATAGCTTTAGAATAAAAAAAAACTCTCTTGGAGTGATAAATTGTTTCACAACATCTTTTTTTCACAGCAATTTTCCAGATGTAGTCAGATTACTCATAGCAAGCCTGAGGAAAAACTGTCAGTAAGGTATTTATTTTTTGCAGGCTTAATTAGAGGTATGAAGGGCTGGTAAGACTGGAGGGTTAGGATAATAAGGGTATAAAGGCACGGTTAGCTTTTAACCTCTATGTCACAACTTCAAATACAGGCCAGGAGGGATATTTCCCATTCACTACTTCTGAGTTCAGATGGGTGCCAATGATCTACTTCTAGTGGGTAGGCAGGCAACACTCATACAGTGGAGAGTTCCAGACTGAACTGAGCTGGCAGACTGAGACTACTGCTCATCAAAAGCTAGGGTTCAGATTTTTAAGCATATCTTAATGTTCAAGTAGTTGCCTCTTGCATTCAGGAGTTTGGAAGCAGCCAGCTTACTTGAGCTGAAGTAAGCAGAGCTAAGATACCTAAGCTCTTTACAGAGAGCTAAGTATACGTTTATCTGGAGCACTGAACACCTTCAAAACTGTAACCTAGCACCCTCACCCAGTTTTCTGTGGACCTCTGGTTCACCACTTTTCCGTGCAGCCTGAGTAAGTGTCTGATTTCCCCACTGTTTATCCCAGCACATGCCATAAAGGAGAAGATGGATGGCGCTTTGCTGGCTTTCAAGTGCTCTGCTGCAAGCGTAGTCTCCTTTCAGGGCAATGTCTTCCAAAGCATCAGTCATATCAGAGAGACCAGCCTGGCACAGAGATGAAGCAGATACAGTTTTAAAGAGGCTGCTTCAGAAATAGAATTAGATTTAAATAACAAATGAATCTTCAGACTGCTTACTGAGTTCCACAGATATAACGCAGATTTCAATATTTTTGAGCCATAAATACCTTGCATTCCCTAATTTATACTGTGAAAATTAGTGCTAATTTTTAAGATATGCTGTAGAATTGATCAAGGCTTGTTCTCAAAAGCAAGTCTGCCACATTATCACCACATTATGAAAATGTGTCACATGATGTAGGGAAGGGAAATATAAATATCTGCTATCTGATGTATACAATTGAAAAGGGAAATCACAGAGTGAAATCATCAAGCCACATTAGCCAAAGAGAACAGATAAAGGTATAACACTGGAACTGTAAACAATCAACCAGAGATTACACTTGTGTGGAATTATGCATGTTTTTTAGAAGTGAACTAAAATGCTGATAGTAGAAAATTTTAAAGATCTAGCATTGCTTATCAAGAAACTTTTCAAAATGCTGTATGGATAGAATAAGAATCATTAATGTGTATTAAAAGAATGTTATTTTTGCATGTCACTTGAAACTTCTCTACGAATGACACAACTTAGAAGCAAGGAAATGAATTGCCCTGGGCTCTGATTTGGCTCAGGTACATGCGTGCATTTTCTGTCCTTCCACTCGGCTTCTTGCCACAGCTGTGATGGCATCCCCAGCTGTGTGCCACAGCTCTCACTGCTGCCCTGCCAGCCTGGCCTGGCACCCAGCACACCCTTCTCAAGCAACACAGGGAGCAGCTCATGCACGTGCTGATCATCTCCTCTCTCTTTCCTTTTGGATGTTTCTGTGAAACTGCATGTGCTCAAGTTTGGAAATATGGAATTCAGATAAAATTCTAGAAACACTCACCATCAGAAAACCTGCCTTTAAATGTGTCAGAGTCTCTATCTGTTGTGTTCCTTCCCTCTCCACCATCGAGAAACCACGATCACAGGAAGAGTGCACCATTTCCTCCAAAGAGACTCACTGCTGCTCTCAGTATCTCACATTAACCTAGAATCTACTCTTTGAGTGGGCATACACTTTCAGCTGCACAAAATAGTACTGACCTGTACATTTTTAGTCACTGAAATAGGACATTTGGGTAGAGGAAATAGTCAAATCAGGGTATCATAAACCAAGAGCTTTTATAGTTGACTGTTCAGGCAGTGCTGCTGATGGCTGAGCTAGCTCTTAGTAAGAATGTGCAAGTTGTGCTATTTTTACTTGCTACTTTTCTACTTTGCTACTTGCTACTTTTCTAGTACTGGACTTGTTTGGAATAATTTATTCTTGCATATAAAGGTATATATATCTAGCAACAAGAATTTAGGGGAATTTTCTGTAGCTAACAGAATTGTCACAAGAATTCATTGAGGAGGAAGAGAGAATACCTTGCTGAAGGAAGCTTTGTATGGACCTTGGAAAAAAGGCCCAAATACATTTGACATTCCCCTCAAAGTACTTACATTTTTGCCTGTGAAAAGCACACTTCATTACCCTTGTCATGCCACTTCATAACTTCTTGTTAACTTGTACTTTACCCACTCATCTAGTTCAATGGTTTTTATTCAGCCACTACCCTTTCCCCATTTTCAATCTTTGCAGTTTGCACACAGACACCATCTGGCTTCACCCCCGGGGTTTCCTAGACAAGGGCAATCTAGTTAGCCTTGTGAAATCCAAACCCCAGGCAAAACAAAAACTGTAGAAAACTTCCACAAGACAGGCTTTGTCTCTACTCTGTGAGGGGCAGCTCCATTACCCAGAGAAGTTGTTAGAACTGAAATCACGTCTTAAACACTAAGTTATCTTCTTGACCATCCCACTCTTTCCCTCAAACTTTTTCTTTCAATTTACTGGAATTACTGCCAGTCTTTCCTGGTCAAGAGAAAGTTTGACCACTGTGTGCATAATTACAGAACTTCAGAGTAGAACATCATGTAAGAAAGTGTCTGTAAAATGCTTGGAGTAAAGTAGATTAAGAACAGATTTACTAAAGAAATTAGGAAGTCATTCCAGTGTTCTTTTCTGTTCTAAATAACATAGTGAAAATAAATCTCTGAGGCAAGATTTGGTACAAAGACTTTCCTTTGAAAAGAGACCACAAGATTCCTGGTCTTCTTAATGGAGAAAACAGAAAGAATTTGTCTTGGTTTGGGACTCTCAAAATGCTGATCCTTTGGAACAATGTGGATGAATACAGAATGTTGTCCAATGAATTCATCCTTGAACAGAAAGAAACCAAATTTCTGTGTCCTCTGACTGTCTCACAGGAGTGAAAAAAGAAAAGAACCCCTCCCTTTCTTTTTTTATGTTTGCTGTGTTCCAAAGTTTCTAAAGGAATTTATTTGGGCAAGGCATTTTGATGCATACATCTGTTTTGCCCTGAGAAATTATGATCCAGCTGCACTGTTCCATGGTTTTGAGCCAGATATTCTTTTATTTCAGGCTTTGGGAATCTAAAGTCAGTAGGCAAATGCATATCTCTATAGGAGCATTTCACTAGTGCTGGCCACAGACTGAAGATTGAGGTGAGTTCTCCACAATAACACAGCTGCTCCAACTGCTAACCTTCTTCTTCTTGTAACCATCCAACTTCTACCTTTCTGGTTTTCATTGTTGTGTTCTGCTGTCTCTCCTGACTTGATAATTACTCCTGCGTGTCTTCACAGGAAGGATACACATCACAGTCCTGCTCTGACAACATAGGCCCAGGGATGTGAAGAAAAGCAATTTTTCCATTACTGTAAACTGCAAAAAGGTAAAAATACAATCAGCCCCTTCTCTGTTTGGTAGTCAGAGGCTGGGTACCAGTGATACAGGTGTTAATTTCCAGTCTTGTTAAATGTCCTGTGAAGAGCAGCATATATTGCTGCCTGCCCTCAATAGGACTGTGGTTGTGTGATATTTGGATGATAAAAGTCTCTCTTGTAAGAAATAGGTAGCATATTAAATACACTCTTTTTGCTTTACAGTTTTCCCCAGTGAAAACCACAATTTCACTTTGGTTTCATGAGCATGCTGTGATGGCATTGGTGGGTTTACCTTTTGAAATGGTTGAAGAGAAGAAGTAGACTGCACACACATAGCTGGGAGTCTGATACCAATTATTTAAATTTTTTTAATCTAGAACAGAGTTTTTGTTATACTTTGAGGTTTCTTCTAAACCGGTGGCCTTTTCAGTCAGCAGAGCAAAGTCTTGCCAGTGTTCTTGTGTCAGCTAACACACTCAGTTATTTATAAACAATCTTAGAAGGGTGACTTTTAAAGCATGTGAGGCATAAATCAGCAATCTCTGTTTCTAATCACAGTGGATGCACAGGTTCCTTTTGAGCTGTAATGAAGAAGTTTGGAGCTGGAGACCACAAATATTTGAAGTCATTTTGATGTTAATTTTAAAAATTTCCAAGGTATCTAAGATGTGGCTAATAATAATAGCAGGCATTGTCTGTTTCTTCCAGCATGTGGCATTAAAGTAGTGTGGTCACAGAGCTATGCATTATTTACATGGTGTCAACATGCCAGCAACTGGTATGGCAGAGAGCCAGATTAAATCACTTCTGATTTTAAATAAAGAACACTGAAAAATAATGTGTCACACTTGAGGACACTGGAATCTGGCAAATCAGCAGTAGCTTATTGTGTCAAGCTCATTTGGATGGCTTCTTCCCTTCCTGAATGATCACAGATTCCAAATCAAGGTTCAGGGAAACTGTATAAAGTTGACATTTTTTTAATTTCCTTCCAAAGCAAAAGATTGTACCCAGGAAACAAACACTTTTTGTTTGCTTTCTATAAAGATATGTCATGAGGTCACTGCCTTTATGCAGGAATGTTTGCTCCTGAAGATGGACAACCACCCCATGGTGCATGTTTGCCATTAATCTTTCTTTTCTCTGTAAGTGGTAAATCTGGTAGGATTACTTTCATCCATCAGTTTTTTTGCAGAATCTACTGCAACAGGTCCTGCAACAGGTCCAGCATCTCAAACAGGAAGTGCATTTTTAAGAGGCAATCACATTATTTAGAATAGGTGCTTTAAGGGTTTGAGGTCTTCCAAGAAAATCGTGAGTGCTGTTCTCAACCATTGCTTCTGCAGCAGCTCTGATTTCTGTATAACCCTAGAGCTGGTTCACCTTGCCAGCTGGTAGGAAACCAATTCAGCAAAATAGAAACATGGATAGCTTTCTGTTGGTTTAGCAATCCAATTACATTCATCAAGGAGCCATGTGAAAATCAGGAAGTGGAAGCGAAGGAATGGGCCTGCATGTCAGGGAAGAAGGGATGCAGGAGAAGTGAAGGGAGCAGAACTGTTAGATGAATTTTATCATATTGGGAAAACTCACCCTAGAATATTAATGGACAGGGAGGGAGCTTTTAGAAGGTTAAAAGAAGCATCCAAAATACTGGGATTCATTTTGCCTTGTCACCATAATACCCTTTTTATGAAGCTAGGACTATGTATGCTCATAAAAACCCTTTGCTTCTTTTATTTTAAAGTATAATGCAACCATTGGAGTCTGTGCACAGTTCTTTTGAGTTAAATGCTTAGTTCAACATTCCACTTCCATTTCCTGGTAGAAAATGTTTTATATGAAAGCAACTCTAACCTTCCAGAAGGGTTCATTTACTGTTACATTTGGTATCAACTTTCCAAAAAACGCAGTCAGTGTTTGGCGTATTATAGATTCTGGTTTTAATATTGGTTTAGGGAAAAAAAGTCATATGGCATCAGAAATAAAATATTGCAACAGAATTCTCTCTATATATGAACGAGTTGTTTAAAGTTGGTTTGATCACTTAAAGCCAAGACATGGGCTCAAGCTATCCATGAACCAGCTGGTAACAAATAACATATTCAACTCTCAGTCACAGGAAACTGTTAGGTTGCCTTTTTATAGACAACTACAGCTCTACATCTCCTGAAGCACAAGGGAAAATCATGCGGACTTGGAAAGAATTGAACACCTACCATATGCACATAAAGAAGGGTAATAAAGATGAAAGGCCAGAACTGAGCTTGAATTTCTATTTTTCTTCTTTTGATTTATTATCTGCTTCTACACTGCTACAATTTTCTTTGGCCTAAAATTAGGGAGAAGATGCTTGGATTGCTTAGTTTGATCAAATCAGTTAAATTTAGGCTTCCCTCTCAGCCAGTGTTACAGATGCTAAACATGAAATTTTAAAGTACATTCTTGCTTTCTTTATGTCTTTATTGTGCATTCATTTCTGGAGTGCTGATTGCTGTAACAATCCCCTGCAGTGGGCAGTTCCTGGCCATGGGTTGCTGCAGGCATGGTGAGATGGGCATTGAGCTGGTAGAGCCATACCGAGGTGACTCTGAACTAGAGCAGGGCTGACTACTTGGGTATAGGGCCACATAAACATACCTGAGTCTCCCTGGGGACCTTTGCAGCTTCTCTGCAATGCTTCAGGACTATCTCAGTTGTCAGGTTTGCTCAGGAGTCACTGCACCGTGGTTCATTGCCACGAAAGGGTGTGTTCTGGGAGTTATCTTCCACAGGAATTCTGCTGTCAATAACCACTTCTTACAGAAGAAAAGGACCTTCAGACAGGCCTGGCCATGAGTAAGACAATGAAGACTAATCCTCTGTGCTGCTGAGCCGCAGCTTCTAATAAAGGACTCAGAACTTGTAAGGGTAAAGCTTCAAAGTAAGTACAGATTTGCAGAGGGAGGGCAGATAAGGGGGCTGTAGCCCACCCATCAAGACCACCTGGTCTTAATATATGGCAGCAGTCAGCCTTTGTGCCACTTACTCTTTCCGTATCCTACCCCTCTTCCAGGGAGCGAGATTTCCGAGAATGCTGCTGGCAATGTATGTGTCAAAGTCGGGTGCACTACACAGTCTGTCACCCAGTTTTTATCACCCCTGGAACTGCAGCAGCTGAATCTGACTGTGACGGTCAGAAGCCGAACCTTAGTCAAATAACACTTGTGGTATTTGATATCTGATGATGAATGCATGTCCAATACTTTGAAGATGGAAAATCTGCAAAAATGCAGACTGTTATTTTATCTGGAAATGTGTTCTGTGGCATCCCAAAGAGTATTCATAGTTCTTATTCCTTTTTTGTGCATGTGCAGTTCTCATGAACTCTCAGTTATGAATCCGAATGGGAATAATTTCACTGTAAGAAGGTGGTTTCCATTCTATCCTGAAAAAATGCTGCATGAAAATCACAGAAAGCTACAGAAGAAAGTACAAGTCATTGTTTGAAAGCATTGTGGTGTATGGAGATGGAAAAGAGAACATGGATTTGCCTCCAAATTTTATAAACTTCTAGAAACATGAATGAATGAAAAATAAATGCAAAAATTTGCCTAAAAAATTAGAATCTTAAAACCTTGTTGCCTTTACAATGAACAGACCAGGCAAAAATGATGTCAAATATTTTGAATATCAGTGTTTAAACAGGTAGTGCTATTCCCAGAATTTTTCTGTTGGCACCTAGATTAGTGTTACTCTTCAGTTGCTAACAATGAAGTTATCAGCCACTGGAACAAGTTAAGAAGAGAAACAGAGAGCTTGCCATTTCTTGAAGTCTGCAAACTGAGAGGGGATTTTATGCCTTAGCAAACAATGCACACACAGCTGGGTGAAATTATATTGTTGTGCTACATGAAATATCCTATGTGGTCCTTCCTAGCTTTAAGAGCCATAGTGTATAATTTCACAAATACCTTACAAAGAACTCTTAAAAGTAGTGATAACCAGAGCACTAATTTCAATGCATCTCCTGATTTGGTATTGATTATGCCAAAGTACAAAAAAAAAAATTACAGACTGTAATGTTTCTATATGTTTCTGCCACAACAACTCATATTACTAGTATAATTTTGGAATATTGGAAATTTTGTTTTGGGGACTAAAGAGACTCTTGCTCTTCTCTGAAGAGCAGAACGTGCTTTAGTTCATGAAAGAGTGTATAAACAAGTAAGCATGCAGGCCGCTGCTTCCTGACCTGATCTATTGCACTCAATAAAATCAATAAACTAGCCTCACTCAGTGGAATAAAAGGTATCCCATGAAGAAAATCTGAGGATACTTCTCCTCATTGTAGATGATTTTTAAATCTAAACTTTCATTTGTAGGCATGTAGGGTTTCCTTGTAGGATAATCTAGGACACTGTTTAAAAGAAGATTTTTTTCCTATGGCAGTCCTGTGGTTGAAAACAGCTTTTTTTACCCCCTCCAGATTTCCAGGCTTTTGGGGCATCAGGCACATCAGAAAACTAAATTTGGTGGGACAGTTGAAAGTTTGCTGAAGATGTGCCTGATTGAACAGTTGGACATGAGAAGAAATAGTTCTTCAATGCTGAGTGGGTTTGGCAGCACAGCTGGAGCTGCATGGTTGGGATGTCCTCGAAAATCCTAGAAGAACTGAAAAAAACATCCTGGTATAGCTTTTCAACTGTTTCAGGGAAAGTCAATGATTTTATGTCCAAAATGGATATGTGTAGTTACTCACACACAGGGTCACCACTTGTTGCAATAGGACACGAAAGGATGAGGCAGGGCGAGGCCCAAGGTCAGCAGGAATGTCTCTGTTCTCCTCATTTCAAATTCTGACTCTAATATATACAGCTGTACAGAAGTACAAAGAATGGTCCAAGGTGTCGCCACCTTTTCAATCTCATTGGTGAACATCACCATCACTCAAGAAACTCCTTCTAGAGGAGAAAATATGTAAACATCTCATTGTTTACAAGAGAAAATGTGAGAACTCAGCTCCAAGTTCTATAAACATCAGAAGGCAAAGTAAAGCATGTAAAACCAAGAGCGACAGATATGCATAATTCCAGAGGGAGTTTTTTAGGTTTTAGACTGTAGTCAGTGGCTAGTTACCTTTGTGTCTCCCTTAGTGGCTATCTTCTTCTATATATGTATGTTGTGCCTAAATAAATATCTCAGCTGTCCCTCAGGTGGAGGGCTGTCATCAAGGCTTGCTTCAGCCAAACACACTCTGTCAGTCAGACACAGTGATGGAAGCACAATATGAAAGGACACAGAGGAAATTTGATATTTTGTCATATAGAAGCACTCAGACTGCTTTATCAAGCAGTCTTTTCTGGTCTTCAGTTTCATAAATTTATAACCTGAACTGATTCAAACAAGTTCAACTTTCTCTTTTTACTGTGTTTTGTGCTTTTCTGAGATGATTGGAAAAGATGGAGGCTAAAAAAGAGGAGTGGCCTCTAACTGATCTTAAGTTTTTCAAATGTATTATCCTTTAAAAAACCCCCCCACAACCTAGTTTGCCATAATAGTTCCAGCAGTCACTAATCTAATTTTCCATGCAATGGTCATGGTAAAATATAGGTGTGTATGTTTAATGTTTTCATTAATCTAAAAGAACAATTTGGGGTTGTTTTGGTTGAAGTAACCCTTCCATTTCAGTCCCCTGAGGACTAGCTGTGTAGTTTTTTCCAAAAAGCATAAGAATATAAAAGAAATTTAAAAAGTCTCTAAACATTTGAAAGGTTGGAGAACTAGACTATGTTTCCTTTTATCAGGGGGAATCTCAAAAGTAATTTTTGAGTTTTCTTTTGCGCTGCAAGGAAACTGGGAAGAGCTGGAACTGCTAATGTTCCCTTTGCTCTGTGGATATACAGAATGGTTTTCTTGTCCCACAAGTATTCTGTTGATTTTGAAATGTTAGGCCTGGCATGGGACTCAGTGAATATATGAGTGACTTAAGAAACAAAGAAAAGTATTTCATTTTAATGGTGACCCCTTTTTTCTTTTTTTAACCTTTTAATAGAAACTAAATTAAGTTTCAACAGGAGAAGATGCTTTCAACCACAAACACAAGAGTTTTTGTTTTAAAAATGTTGAAATGGCATATTTCTAGAATTTCAAATCCTGAGGTTTTTCCATTTTTTTTTTTCTTTTTGAGAACAGGAAGTTCTTCTGGGAATAATTTCAGTTTTGTTGAATTGCCCGTTGTGACTGTGTCTCCTCTTATGAAAACCCTGTTTTCACTCCCAACTCTAAACCCAGACTCCCAATACTTTCCAGAAGTCTGTGGTATGATTGCCTTAGTTCCTTTACTGATGCATTATAATGAAACATAGATTTTGGGCAACTATCTTTATTCATTGGTGCAATAAGACAACAGTGAGAGTGGTCTGATATGAATTGAGATTTTTTGTTTTCTACATCTACTTGAGATTGGAATAGTTCTGTGCCTTGTGTTCCTAAGTTCCACGTATATGGTGTTTCATGTCAATTTTTGGTTCACAATTTGTAAACAAGAAGATACAAATTACGTGTGTGCTAGAAATAAATTTCTTTAACAGGCTCCCCAGGGAATGGGCACAGCACCAGGCCTGACAGAATTGAAGAAGCATTTGAACAACGCTCTCAGGTAGGTACATGCTGGCTCTTGGGGATGGTCCTGTGCAGGGCTAAGAGTTGGATTTGATGATCCTTTGTGGGTCCCCTCTAACCCAGCTTATTCTGTGATTCTGTGGCTCCTCAAGGAAGATGTGTGATTTGTCCCTGTGTTCTCAGGGATGAATCACACTGATGATGAAAGCAGGTGTTGAAAACTGCCCATTTAAGTACAGGCTTATAGCTTTTCAGGCTTGAAAACATCTCTACTCTGTTGTTTCAGTCTTAGATGAGAAAGAACTAAGAATAACTAAAGCAGGTATGAAATTTAGCTAATAAGCTGTATCACAAGTTTTCCATCAAAAATGGTGAAGACAGTGTGTAGAAATTCCTGTCATCTGTGGGGTTTCTGATGCAAATACTCAGTCACAGTAAGTTCCAGTGCAATCCATGCTGAAGCTCATTCGGTGTCAAGGATGCACTTGTAGATATATTTGCATTCTCAGGTTTCTCTTTACTTTCTCTTTTCATTTCTTTTCTTTCAAGCAAAGTTTTGAAATTATACCAAGTAGGCTGAGGTCCTTTTGGAATCTGATTAACATTGCCTCTGGGATCAAGATGTCTTCACTGCTAGACAGCTGAAAGGAAATACATTGTTTCCACTGAAGTGTGTCTGTATATCCTGAGGAGGATGTATTTGTTATGAGGAGAACTCTTCTGAGCTGGAGGAATTAACAGTGGTCTCTGCAAACCATCAGCACTTCTCTGTAGACCCAGAGAGGAATGATGCTTCCCAATGCATCTTTTCCCAATAGTTTTGAAAGATCTATTCCATGATCCTTCCAGCCTTACAAACCAGAGGTCTTTTCTGTTTTCTGTGCCAAGACTTCCTTCCAGCCATATTGCAAACTGGCAGTGCACAAAGAGCAGCCAGTGGAATATCCCATTAGCCCAATATATTACAAGATTAAATGCCCTGCTCCTATACTGGCCTTCATTGTCACAGAGCGTTCTGTGTTTCATCCCTTGCTGTCTGTGCTAATCAGTAGCACTCTTTTGCTAACCAGTTCATTTTGCATTGTTTCAAATCCCAAATTTGAAGCATAACACCAGTGTTATTTTTGGGCTGACTGAGCACCAGGCATTGTAGAAGATCAATGGAGAGATTTTGGCAATGGAGAAGGGGCCAACAGGGGTGTGTGGTGCTTGCTGCCCTTTGCACTTGGAGTTTTCACAGAGGGCAGGGCTGTGCTCCTCTTTCTGTCAGGCACAAGCAACTTGCGTTTGAAGGCACAGGAGATTTTGTTTCCCTGCTCGTCTCACGCACCATGAAAGTGATTAACTGCACTTTCATCTTGAAACTGAAAAGGAAGCATATCAGCTTGTGGTTCTGCTGCTAAAATTTTGTTCAATGGCAATCCTTGTTTCTGAATCCTGATGATCATTTGATTTTGCTGATGTGTGATTTTGTATCTGCAGACTCAGGAAAATTTCAGCAGCTATTATCTGACACCAGTTTTACTCTCTCTCTTCATGTCTATGGAATAAGTACTTCTCTATAAAAAGAAGAATGCTTCTTGTACACAGTTGTATGGAAATTTTAAAAAGGCAATTATTTTGAGGCTAATGGTAATGGCATTTAACTGCATTATCTATTTGGCCTGATTACAGATGACTCCTGCCATGTCCTGAACCTGCAGCAACATAAAATAAGTGATAGAAGTCATAGAAACCTTGTTGAAAATAATATTGTCTCTGAATATCGAATAACCTCTCACAAGCCTAGTCTTAGTACCAAACTTTTATTCTGATCTTATATAGGCCTCACTGTTCAAAACCTCAACTGTGAATTCTCACCGTTGGTTCAGAATTAGGTTTGGTCGTTGCAACCTCATCCTGCCATTGCCTTGCTCAAGTAGTATATTAAATATTGGATAAATACTTATGCATGATTGTTGTCAATAGATAACATGCATCCCAGAAATTGGAATAGTATCCTACAATCATAGAATGGCTTGGGTTGGAAGGGACTTTAAGGATAATTTAGTTGTATTTTAGAATACAACTAAAAGACTTTATAAATCTAGAAGACATATCACGTTTTGCAATGCTGATTCAAGTACCAGCCAGAAGAAGGGGCAGTGCTGATAGATACTGTGAATAGTTAGGCTTAATTCTTTATTAGCAGCAGCACTTGACTCCAAATAACTTCATATTGGCTACATCCACTAAGAAATTATGCTCTTGACTGTTTCAGATATTTGAAAAATCTTATATATATAGTACAAGCTGAATACAAGCCCTTTCTGCTATTAGGAAATCACATACTTGACACTTGAAGAAAGGCCTAGTCTTTATGCTGGGATACTTTTCACCCCCACCTTTTGCAGCATACCTTCTAGACTTCTCCACTCAGCTCTGTTGTTATCCAAACAGAGACACCTACTATCATAGACTGGTCCTAACTTGACTTCATCCTACCTCAGATCCTGCCTTCATCTTAAATTCTTGCAGGGCAGATTAGAATTTTGAGTGGAGAATCCTGTTTGTAATGCAGCTATGAAGGGCAGCATTTCACAGTGACTCACAAGAACAGAAGATTTATTATGTACTTAGGAGATGTTACTTCTAAGCATATTTTGCAAAACTGTAGGGAAATAAGTAGCTTTCTGTCCCCTTCCCCCTGTGGCAAAGAAATTTGACAGCTGTGAATGGAAAAGACTGAAGCCATTTTAGAGATGGATGTTTAAATTTCGCAGCATTGATAGGATTGTTTAAAAAGTATTCTCTCTTTTTCTTTTATTACATGAGGTTTTGCTTTTCTTGGATCACACAGATTCCTGTAAAAATGTAACAAGCTACTATTCTGAATATGCCAAATAAGAAACAGATGGATATCTTTAAAGAATAGTCTATCAGTAATATTAATGGGATCTCATGTTGAGGAACCAGGCACCTCCCTTTCCTTACGCCAGCCTTCTTGGCCTGAACAAAGAGACTCTTCTCACAATGACTTGCACATGGCAAAAGAGAAGAAGAAGGTTTTGGTAACTACAATATGAAACATGACATTTTTTTTCTTCTCAGAATGTATTTTTACATTGGCTATCATGCACAAGCTTTCCTGTGGTGGGCTGGTTTGAACACAAGGCTTGACCCTGTTGTCAATGTCTCTCCCACAGCACAATTAACCCATGTACTGGAGATCCTGTGACATAATTGTCATCCTCTCTGTTAATACCATGTGGAGCTATCTTCTCGTAACTGAGCAAGAACCTTCCAAAAAAGAAAATTCCATTTGGTGTAGAAAACAATAGGATATATATAATAGCCCTTAGACATCAACTTATGCATGTGAGATTAGAACTCCAGGTTTTGCATTACCTTTTTGCTTTAGCAGAAGTGGCCCTGTACTCTCCTGTTCTCTTGCCTTGTGTCACCTTTCCCCAGAAAGCTTAGTGGTATGAGGCTGAGTACCTTTTCATGAACAACAGCTTCTCATAACACATAACAGATACATTTCTGTGCTATGAACTATCAAAATCAGACTTACCTGCTGTGCTGAGAGCCACAATAGCAGCTTCAGATATGAATATGCTCATTATACCCTGATGATGCACTTGGTTTGTCAACCCCTGGTTTGTCTGTGAGACAGATTCAGTGATTCCTGTAGCCATCCCAGCTGTTGAATAGGCAAAGCATGTGAGTCACACAAAATATATACTTCAGAAAAGTAAAATAATAAATCTGAGGTGTTTCTTTACAGCTGTTATTTTCTTTTTATTTGGGCTATTTCCAAAGTTGGGCGGATGGGCTGCGCAGCACTTGTTTGTTGATGAAATGATAACTTAATCTAGATAAAGCACATACATACTGTTATTTTAATAAAAGAAACAAGGCCCACATTTAAAAGGGAAATATAATACAGTAAACATCCTTTTGTACTGGTCTAGTTATTTTTCTAAACTTGTGCCAGGCTGAGGTATTTTCCTTCCAAAGTAGAATTTTTGCAAGAGTCTGCAAGTCTTGTAATACCTTTTTCAGTAGCTGTTGAGTGAGCCAAAGGCCTGTGGTCAAGTGGGCATTTTTCAAAATAATTTGTTTTCATCAGTTATTGGAATCTTTTTAAGATGCCCTATTCAGATTTAATGACCTTTGTGTGCATCTCATGTTTAATACATTTTAGAATAACTTATACATTTTAGAATAATTTTAAAGTAAATTCATCCAGTCTTGTTCTGTAGATGCTATTGCCGCTTCTATCAAATTGTAGTAAGATTATTTGTTGTAAACAAGGTAGAGCTCTAAACAGAGGTAGATGTGAATGCCACCACCCATGGAACTGAGAACAGTTATGCCAGGTCTGGGGTGCTCTGACTCAGTGATAACTCCCATCCAGTGACTTGGTTTGTAGGATTTCCATGTTAAAATGAAAATGTTCACCTTGCTACCTTGTGACCTATAGGAGGATTCCAGATGGAAACATCCATTTTAGAGAGGTTAGATTAGATTAAAGAGTGAGAATTGATGTGAAAACAAATCATATTTTCTTCATAAAGAGGTCTGTGTTCAGGATCAGTCTGATGTAAGGCAAAGGGAACCATCTGAACTTAGACCTGCCACAACAATAACAATTGCAACCTAACTAGGCCTTCTGTGCTTTTGTCTCCAGCATTTCTGGGATACTTCCAGGTGTCTTAGATGATGTTCATTAGGGATGTTAAGATGGGCTCTCTGTAGAAGAAATAATGCTTCCTCCCTTTGTAGCTAGAGCAAATAAAGGAAATCCAGCAACTGCTTTGGTGCTCAGCTGTGATAATGGTGGGCTGAAGGAAGCTTTGATGTCAGTAGGGTGGGGAGCAGAAGCATTTGTCATATCTTGAAGGGAAGAATAAAGCACACATGGAATATTGCCTGAGTGTTTTGTATTTGGCATTCTTTTTCCATAACGCTAAGTGTCCTGGTAGCACAAGCTAGCATGCATTCAGAACACTTCCCAGAAAGACTCAAAATGGCTTGTCTTTACAGAAGATAAAGATTGCTTAGAACACTGAGCTCCTGCTTGATGGGATGGTTGAGATTTCAGAGTATATGTAGTTTATTTTTGTCTTGAATTAGAACTGAGTCAAAAGTGTTTGCAGAAAAAAATTTGAAATGTTTCTCTTTGATACTATCAGATCAAATATAGAAAAACAAAAATCCTCTCCTTTCAGAGAAGAAATGCTGAATATTTGGTGATGACAATATTAATGACCTTTGAAAATGCATTATAAATCCAGGGCAATGTCAACATTGGTATTAGTGGTGCATAAGTTTGTTTTAATAGCATTTAAGGCAGCTTATTCATGAAACACAATCTTTTGGATGTTTAGAAATGTCTTATTATATTATTATGCTTAGAGCTTGTAGTTATTATACTTACAGCTGACCTGTTGGTCGTTTAGCTGGAATTGAACTGTTGTTCTTGTAGCCCACTATATTTGCTTTGAAGGAAGAAAGGCTGGCAAAAAGTGGCATTGCCAATATCTTAGTTTCCAGTGAGGAGGTGCCAATAATGTTCAGGTAGATATCCAAAGGATTAGGCCTTCTTCCTCAGAGGGATATTATGATGACATGTTGCATTGTGAATTGTAGCCAAAAGAATCCTTGTTTAGTGTCCTTGAACAATGCTGGTACATATTTTGCAAAGAACAATGCTGGCCATGCTTGTTCATGGGATAGTCATTAGTAGCTTGATTAGCATTGTTCTGAAATAGAATTTTCTAGCCAAAACCCAAAAGTCTTCCCCTCAATCCCCCTCTGTGAAAACTATTCTAAAACTCTGTAAGGCACAATGAAGTTTTACAATCATTTAGTGAACACACTTTTGTTTCTGTACAATAAGGGGAAATATGCAAAACAGTGAGCAATCTCATCTTCTACTAAATTCAAGAAGAAGCAACAATGTTTAAATAGTCTTTAATATCTCATTCTAAGAATTTTTAGTTCAGAATTACCTATATAACTGTATCAAAATGCTCTTTTTTCAGCAGCAAGGGAGTGTGTATATTTTAAACAAAAGACACTGTGCCATATTGATTTGCAAAAGCCCAGGTGATTCCATGGGTCTAGCTCCCAAGCCAGAGGCCTGGTACTGCAGCAAGAGCTTAGTACCAAGACATTTCTGAATCTGTGTTTCAGCAGTGCCTGGTGGAAGAAGTGTTCTTTTGCTTTGTGAGTTTGGGATTAATTAGT
The DNA here is from genome assembly GCA_013400435.1 of Pycnonotus jocosus. Taxonomy (NCBI): domain Eukaryota; kingdom Metazoa; phylum Chordata; class Aves; order Passeriformes; family Pycnonotidae; genus Pycnonotus; species Pycnonotus jocosus. The sequence goes on along the minus strand of VWYP01028661.1, from coordinate 487,657 downwards.
ATGAGTGATTGCCTCTGCAGCCTAATTTATTGTGTCCAAGGTCAGCAAAATAGGTAAACCATAAAGTGAACAGACTAAAGTCTTCTGCAGATTGTGCAGCACATTAGAATTGAGACTTCCTGCTTTTAATCTGTTACAGTGGTCCTAACCATCATCGACAGGAGTAGTTGATAGTAACCTGATAATTATAGTATAGTTCTCACCATTTCTGTAACACTTATGTGTTTCTCCAGAAAATTAATCTTCCTGCAATGGTGGATAACATCATAGCTATGGATCTATTATACTCTGAATTTTTAATCATGTCTGGTGAAGAATAGGAAAGATATAAAGAAAATTTAGCAATGGTTCTGTGTTTCAATTCTGGAACAATTACTGAGAATACTGAAAGATGTAAATGGCACATGTGTCATGGTGGAGTGTGCATTTTGCTGGTAATTACTACAGTTTTTCAACCCCAGGATTTTTGTCATGTGTTGCCACTAACCTGGTATTGGCTGAAGACTGAGAATGGTGGATGTTGAAGGTCACCTCTGTGATCTCACTGAGCTGCTTTTTCTGTCCTCTTTGGCACAGCTTTGTGACTCTTCCTGCCAGCATCCTTGGCATCACTTCCTGCCTTTAAACTGCTATTCTGAAATGAAGGCTCTGCCACAGTAGATGCCTTTAAATAACATGTTTCAGCACATATGAAGAACAGCGTGGTCCTAGCACATCTCAGATTCAAGTCCTGATCCTTCTCTAACATGCAGTCCTCACAAGTATCTTTAAAGCTTAGAAAGACCTACAGGTGAGAAAAATATTTTTCTCTCAATTTGGAAAGCTTCAGCATAAGGACCAGGATTTAGACTGTTATCCCAGACTCACAGCAATGCCAGACACTTTAGACTGAGTGTTGCAAGGAGATGATAGGTTTTTGGTATAGACAAATAGTGGTGTTGGACATGACCTTCTTAGAATCAGTTTCAAAGGTAATCAAAAGGTAGCAGAAAGTGTAGCTATAATTAGCTAAAGTTGTCAGTGACTAGAGGATGGGAAATGAAGAAGTGAAAACAGAGGCAGTGGGCACTTCTATATTTGATTATATCCAGGCAGCACTGCTAGAATGCTGTACGTGACCTCTCGTGTAAGCCTGAAAACCTCTCTCTTCATGAAATTAAAGCGGCTTGTTTCTGCTGGAATCCTGCAGACAGAAAATGATGGTTGCCTTTTCTGTTGCTAAGAAAAGCTTACAAACCCTGATAACTGATCTTGCAGTTTTCACTTCAGTGCCAATGTCTTACTCATGTGTCCTGTGTTGGCAGACATAAGACAATTATTTGAGCTGGAAAGCTAGAGCAGCACGCATGAGGTGTCTGTTTTTCTGGTTATAACCTGGGTTTGGCTTGCTGCAACATTAAATTATGAACATTAGCCATGTTTTAAGTCTGCTAAACTGGAAGGTTAACCAGCTAAGAGCCGTGAGTGAAAGACCATGTACTGCTGAGCTTTTACTGTGGTGCTGTGTGAGGCAGGTGAAATGGAGTTTGCAAAGTGTTAGACTGGCTGCAGGGTCAAGGGGGGAGGGAAATGACAACCATTTATGGAATAATCTGTAAATGAGTATCTTCCATGACTAAAAGACAACATCAAATAAGAGTGATATGCATGGTCACAACCCTGTAAATATATCCCCTTTCTTGTTTCTGCCTGGACAGATTACTCTGGCACATCTAGATTATAATGAGTGCCTTTGTATTTGAGTTGCACTTGATCTCTCTAGAGATAACAGGGCCTAGATATCCAGACTGGTGGTCCTCCATGCCAGCCTGCTTCCTTCAGGTGCCCATACACTGAGAGATTTATATGACCATGTTCCTGGATTACACGTGATGAAGTTCCAAATCCTTTAAGTCATGACATTGTTCTGGCTTGCTCTCTTGCATGTGATCTTCAGTGCCTGTGATTTGATCCGATAATGGCTCAGGATCCTGAGGGTCCCCATGGCATACATTGTATTTAAGTGGCCCCTACAGCCATGCTTTTCTCTTTCAAATCCTTGATCCAAAGGATCAGGAGGTTCCTCAGGGACCACTCTCACACTGAGACAGATCAGACTTAGTACACTACAGATGTAACCCTATAGTGGGCACAGAGAAGAAGGAATAAATATGGCCATAAATAGGTTAAAACTAAAGGAGTTCTGTGAAAACAGTTGTTATCTGACTTCAGAAGAATTGCACCCTGAAGGTAGATGAGGGTGGTAGCTGCAGTATCCAGTGTAGAACAGCATTTCTTTCTCCACATGCAGGAGTGGGAAAGGAAACTTAGGCTTACTTACAAAGGAAGTGGGACATCCAGAACCATAATTTCCAGATCCTTCATGACTGGAGAAGAGAAATTAAGGCCTCCAGCTAAATGAAAAGCAGTTCAGAGCATAATGAATTTCACAGACAATCACAAGTTTTTCCAGAAGAAATGGGTGTTCTGACTCCATCTGTGATTTAGACTGAGTTAAGTCTGAGCTGCTAGAGCCAGTCTGTGGTCTGTTATGGATCAGTGACCACTTTTAGGTCTTTTTACTCAGGTTTCTATCACTTTATGAATCAGACAATATGATGTTATCTATCTCTGAACATTTTCCTCACACAAATCTTTTCAGCAGCCCGTAAGCTTGTCAGTCTGGGTAAAGGTGACTGTTGTGGCGTCAAAAAGGCACAGCTTTGTCAGGCTCTGTTAAAATTGGAAGGGATTTTTTTTTTCAGTCAATTGGGAAAAAAACCAAAACCCGTGTCTTCCTCAAACACTACATGTACTTCTCATGAAGGACAATTTGTGTGCTGTCACATTTCAAACTTCAGCTGTTTTTGCTGTTGCCTTATTCAAAACCAAGTATGGTTAGAGCTTTATTACAATGGGAAAAGTGTGCGTGTGTGTATTTCTTTCCCACTGTTTCATGGCACAAAAGCTGTTGGGAATTTGCTCCCATTTTAGCAAGATGCATTGGTCTTGTGTTTTGTTTTTACCTTTAAACATAGAAAAATTTAGCACCAAAAGTGGATACATATGTGAAACCAGGAGGCTGAGGAAGCAGTTATTTTCCAATTTTAACTAGTGTTGATGGTATTATTGTGATAGTTGGCTGAATTCTTCAGCTAAGGATCTCAAAGTACATAAAATTAAAGTTATAATCAATCTATGCAATTCTGGAAGCTCAACTGAGATCTGACTTACGTGGTGTGTTACTTCCCTAAGTACCTTAGTGGCTTCTGTGTTTCACTGCAGGGTTCTTTTAGTGGTTGGATATGAGGCTTTTAGGGCTCTTTTACATGATTCCAACCACATTACATAGGGTGAAAGGGTTCATGTACATGTCTAATTTGACAAGATAGATGAAGTGAAGGAACCAGTCTTTATTGCTGTGATAGGGAAATGAGGTGAAGGAGACATATGCCAAAGTTCAATCAGATAGATGCGGGCTAAGGACTGAGGCCATGTCTTACAATTCCCTTAATGATAAGAGAAAGTATTCCTGTTTGGTTATGGCAAACTAACACAGGTAATGTGTCACACTGAAGTGGTGTCTGTTAAGGTCTTTTGGAATTCCCCTCTCTCCTGCCCGCTTATTCACAGTAACACGTATTTTCATTAACAATGATTCTGCCGTGCTTTTGTACTATATGTACAGGAAGCTGAATGAGTGTCTGGGGACCTTTTAACTGGATCTATAAAGAGTCTGTGTCAATAAAACCCTGTCAGATCTATCCTTCAGTACTGTGATTACAGAAGAGGAAAAAGAAAGGTATTGCTCAATGTGACTGCAATATTCCAGCGTGTAATCTTCTCCCATGTGGTCATGTTTCCTCAGATAAGAAAAATTGCTGCTCTGGTGTCAGTGGGGATGGGGTCACTGAATGGGAACAGGAGCGTTTTCATTTTTTTCACAATGGACAGTTGTTTTTTGTGTTTTCCTGACTGGATAAGCTATGTCCATGGTTACTGAACAAAGTTTATTTCTGTAGGAAATAGGTAACCATGTTTGTGCAGTGGGGGTATCAGAACACAGAGGATTTGAAAGAAAGGGTCCAGAGGTCATCAGCAGAGGGGATAGGATGAGGAAATGCAGTGAGATATATTGTGTGGATTCTGGCATATACTTCATGGGATGCTTCCTTTCAAGCTCTGTTGAGCAAGAGGGGTGAATAGAAGCTCCTCGACAACACAGCAGCAGGGTGAAATCATTTCAGGACCAGCTCTTCACCTTGTATAAAATAGTGCAGCTAATTTATGTCCACAGAGGATTTGGCTTGAAACTTTAATTGCTTTCTTGGCTAAGTTCTGTTTTCCTTATGAGTGCTCAGACTATCAAAGGAGTTTTGAATGTTGTATTGCCCCAAAACCCCTGACTGCTGCCATCCCATTTGTTCATTATGTTCCCTTGAAGAAGAGTAACTTTATTTCTTAGGTCCAATAAAAAGTGTCTCAAATGGCCCTGTGAATGCCAACAGCATTACTAAATTGCCCTTCCTTGTTAGGTGACCAGTGGAATGCTGACAGGTTATAAATGCAGGGTTAATCTTACTAGATAATTTATGCCATTGCAGCACTGTGTTTCCACATTCATCTTCAGGTTTCCATATTGCTCCAGGTGTAAGCTGTGCTTTGACCTCATGGAACATTATTGCTTAGAACACCAATTAAACTGAATGCAGCTCGTGGGTGCAAAGCTGGGTGCTGAGGAGAATGCTCTGAGCTCTGCTGCTTGGAGTAGACCTAAAGCCCTGTCCAAACACCAGGATGAAATCTCAGGCAGTTGATTTCTGCTGAGTGCTCAAGTGCACTTATCCTGCTCAACTTTAGGATCTAAGGCCTTTCCAAATCAACATCTACTTGAACGAGATTTACTCTTCCATACTGTGTAGCTCTTGAAAGGAGAAAGTGATGTATTTTCCCCAATAGGTTGACATTATTGAATAACAACAGCAAACAAAGAGTGGGCATCAATAAGGGTATTTTTCAAATGTTTTTCACAGGTAAGACAGACTGAATGGTTCATATAGGGTCATGGTAAAAAATTTGAAATATGTTGTTAAACTGAAATTTCAGACCACGGTCTTAAATGCAGGACGAGAACTACTTTTGTTTCAATGTTGCTTTCTGCTTCTCATATGCACAAGCATATCCATGTTTTGGTTACACTTCAATCATAAATATTCATGGTAGAAAAAGTGGCCGTGGCAATATGAGATGTGGCAGTATCCCTGGCTGCTTGTTGTCACATTTCAGAGCCAGGTGGTGGAATGGGATGCAAGAAAGTTCCTCATCTGCCTCCATGCAGAAGCCATCTGTGTCTGGTTTAGCAGGGCATGATTTACCTAAGGGTGGCTGGCTGGTGTCATGGTGGAGTAAGCCAAAAAGCACACACAGAGATAATTTCCATTATAATATATAATAGGGTATTGTACAATGGGCTAGAAAAAGAATGTACTCATTAGATAACTCATCATTATATTCTTCATATCCTCCCAAAAATCTTTGAGTTTTTAGACCTTTGACGCCTCTCTAGAGGTGGGTAGAAAGGTATGAAATTACACTCATACTAAAAGATAATTTTTGCATGGATAATGTGCCTGCTGGATCTGTAGCAGACTTTGTGTTACCTTTTCCCTCATCAGGTGCATATTCTTGGCATTGGGAAGCTGTAATGCAGTCAGCAGTTTGTGTTGTACAATCAACTCACTATTTTTGGTCATAATAATGCCTAGAGTCGCAGCATGTTTTAGTGCAGCACAAAAAACGCATTGGTTCTTGTGGGATGCCTGAGGTGCTGCTGGAGGCTGCAATGAAAGAAAGTGAAATTTGGAGCTGGAGTAAATTTTTGGTTCATGCAGTCCATCTGATGGAGGCAGACAGATTGGAGCTTCCATGTCACTTGTCAGCATTTTCTTTGATTGGCGCTCCTGGGGGTGATGTCAGCTGAAGTCTGTCCCAGTGAAGGAAGATTTATGATGATTTGTGTTACATATTGTGGGCTTGCTGCTGATAAATAGCGGGCATTCAGCCTGGGGTGGAGGCAGCTCAAGGGGAGACCAAGAGCAGCCCTGCAGTGGCTGAGAAAGTGCTGCCACTGTGAGCAGCGGGGCGTGGTGGGAGGGTGAGACCCAGCAGGTATTTACTGAAACAGGAGAGAGGCAAACCGTGGACAGAAGAAACCTGTTTTCCATGAGGGCAGTCAGGCAGTGAAGACTGTCCAGTGGGGCTGTGTGGTTTCTGTCCTTGGAGGTTTTAAAAGCCCATTTGGTCCCAGCCCTGGGTGTTCTGGTCTGACCACATGCCTGAGCCTGCCTTGAGCAAGGGGTAGATCTAGAGACATCCTGAGCTTCCTTCCAGCCTGCAGTGTTCTCTGATGCCCTGGCACCTTACATTGGAGAACTGTGTCATGTAATTTCTTGAGGAAGCCAATACATTTTGTTTTAGTTGAATCATACATCTCATAGAAACTCTTACAGCATTGATTAAATAATTCTATTCTGTTATCACTATTTTATTAATTATGCTTATGAATTCAAAACCAAATGACAGCTCAAAGTTCCCAGACTCATTGTAAAACCAAAAACCTCCTACCCCTTCCCTGTTTTTTTTTTTTTCTCTTCATCTTTTCTCTTAGGAAAACATCCCCAAATAGAATTTAAAAATCCCCTGATTACTTGGTGAAATATCAATATAGAGGACAATATTGATGGGTCTAATCTTTGGTTCCATTTCAGTATTATTAATTTGTGTCCCTAAATTAGATGTAATGTCTTTTGTTCTCTTTCAAAGAAGGTTCTGCTAAGTCATTGGGGCACATCTTATAGAGTATGGGTTAATTATGGGCCACATGGGGCACATTATTTTCCAGACATAGATTGGTCTGGCATCTGGAAGTTCCCATTATCTCATTATAAGGATAAATACTAAAAAATAACCTTGCTTGTTGTATAAGCAATTTTTAAAATTATTCTTAGAAATGCTATATTGCAGGAATAAAGCCGCCAAACCTACAGGAAGAGAATAAATAGCGTGATAGTGTTCCAGGATATCTATTAGGAATTCTGAGAGTTAAATCCCTGGTAGAGATTCAAGCATGCTTTTTGTTTTGATCTTGAAATGATGTGATGCACATGGCTCAGTTTTTATTCACCATGTACAGGATTGGGTATTTATTCCAGTCATGAGACAGAGGATAAGATTTTGAGATCTTTGGCTCATTTTTGGCAGTTAAGTGAAGAAGAACATGACAGGAATCACATTCATACGGTATTTGAAAAAAGAAAAATGTTATATCATGCTGTCACCTCTGCCAGCTTTATTTACCTAACCCTTTAGCTAATAGCAGTGATACTTCAATAGGGCTATTCTTTTGGCAAAGAAGGATTTAGGCAAGTAATGGCAGCAGAAGTAACTTAAATTTAACTTGTTTGTCCCCACACAATGAAATAAATTCCACTTTAACAAAGGCACATCTTCCACTTCTTTTTCTCATTCTCAAGGGCGTTTTTCTGCAATTATAGTAAGGTACTTACCAGAGAAACAAAAGCATCCATTAGGAATGAATTAATCCCATATATTTTCACTGCCTAAAAGTCGAACCTATCTGAAGCAGTTGCTTTCTCTCCTAAAATTAAGGCAGACTAATAGGCTTATCAAAGCTGTTCACCCCTTCATAGGAATATCTAGTTGACTAAGTTTGTTCATCTTTCAGTTAGTTAAGGCTAAATCAGTGGAGCTCCACTCTAAGCATGACAAAAGGTGGTTTGGGTTTTTTGTGAATTTTTTAGTGGTCATATTTTATATATTGACCTGGCTAGGTGGATCTGAGGTAAATTAAGATGGTATTGCAGTATTTAAAAATGTCTTGTGAGTCATTAGAGTGTATTATGTAGTCCAAGAAGCATACGTTCTCCCAGCTATTAAAAATAACAAGCTTTTTATTGTCTGAAGTAGCAATCATCTGTTGCAGTTTGTGTACTATGCAGCAGGTTCTTTCCTGCTCAACAGCTTTCTGAGCAGTCATTTACTTTACTGGGCCAAAAAGTGGGATGCAAGCCAACAACATGAATAGCATAAAATAACGATAGTGCATACAAATCTATCAGTAGCACACCTCCAGCTCAAATATTTACTGTATGTAATGCTTTTGGTGCTGCAGTGCACAAAGAGTCTTTTGTCCAGACAGCCAATAGAAATTCTGGAGAATCACTTTATATGTTTTGCAGAAGGCACTGAGATTAGCCAGAGCAGAAAAATACCTAAGTGTCAGTCCTGATTATACAAACATTATTCAGAAACAAAGATTTTGCTGTTATAGCTGTATTCTTTTTTTTTTTTTTAACAAATACACTGTTTCTCAGAAATAAGAGGATATCTCAAAAACATTTACATTTCTAAACACACTTCTGCACCAATTGCTCCAATCTCTTGACCATGTATTTAAGGTGAACCTATTAGTAGGGGTTACTGAGTTCAGCAAAGACTGAGTGATGTTAAGGGTGGTAGAACTATACAGTCAGAATTGCAGCTGCAGAATACACCTGATGTGTTCTCTGTCTAAGGTCTGAAAGAGTTAATGGCTTAGTAGTGAGTTATAAAATTGATTAGAAAGGGTGAGTTATAAAAACTGGCTGTGCTGACTGTGATGGATATGCTGCTTCAGTGACACTAGCACTGAGGGAAGTATTTTTTTCACCAGTTTTCTATTTTCAGTGGGAGATATCTGCATCTTGCCCATGGTCAAGTGGCTGAGACACCCAAATAACTTGCCCTATATGAAGGAGACTGGTCTTATTAAGCTACTTTTTTTAACATGTCTCCAGCCAACTTTGTGCTTGGAACAAGGCAAGGTGCCCTCTTCTACAGGCTCCCTGTGTCTGACAGATGAGGCAACCCTCAGCACTGCATTACTCGTGTTTGACTTATTTGCAGAACTTTAGTCCCCTGCTTTATATTGCCAGTAGGTCCAGCTTTCAGCAGACCTGAAACCTGCTGGCTATTCAGAGGTTTTAAATAGAACAATGCATTATTCATATGCCATTATATGAATTTGTGGCCCTTCTGAGAAGGAAATTACTTCTACCTACTTCTAAGACTTCTTCCATTGAAGAAAATTAAACAAAGCACTCAGAGATGGTTTTTAATTGCTCACGACTCAGTTGAGAAACTTCTAAGAATGAGTTTCTTTTTGCAATGTAACTTGAGAGCTCATTCACTGAATGTAATTATGCTGTATGATGGATTGGGAAGTATGCATGGAGAGCTAAATAAGATGGAGATGACAAAATAATGGTAATAAAAATAATAGTTCTCGAGTTATGTGATACTTCCTCACAGTACATCACCACACTGTCGCTGTCTTTTAAAACAGACTAACATAATCTTGTGGCTTCTTCCTGTAGCATATATTTAGCCAACAGCATGCATTGTCCCTCTCCTGGACCTTGGTGTAGAAGTGGTTTGGCTGCATGCTTTGGAGTTCCCTGGAGCCCTTTGGCACCTCTGTGGAGTGAATGCAGACGTGCACTCTTGGGGTGGACACGCCACCCCTCTCATCTGTGAGACAGAGTGTAATTTCATAGTTCTGGAGAGGCCATGCCCCTGCTCTTTCCCTGCCTGGGGGCTCAGCTGGAGTTCAAGATGAAGCTTCCAAAGAGCTGTAAAGGCCCCTGGGCTCAGACCCACGTGTGTAACACCATAGTGACCCAGATAAGGCACTGAAGTTGTTTACCACTAATGAAACCTTCATGACTCTTTCAATACAGTGTTAGAAAAGGCTTTTATAGATTCTTTAACACAAAGCAAACACGTTTTATCAGTCACATGAATGAATGTGTTTGCCTGCCTAAATTGCTCTCTGGTAAGAGGGCAGTTCCTGTTAAACTGTAACTAGGAGGCTGGCTGGAGAGGAATCACTTTGATACCCCAGTTAAGGGTTCACTGGGGCCTGCAGAGGAGGAAAATAGCCCACATATTCATAGAGAGTGACTAACAGAGGTGCTGGAGGTACAGCTTCAAAGAGAGAACAGGAGCACTTCTGAACTGAGATACGTGGGGAGGGAGGGCTTCTTGTCGAACATTTTCCTTTCTGAATGCTAACTTTCGCTGTAACTTCAGAAACCAGATGACATGTGCTTTCCAGACTCCCTATTTTTTGTCTAGTGAGAAGAATCCCACTCTTCTGTTTCTCTTTTCCCACCCTATTCCAGATGTGCAGGCCTGCATAAACCAGCAGGATTCCAATTATGATGATACTTTCCCATTCACTATTCATCCAGTTTTTTCTTGATGTGAAAATGAAATGTGACCCAAAATAACCTATCTGGGGGGGTGGGGATATGGTCTATCGTTTCGTACATGTGATTTATTTTTCCAGAGCGTTTAAAAAATTTTTTTAAAGTACTACAACAAAACAAAACCCCACAAACAGGCAGAACAAAGAATTGGATGTATGCAGGAGTCTCCTATTCAAACAAATGGCATCTGAGGACAGGAATTATCTCCTAGATGGAACAAATGAGCAAGAATCTCGATACATAGTGATTACTCATTAATAAAAACATTATCAAGACCCACAGTGGTGAGACTCAGAAAAATGACTTCTGCAAACAATACCAGGGTTCTTGCTAGAAAGATACAGATGAATAACAAGAAATATAAAGACCAAAATTTCTGACACTGGAGCAAAATTTTAATTTACTTCTATATCAGCTTTTCTAGAATCACAGAAATTTGTATACAGTGTAAAATAACTGAAAAGAAAATATTGTAGTATTTACCCCACTTTAATACTGACTAGTAGATTGTGATACTATACTGCTTTTCCTTTCCAGTTAAGTTGTCAGGCAAAATGATTGCATTGCTTTTTGTTGTGAAGTTTCTACATCAGAACTGGCATGTATGGAATTTTACAAGTTTGCCAGAAAATATCTAGAGAAAAGCTAAAGTATGTCAGGAATATAAGATTATTTCAGCTCCTGTGCAGTTTTCAGAACAAAAAGGACTAGTTTATAACTAGTGAGATATTGTATTTTGAATCTGAGGGGAGGCTGAATAAAGGTAAGAAGTCTTTGAGAGAAAGGCCAGAAAAGGCCTGAGACAAGTGAGCAAAGAGCCTGATAGAGCCAGTGGTCATCTAGCCCCAGAAAAATGGAATTAATCATTTAACATCAATTTGAAGAAAGCATGGCTGCCTTTCTTTGCTTGTCTTTTGCTTTTATCTGAAAACCTTTCAACAATGTTTTTCTACAACAGCCATTTGGGTCTTGTTTGAAGATCAAAATGTTTAGAAAACCTGTTATAAAAGAGTCAATACAGAAGCTGATTTGATTTTTGTTGCCAAACAATCATTAGAGGGCTTTTTTAAAAAATTGAATTACTGCTCTAACAATTAAATGCACCAAGATATAACAATGTGCTGAGCTGTTCTGAAGGAACTGTTTTCAAAATCAGCTGTTTCAAATGACTTTGGCTCTCAGGTGTGGTTAGCACCTTTCCTGTGCCAGAGCTAATTGCTAACCCTGCGATCAGTGCAAAGGTTTCAGGAGATACAGAGAGAGTTATATCCTATTTTAAAGTCCAGTAGATCCCACTAACCTCTAAAAACGAGTTACTTCAGGCAGAGTTCTCAACTTGGTTACCCCATTTCTGTACCTGAGGAATATTGGTCTTGTTCTTTGTTCCATCACCTCAAGCATCTGAGGTTTTTCATGGCTGCAGCTGATCTCATAAAGGGATATTTAGTCCTGAAAAATCCACTCACTGGTTACTGTGTCCTTCCAGGAACGTGCAGGATGTAACTCTGTAACAGTGGTGGAGGTGAGGATGTATTGTCTTCTTTTTTACCGCCTCTCTTGGTATTTACTTAGTCATATACTTGTTGCTTTCAAATCCTGCTTCTCATGCATTTGGAACAAAAGACAGTGTAATCTTATGGTAGAGGAAATGCATGTAGTTGGCTGTATATCTTCAGACTGGTTCACAAGTAACCAAATGTTTTAATAGGAGTGTTATGCTTTGTCCTAATTCTGAATACAGAACTGTAGGTTCCAAATAACTTGTATTTTTTTTTAAAAAATGTATAAATAACATTTTTTTTCTAGAACATTTTGTGTGTAAAACACCAATATGTAGTTGGAAATGTTTTTGTGTTCCCCTTGCAGGCCTAATATCATTGTCTGAATTAATAATAATGTGTGTCTTTAGCAGTTTAAATTATTGGATTTATTGCAGAACCTGATGCTCTGACCTGAGCAGAGACATATCCAATCATATTTAATCTCACAGATTCATAGATTTCAAACAGATTAGTTCAAAATCTAGCTCTTTGCCATTAACACAAAAACTGGACTTAGAAGTTTCATATTCATGTGAAAATTCATGTCTACACTAAAGGAGCTTTCCTAGGACAGGGCTAAACTGTAAACCTAGAAATACTCGATTTGTCTTGCAGTACTTATTCAAGGAACTGCATAGCAAAATATACTTTCTGAATTCACAGCAGCCAGGAGAGTTGCCTGTTGGTAATATTGCCCACTTCTTCTCAAGGAAACCTGATATTCCACTTTTTTTTTTCTTTTCAATATATTAGGAAATGAATATAAAGTGGCATAGGTGAGAATGGAAATTCTCAAAGGAATTTTATTGCATCTTTCTGACTGCAGTCTCCACCTCCTGCTACATAGCCCTTTTCTATGCTGGCTGGCAGTACCAGCCCAGGAATTCTTTCTTTCTTTCACAGTGGTGCTGAGCTTGCTGAGCATGTATTAGATTTATTTGTGGAATAAAACTAATACATATCCTCTCTTTCCTTCATTCCACTGAAAACTTTCTTCCAAAATTAAATGAAAGAGCTTCTTCCATGTTTCCAACTGGTAAAACTCTGTTGAGTTCAGTTTTTTTGATGGCTGACAACTGGTGGGACAGGAGAAAAATCAGGCTCACATATTCTGCTTTGGAAGCCTGATTCAAAACAAAAAGTCACATTTAAAAAGGCTGAGCACTTGCCTGTGCACTTGACAAGATTTTAAACAATTAGGCAAGCAGCAATGGCTTCTGATCCCATGGAAACGGCTGTAGGAAAAAAAAAAAGCCTTCCTCCATTGAAAAGTGATTAGTTTAAAGCATTCTGTCCCATTTTTGGCAGTTTGATGGCAGTTTCCATGGGGATGGGAGTAGAGGATTGCTGAAGTGTTGTCATAACTCCTGCAAATGACACAGATGGAGGTTAAAAGGTGTAAATTATATTTCAACAGCACCTGTAAATGCATTAATTTTGGGAGAAGGGAAGGACAAATAGCGTGTTTTCCTCTTTCTCCATATTCAGTGCATTTCTGATGAAAGACACTACTAGCCAAAGTAAAATAAAGCAATCTTTTTTTGGCTTCTAATTCATAGTTCTGCAACGTACTAATATTTACCACTTTGAGAAGATGAGGATCAGGGGTGTCAAATTTCTTCAAAAGTAAATATTGTTTTACTCACTTCATAAACTGGTCAGTTGAGTCACAAAAAAGTTTAAGTTGCCAAAAGACCAGGAATCAGAAGTAAAAAACACTGTCTGCTTGTTTCTAAAGGCCTAGCTAGGTGATTCTACCACTCAAATAATGACAGTTTTTTCTCAGGACTCCTGTCCCAGGGCCCTGGGGGCAGCAAGAAGTCCCTGTGTTGCTACCCAGACATGGATGCAGTAGCAGGGCTCATCTCCAAGGTCCTGCTGACAATGGATGCCCCTGTGCCTTGCCCACCCAGAGGCCTACATCCTTAAGCTGTGCCAGGGGAGGTTTAGGCTGGGCATCAGGAAGAATTTCCTCATAGAAAGGGAGATTAAATATGGGGATGGGCTGCCCAGGGAGGTGGTGGAGTCACCATCCCTGGAGGTGTTTAAGGAAGGGCTGGACATGGCAATTAGTGCCATGGTCTCGTTGACAATGTGCTGTTTGGTCCTAGGTTGGATTTGATGAGCTCTTTTCCAACTGAATTGATTCTGCGATTCTGGCCTGGCTTTGGCATCCCCCCATGCCCACAGTCTTGGCGGGCAGAAGTTCATGTCACTCATATCGAGTGCTGTGCCATTGTGGGTTTCCAGCATCTCACCTGCCTGTGATATGGGGAAACTGTGACTCAAACCTGGTGCTCTCTTTGTTTCAGCTGCTGGCTGAGCCTGAAACTGAAGGGTTTGAGTAACTCAGGCTTTGATAATTTTTGTACTCAGTCAAACAGATGTCTAAAGGGACTTTTTTGAGAGGAGGAGGGCAGGAAGAAACTGCACGACTCTGACAGACCCATGCTGAGAAAAGGTCTTACTGTCACCCTTCTTTGTGTCTTTAATTGGTAACACTAAGGACCTAGTTTGTGACTGTGAATTATGAAGTATCTGCATGGAGATCAAAATCTCTTCAATAGAACCATGACGTGAAAAAAATTGCTATGTGGATTACTCATGGAAAATCTAATTTTAAACAGTGTTGGTTAGTTGTAATTTGTTGGAGAGCTGCATGGCATCATTCCTCTGGTCTGATGTGATGAACATTGAGGTACTACATATCCCATGCTAGCTTGGAATTTCCTAGGAAGGACATAAGATATAATGGCCTTTATTTGATGTTGTCTCAGTAATGCATTGTGCAAACACAATGGGGGTTTTTTTGCCTATGGGTATTTGTGACAAATACAATTCAGCTATTATTAGTTCCAGTTTCTTTCAAAAAGTGTATTTGTCAATCTTAATATATTTCAGTTCATCTTTACTCTTTTAAGTTGTGCTGTGGAACTGTACAGTTACAGCTGAATTTCATTTTAATTTCAAGCTAACTCCTAATCAATATTCAGGACATTTCTATGGTCTGCTTAAATCTACTTAAAGGAGGAAAATATTATTTCCACTGTCCTATTTGGATAGGAAAAGACATAAATCATTTCACAAGTGGTACAAAACTGAGAGAACAAAGATTTAGAGGTGACTGCTACATAATTGCTTAGTGAATGACTCTTGACAGGAGTGATTTGTGTGTATTCACTTTCAAAACTCCATGTGGAGTTTTATGACTCCATGAAGAGTCAGTTTTGAATCATGCTGTGGGAGTGTCATTTGCTATAGTCCAAACATGAGTTTTAAGTTTTCTGACTTATTTTTTTGGATACGTATTTAAATAATAGCAAGCCTTTTTAAAAAACAAGTAATTTCTGTAAATTGTTGAGATTTGGTTGACAATGAGTGGCACAAACAGTAACTTAATTAATACCTGATCTTGCAAAGTAATCCAGAAATCCCAAAAAATCTGTGGAAAGAATAATCACAGGTTGAAGTGCAGGGACTTTTTTTGGGGAAAACATCAAGCTTAGTCGTGATTGGAATAGTGATAATGCACCTTGGTGACTGTCTAACTGAAAGCAAATATTTATCCTAATTTTTGGTTAATTTGCATGCAGAGTGGAGTTGCTAAGGGTAATATCACTACCTATAAATGGTGCTACATTATCAAAGTTGAAGTAAGTGGAATTTTAGTTTTTGCCATATTACCGAATATTTTTACATATTTTCACTGTTGACAGAAAAGACCAAACTGAAAATTATTCACAAACTTTTCACATGCATCTCAATAAAAACCTTGAGATGCAGTATAAATTCTTAGCTATAAACTGCTAAATGAAGAGCTAATGCAATGATAAGAATAGCAAACTTTCTTCTAATAGGATATAGAATTTACAATCCGGTGAAACTTGGAGAATTATATTAGTTAACTTACTATTGCAATCAAGTAGTTTGTGTGAATTATGAAGGATTAAACCATTGTACATTGTTTTTGTAGCACCTAGCTTTTGTATTTAGCATTTTTGAAAGAAGGAGAAATTTTGTTCTGACTGACTTTTTGTCCTTTATTCTGATACTTGTACCTGAAAGTTCACTGCTGTGAGCAACCGAGAAACTTCAGCCCTGTGGCAAATACATATCTTTATTGAGCTGTGTGAAACAATATTCTAACTCACTCTGGAAAAAAGGAGCTGTCTTTCTGGAGATTAGATGTTAGTGGGATGTAATCATTAGAAAAACTAGCATGTCTGTGACCTGTGAAAGGAATGCAATAGGCTAAAAATTCCTAATTTAAACCAGCCTTTGGGGCTGATGAATTTGCTCTGTATTTTTGTTACTTTCCACTTACCAACAGACTCTAGACACTATCCAAAATCTTTCCCAGAAAAGA
This sequence comes from Pycnonotus jocosus, assembly GCA_013400435.1. Lineage (NCBI taxonomy): Eukaryota > Metazoa > Chordata > Aves > Passeriformes > Pycnonotidae > Pycnonotus > Pycnonotus jocosus. Next base: position 471,443 of record VWYP01028661.1, on the reverse strand, counting down.
ATGCAGAAAATATACAGTCTAAATCCTCAAATAAATGATTAAGCATACAGGAAAATCCTGCCTAAACTAGTTTTAAGGCAGTCAAGAAATTCTATTCTAGAAATTTATTTCAAACTTCCTCTGCTTTTCAGTGGCATTTCTAAAATTAGTTCATAAAGTAATTTAGAATACTTGGATTTATGTTACTTTAAAAGTGTTAACTGTTGGGGAGCATGTACATTTGGATGGATTTCAAACAACAGTTCTTTGGAAGGAGTGGAAACGAAATTTTCCAAAAGTTTTCTCTCTCTTTGCTATTTCTGTACTTTTATGCACAACACCTAAGTCTGGGGTAACATCAAGATATAAAGAGTAAATCCTAAATGATGAGACTAGACAATCTAGCTTTATTTTAGTAGCACAAGCTACAGAATTAATGACATAATTTATTTTAAATACCTTTTATTTTTCTCTTTTAGACTTTATTAATAAGATCCTGCAGTGAAATTCCACTGAAAATAAGATTGATTATTATTTATATTTTCTTTTATCTTTAAAGACAGACAAGAAATTAATACTGCTAGCAAATGTTCTTAAAATAAGGGGTAGAGATTCGTTCTGTCTGGTTTTGTTTTAAGCACTTTGTGGCAGTTGAAAAGTCGGCTGACTTTATTTGCCTCCTGTAATTCTGTTTCTTGTGCTCTGATCTTCAGTCTAGGATTGTCCTCTTTCCCACCAAAAATGAAAATTTTCTGTAATTCTTAGATTTACGTGTAAGCCAGACTCCATAGACAGGTCTCAGAGTGGAAGCTGCTTGCAGATCTTGAGTCATATTTTGCATGTAAAGATTTTATTTGCAAACAGTTATTCTTCAGTATCATAATAAATAAAACAAGCTGAAAATTTTAATGTTTAGCAGCGTAGAAAGTACCTCATCGATGTATGCATATGGATCTATCTAGTCTGCACATGTATTAATTTCTTCTTCCAAAAATACCAGAATTATCTTCGGTTTCAAGGCTTGCTGATTAAGGGCAATGAGAAGCACAATGAAATGTTTTGTTGGTGACTTGATATGATGAATCCTAGCAGTTGGTGCAAGCCATCACTTCTGGAAACAATGTTTGAATAACTAAGTGTGATTGTGGTGCAGTAAATTGTGTGTACAGAGATTTCTAAATATAGATGTAGTAATTCAGAGTCAGTTACTGTCAGCCAAGTCAATAGAGGTCTTAAAAATGTCTAAATCTATTTTGATGATGAAAAGAGCAGTTACTGAGACTTTAGCAACTGCGTGATATGCTTTTAAGAAACAGTGTGACTGTTTATCCATGCCTCAGTGGACTCTGATAGAAATTGATGTGACTGTCTTGATAGCTGCATCTCTATATTTAATATATACTCATACACACAACACTTTTTTTTGGGGGGGGTTTAAAAAAGAAAATGGAAAGTGCTATCTATTGCCATGGCTGTGCACTTTGAGCGGCTGACATCTGCCTTCACGTGTAGGAAACTCCTTCTTTGCTGTTCAAAGCAACAGGGACCTCACGTGCATTAACATCTGTTTTATCCCTTTTACTCTACCTTGCTTGTTCCATGACAGTGTGAGTTGGACCTGACCAGGAGTATTCATTTGGGAAAGTACCACAGTTCTTTGAGAAACATACTCAAAGAGCTGGAATGACATTGCAAAGCTAAACTGAAAAACCACCAAAACATCCACAAGCAAACAAAAAAGGGTTTAAAGTGGGACTAAACACAAGCTAGGTACCCAGAGAACAAATGGACTTTATATTAAAGACTGAGGCAAAGAAGGTATTTAGTACCTCAACCTTTTCCTCATCCTTTATTGCTGCATTTCTTCCTACATCCAATAAAAGATGGAGATTCTCCTCAGCCCCCCTTCTGTTGCTAAAGTGTTCATAGACAGCTTTTTTTTTTTTTTTTTCTTTTACAGCAGCAGCCAAGTTAAATTCTTGTTGGGCTTTGGCCATTCTCATTTTCTCCCTGCATAACCTCACAGCATCCTTATCTTCCCCTCTAGGAACCTCTTAGGCTGCTTTCTCTCTGCTGCAGTGCCTTTCCAGCAGGCATCAAGTAAATTTGTCCTCCATGAGAAAATAGGCTAGTGATTATGAGACCTGTCCTAGCTGTTTCTAGAACAGTCTGTCTGCACCTCCATCCTGCTTGGGTAGTCTCTAGCAGACTCCCACCACGACGTTCACATTGTTGATTCTTACCTGATGCACCTGATTCAGGTGTTGATTCACCCTGATTCTTACCCATAAACACTCAACCCTTTTGCCACCATCATTAAGCTCTAGACAACCAGAAGTGTCCCCAACACACAGGGGGACCTCCCTGTCAATACTTCCTTGATAAACTGTTCCCATCAGAAGAGTTTGTAGCCATCCATCACAGCTTTCCAGTTGTGTGGGTCTTCCCACCATGTTTCCTGATAGCAACTGTGTCATAGCTTTCTTGCTGCACAATTGCTTCCAGCTCCTTCTGCATTGGTGAAAATGGACCTCAGCTGAGCTATTGATCTTGCCATTTTTTTGGCAGGGGCAAGCCCTAATTCCTGTGCAACCATTCTCAGGAGCTTTTGTGGCTTTTAACGTATCAATAACCCTTTGCTGCTGCACAGATCTCAGCATAGGAAATTACCCACATTTCTTTTGAGGAGGCACTTTTATGAGAAGGAAAATGGTAGGATTTTTGGTAGAAAAGAGATACAAGGAAAAGGTTTTTAGTAAATAAAGGTAAATGAAATCACACAATAGGTATTAATTTCTTAAAATTTATCCATCTTCATGAAATATATGTATTACTCTCGCTGTTTCTTCAAATATAGGTGTACCTCTGTGCAGTTGAAGTGGCTTTTGTGCAATTAATCATAAAACAGAGGCTCAGTTAATTTGTCTCACAAATTAATTTTATTCTGCAAGGACTCATCAGAGCTCCATAGGAGCAGCATTAATTGTAATTTTCCGTGTGAAAAATGAAAATGTGAATTCTAAAATAAATATTAAATGAAAATGTCTGTGCTAAGCAAATTGTCCAAAGAGTAAGTATTGTGGGTTAAAAAGTTTAAGATCTAAAAGGTGTTTAGCAGCTCGGGGTATATCTGAACCCTCACTTGCCCCTCCTTAGCAGTGGTTCATGTAGTGCATGTGTTTTGTACCTCTGGGGTGTCTTCAAAGACGAGGGAAACACAATGGTGTAGGAGATGATGTCAGCATCTCTGTTATCAAATGATACAATGTGTGTGTGTGTTTGGAAAAAAAGAAAAGGAAAAGATACTGGCTTTGAACCCAAGTAAGATGCCTGTGTCTGCCATGCCATTACTGTTGATGGATTGGTACTGATAGAGGAAAAAAATCATTTGGACCCTCACTTCTGCACCAGACAAAGGTCTGAGCTTTCTGTAAACACTGTGAAGACATTATCTCTCAGAGAGTCTAGGAAAGATTTATGAAAAGAGAGAGATGGAGGGGACACCTCTCCCTTCCTCCCTGCCATATACAGGGCACCCATCTACTGCTGTGCCAGAAATGAAGTGGTTTTGTGTCTGCTCTGCCTATGCACCCTCCTCTCCTGTGCATGCTTGGGCCCAAATCCTCAGTTATTTTGGCACAGCCAAGCCAATGGAACTGCCCTGCTCAGGGGCTGGCAGCTGAGGATGCAGCCATCAGTGTTGTTCTTAGGCTCTCTGCCATGCTGAATGTAGAGAGGAGCATCCTGCTGGTCTGTGCGCCCTTGGAGGAGATGATCTTACAGCTATGAAGCTGACTAGAAGGGAACTTTGGAGATTCTGGAAATTAGTCCTAGTTGTTTTGTGTTTACTCCAGAGGTGGAAATACAGGTTGCTGGGTCAGAGCCAAACCCTTTGGGAAAATTCAGTTGTTGTAAGTCTGATAGTCTGAATTAATGCGCTCCAATTTTGTTTTAGCAATTCTATTTTTTCTCTTCTGACAGAGGCTAATCCCAAATCTGTATTTTTGTTTTGTTTTTATTTGTATGTTTTGTGCCTGGATTTCTGCCAGATTACAGCCAGGTTAACCATATAATGGATGAGAGAACTTCAGAAAGTGTATGGTTTCTGCACCTTAATCATTCTAAGGACCACAAAACTGCATCTAATGAATTTTTAAACCAGTCACATGGGAAGGAAAGTCTGGAGATATTGAGCAAACTAAAATCACTTGCAAACAGTTTTGAGAAATTTTTCCAGTTTTTGGTGGAATGTGGCAACTGTTAAGCAGTACATGGCAACCACAGAGGACAGGATGGGAGACAGGAATGCAAGATTCTTGCGGGAACTTTGGGGGAAATATAGAGAGACTGATTGCCATGCAACAAACTCCAGGATCTGTTTGTGCAGAGGAATGCACAATTGGAGGGGAATAGGAATAGGAAAAATAGACTTCTCCTCTGTGAAATGGATGTTATTTAAAACAATAGCTGAGAGTTTCTCAAATTACCAAAAAAAAAAAAAAAAAAGATACTGAAAAATACAGAGAAATACACAGCTGAAGAGGGGAAAGAGAGAGCAAGATAAATCTCAATATTAGCTGGATAGTGCTGGTAATTTTGAGACTACAGGAGAAATACTTGTTCAAATATGTCAGCCTTCTTGGTATTAATTTAAAAAGTACATGGAAGAGAATTTTACCAAAATTGTTTTGATAAAACATAAACTCATGGGTATTTCCAAGCGGGGACTTCCTAAATTAAGTTTAAATAGGGCTTAAAAAATTATTACTCTTTTTAAGTTTGTTGCCTTGTACTTACTTGCAAGTTAATTCAAGGGAAAATGCTAATTCTGAACCTATAGCCACATCACTTAAACGTGAGTTTCAAAAAACTTTTATTCCCAATTTTATCCTAGGATATGTCACAAGCTTTCAAAATATTTTAGTGTACCTTTTACAAAAGACAGAGCCCTGAGTGTCTGGCTGTAAGCTTTTGGGTACCATACACTTTCGAAAACCTGAGCCTTCTTTAGCTGCCTAATTGGGAACCACTTGTGAGTGGTGGAGCATGTGAAAAATAGCTTTATGCCCCAAAGGTCAAAAAAGATGCCACTCAACCTCTCTTGGGCTCTCTAGGTTCCACTTTGTCTGAGACTGTACCTCACAGTTGTGGTTCATCGCTGCTTAATCTCCAGGTTTGCTGTGCTCCTGAGGCCTTGACCTGTGAGTTTCTGAGGACTGCCACTGAAATCCTTTTAGATACATGGAGAGCACTCCACAATTCAGCAGCACAAGTCTGGTGGTCTTTTCCTCTCATATGCTTGTCCTTCTTCTGGAAGTGCCACGGCATATTTTCTCTCTCCTGGAGTGAATTTAAAATGGGACTTGACTCAAGATTTTTGCAACTGCTGCTCTTATGATGCTAGGAAATGAGATCCATAGCACAAGTTAACCTGCTGTATTTGAGGAATCTTGCTCTCTATGGCCGAGCTTCTGAGCTTTTGTCAACTTCAGCGAGCACAGAAATCTGCTTGTACAGCTCAGGCCACAATTTCGCAACCAGGACTGTTTCATTTTTCCGTAATACAACATGTCAGCAGAAACATGAAGGGTAGAGGCAAGGGATCCTGGCTCCTGGGCTCCTACGTTTTCTCTGGACAACAGTTTTCCCTTAGAAACCAAAAAGTTATGGACTAAGGACTGCTCCATTTAAAACTGTCTAGGGCTTTATGGCTAAAAGCATTTTATTAAATAGGAGTGATTACTAAAGTATGTCACTGTTGAGGGGGGTGAGGATAGTTAAAACTTAGGAAAAGGCTTTGCTTGCAGCAGAAAGCACTGTAACTACTTAAAAATATCTTTGCTAATGTTTTTATTTTAAAAATGGAAAAAGTGAGTCAGCACTGAAGGCTCTTTATTCATTGCTAAGTCCAAACTCAGCTGCTCTGGAGAATCTCCCCATTCCCTGCCCCCATCTGTGCTGTCGGTACAAGTGAATATAGCTACTCCTAATTTAGCAACACGCTGTTGCTACCTTTGCATGGGCTGTAACAATCATCCTGAGAGATCTGCTGCTGTAAGACTTTCTTCTCCAAGTCTGTAACCTCTGTGAAAAATACAAACAAAATAATATGCAGGAATCACCTTTGGGTGACGAGTGTGTTCTGTCTCTGGACTGCTGGAATGAGAAAGTGATGCAGGTGGAGCATAGCAAAAAACCAAATGGATTTTAATATACATTAGACTTATTTGTGCTCGGTCCAGAGGGCAATTCATTGTGGTGATAGCTGTGGACAAATCTACAGAAATGAATTTTTCTCAATGCCAGGAGATTTTGTATCTGCACTCTGATTCTATACTGCATTTTGGGTGTGATAAAAGGTGGAATAGCTGTATTGGAGGATCATCAGCAGTTACTGGGCTCATAGGAAATAAGGGAGAAATATTTTCTATTCTAAAGAAGTAGATATCATAGTGTTATCTCAGAGGTGTGTGTAAAAGATGATGGAATGCTTCATCATTTGTCTCCTAATGCTAAAAGTCTTCCTGCCTAGCACACGGTTTTTCTAAAGAAAAGCTATATTCTATATTTTTTTGATTCAGTGCCTCCTACGGGTCCCAGTCCGACAGGGTTTTCAATGCACACTGCAAGCCTAAGCAAAATGCACAGCATGCTGTGAAAGAGATACATTACATAAGAGGCCTGTGAGGCTTACACAGAGCTGGACTGCAGTGTAAACTGTCTCCGGGACGGATAAAAACCATCCCGCAAACTAGGATTAGCACTGATTCTTGTCAGGGGCTCTTGATTTGAGAGAAGAGAAGGAAATTTGTGTGTGCTGTTTTAGTGAGTTTTAGCAGCTATATAAACCACAGTTTGAAATTTTGATGTGTATCTAACCATCAGCATGCCTGAGCTGTGTTTGATAAAAGGGGCAGTGAGCTCCAGTTATGCAGCCCTTACTCCCGCTGGTTCTCCTCTGCAACCAGAGAACAACCAGGACTGTTTGCATATAAATCCTGAGCATTTGGCAACTTTGCTGCAGCAAGAGAGAAAGGGAAAGAAAGGCAAATCCCCCATAAGTTAGTGTTTCAGCCACACTGCAGAAGATAACCTCTGTGCACTGCTTGGCAGGCAATCCCAGCAAGGCAGCTGTGTGTCTGTGTGCCTGTCTGCAGATTCTCTACAATGGCCAGAACCTGAAACAGTGTCTGAAGTTCTGGGGTGACAACAGTGGTTAGTTTGTGACTTTCACTTTGTGGAGGGAGGGATGGACCTTTCCTGAAGGTCATTCCAAAGCTGCTGGCCAGACATCCACAGAAAGACTGCTTCCTGTGTCAGTTCACTTCCAGTCTCGGTGCGGACAGACTGCTTCCACTTTAAAGCCTAACAAACTGCTTTCTATCAGCACAATCAGGACAGGAGATGTCCTCCCAGACCTCCAGGCACAAACACATTTTTAGTTCAGGGGAGAGAACAAAAGTTGTATGTTACTGAGATTTCATAGTGATTACTGTCAGGCATTCAGATTGCATGAAAGAAGACAACTACTGTAAATACCTGTGCTTAAAAAGATGAAACAAGTGGTACATGCCAGAAACAAATCCCTGTAGATAGTGACCATTATCCTAAATATGGATCTGCGTGGTAGAGAGGTGAAGAAACTGGATCATGTTGATTATTGAACACCTCAAGTTGTGCCCACCACAATACCAATCATTTCACTGGAGATACTCAGCACCATGCAGACTTACAGGAATCCTCCAAGTTTCCAAGCATGAAGGTAAATTAAGGAATGGATTTACAAGGAGGATGACATAGTATCAAAATATTAAACCTGTGTTAGTCCTCCACACATTGTCCTTCAACTTTCTTATCAAATTGTTGCAGAGAGCTGTTTGTGAAGGCTGTTGCATGAAGCTGTTAGATGGGGATATATAGTGTATCCTCCTGATACACAGGGCTTTCAGAAAGCCTAGAAACAAACTATAAAATGCTGCAAAGTGTGGCCTATTGCAGAGCCACAGCCCTATCTTTCATTTCTGCTAGATACTTTTAGGCCGTTGTTTTTCATGCATATATAAATATGTATAAAAATATGTCTAAGGTAAAAAAAATTAAAAATATTTTTGTATGAGATTTTTGTTCCTTTTTGCTTAAGTGTTGCAGACAAAGTTGCCAAACTTTTATCAGACAAACCATCTTCAAAAGATATTTTCCTTCCAGGAGAAAGGCCTACACACAAGCCTTTTATGGAATTGTGTATTTATAGCTCTAGTCTGTACTGTGAATGAATGGCTCACTCCACAAAACACAATGCATTTGATGAGCTTGATCATCAGTCATGGAATCACAGGATCACAGAATGGGTCAGGTTGGAAGGGGCTCCAACCTCTCTGCTCAAGCAGAGTCATCCCAGAGCACATGGCACAGGATCCTTGAATGTATCCAGCGAGGGCACAGGATGCTTGAATATTTCCAGTGAAGGAGACTCCACAACACCTCTGGACAATCTGTTCCAGTGCTTGGTCACTGCACTGTAAAGTTCTTCCTCATGTTCAGGTGAACTTCTTGTGCATCAGTTTTTGCCCATGGCCTCCTGTCCTATTTCCTGGCACCACTGAGCAGAGCCCGGCTCCATCCTCTGACACCTCCCTTCAGACACTGACAGGGCCCCTCTTGGTCCTTTCTCCTCGAGGATGAACAGGCCCAGCTCCCTCAGCCTTTCCTAAGAGAGATGCCCCAGTCCCTTTATCAACTTTCTTTCACTCTGATGGACCTGCTCAGTCCAGTGGAGGTCACTGAACGGGGTGTTACAGGTACAAGGCATCTGCTTGGTTTTCCATCCTTGCACAAAGCTATTGCCCCTGGTTTTCCATGTTTTCATTTTGCCTTCTGATGTTTATGCTTTGCCTTCTGATGTTTACAGAACTTGGACCTCAGTTCTCACGTCTTTTCTTGTAAATAAAGAAATGTTTTCATATTTTCTCCTCTAGGAGGATTTTCTTCAGTGATGGTGATATTCACCAATGAGATTGAAGAGGTGGCAACATCTTTGGCCAATCTCTTGTCCTCTGTACAGCTGTATATAAGTTGGAGGCAGAAAAATAAAATATAGAGCATTCTGCCTGACCTCTGAGCTGTCCCTGCCTCATCCTTTTGTGTCCTATTGCAACACAAAATGAGGAAGCGAAAGGCTTATCCAAGTTTGGGAATGTTTGAGCCCCTCACTACATAACTGGCTTTCTCAGAACTGCTGCAAAGCCAAAACTCTGGCCCCACTCCAGAGACTTGCACAGCTCTCTGCAGAGAAATGGGGAGCACTGTCAGGACGAAGCTGAGTCATGACTCTGGCAACTGCTCATTCAAAACTTTTCAAAAGGTGGTGGTGGCCTGGGATCTGCTGGTGCTCTGAGATAAAACATGCACCAGCCTCACTGATGCTCCACCAGCTACCAAGTTCACTGTCTGCAATTCCTGCTGGTACTGCAAATGGCTTAGATCCAGCAAGGTTTGGGTGTCAGAGTACATCCTGCCTCTGCCATCAGTGATATGGTACCATATTTTACACCTTTGAATGTCCAGCCTGCACACTGCTCACTACGGTGTCTTTCTAACAGAGCAAACTTAGGATGGCCTTTGTCAGCAGCCATATTTTCTGAGTCCATCTGCTTTATTGAATTCCAGGGCCTAGAGGAACATCCTGTTCTTACAAAATGGAAGGATTAGGAAAGATAGCAAATTTTCCAGTAAAAAGGGAGATTGAAATAATTGCTAACATGAAATGTGAAATATACAAAATATTTCAGTAAATCAATTACACTCAAAATACTGTTTTGCATATAAAACTGTTATAGGAGAAATACTTAACATTTTGAAATTTATATTGCTTTTCATTGGAAATAAATGTTGTCAGTAATTTCATCCATGATAGTAATTGGTTCTGTACTGATTTGATATTTTATCTTTTAGAACTGGAAAAATTTCTAATACCACATGATTTTTATTTGTTTAATGTGTGCAGAGCACATGGAAGGATGCTGTGCAAAAGCTTGTTAGCAAGTAAATGACATACCTGAGCTGCTTGGGAAAAATTGATTCAGCTTAAATCTCTTCCCCAGCATTAGGTATCTGCCTTTATCTCCTCTGAAAGTGTGGGAACCAAAAAGAATTTAGGAATGCATTTTAGATAATCAGTTCCTGTTATTATAGGCAGATTTTATAGGAATCTGGATCTCAGTAGTTCTGATAGTTCTGATTTTCAGTAGTAGCTTCCCAAGTAACTGTGAGAATCTGGTGTATAGACACAGTACCAACATATACACCACTTCTCAGAAGCATCTTCCCTGTGAAATGCTGTGTAAAAGTGGACCTGAAACTATTTTTGAGGGTAATTTCTGCATGCTCCCTCTGCCACTTTATTCATCTGGCAACTTCCTCTTAAATAATATTGCATGCCAGTAGGGAGAAACAAGATCCAGGCCCCAATCCCCACCACAGTGAACAGAAATCCTGTCAATGAAGAAACTAAGGCACACGTTCCCTTTTAGCAGGTGTGTGTGGCAGGCATCCAGTTTCATTTTTTCCTATAAAGCCAGGCTTTACTCATTACATTTGTAATTTGTATATTAAAATTGTAAAATGCAATTTGTCCCAGTAAAGAAGGACTCCTGCTCCTCTCAGCTGGAAGAAAGTTTTGAACTGATGTTTCTTGGGAAAGCAAATGAGAGCAAAAAGGGAAAATTTTATGAAGTAAATGTACAGAAAAACCTGTGCAACATAAGGCCTCAAGTTGTCTAGACTTGGAATGAAGCTACAGATTTTTGTTTTATTTTTCAAGTGTTTCAGCAAATATTGCCAAAACAAAGCCAAATTTTATGAACAAAATGTCTCTCAAAAGGACAGTAGGATAACTGTGAAATCAATCTCTTAAAACTGCCCCCCAAAACAATACCAAAATAAAAATTTTCTCAAAGAGCCCCAAGAAAGGATGCACCTCTAGATAAGGTGGTTTTGCAAATGCAGGCAGATTTGCAGGCTCTTGTTATAAGGGGGTATAAATGACGCAAAGTGCAAGTCATAAATGTGTGTTGCTGCGAAAGATTGGGTGCAGTTTTGGGTGAGCTGTGGTGTGATATTTCCACTTGATATGCAGAGTCAGCCAATAGCAGCAGGTGGTGAGAGGCTGAGGAGCACAACATGTTCCAGTGGCACCTGAGGTTTGATCTCTGTGGCACGCTTGCTGCATGCTGCACAGCAAGCCTCTCACAGGGCTTCCTTGTCATCTTTGGACTCAGTGCATGCCAACCTGAAGTGCTTTTATTTAGTTCAGATCCTTCATAATGAGTGACCACTTCCTTAGAGGTGTATGTCACTGAACCTAAGAAATAGTTCTCAGATATTCTGGTGCAGGCACTGATGATTCTTTAGCAGATTTGTATTTAATCCTTTTCTTTCTGTTTGCTTTCAGCAGTTGTGCCTTCTGCAGGATCCCACTCCTTACCACCCACAACAATTACAAGTGATGGGGGTTAAATACTTTGCTGAGCTGTGGTGTTTCTCTGCACAATTTAGAGAATCACCACCTCCATGATCACAAAATAGATAACATGTTCTGTATTACATGAGACCAGAAGAAGGATGGATGTTTCTATAATCCATTATAGGAAAAGAGAAAGTGTGAGCAGTGTTATCTCAGGGACTGTAGATGTACCTACTGTGCTATTTTACTGCTCATAACTCCAGCTGTTCTCTGGAGTCAATGCATCACCCTGGGAATGTGTTTACATTTAGGAATGGGACTAATTTCATTTTACAAACGAAAGGATGGTACCTAAAGGTCCAGTTTTGCTTTGGGTTCTTCATCTATAAAATGTAAGTCTTTGACAAATTGGAATGAACAGCTTTAACACAGGTGATGTTATAGTTTAACCTCAGGGTACGTAGGGCTCTGGTTTAGTGCTCTCTTCACAGTGTCCCCAAGGCAGAGGATCACAGAGCTCATTTTGCACATGTAGCTGTAAATCCAGTGGAAGCCTTTTAAGACAGCTTTCTGCTGGAAAAGGGTAATGTACCACTGAAACCTAGCAGAGGTTGTTTAGGGTGTTTAGGTAGTGAAAACTTCATCTTAGATAAGAGTTTTGACCAGAACTGTCCTGCTTACCTACTCCTGCACTTGGGTTTTGAATTCTTTTTTTTTCAATAGAAGTGTGTGGGCAGTTTTTGTCTTTCTTTTCTTGGTTAGTTTAATTTATTTTTTTTTCTCTTCCTCACAAAAAATACAAGTGTGCTTTTATGTCCCCAAGGAATATGAAAACCACAATTGTGGGACAACCACAAAAGTGGCCCACAGGGTTGTATTTCAATTTTGCGGAACAAGAAAAGGAATAAGGATCTAGATGGGATTTGTACTTTCATTGATTTCAGGATGGTACCCAGGACTGGTTGCTGCCATGTGGTTATTGCTGCCCACCGAGTCTGTTGGTGAACTGTACAGTCAGAAGGCCCCAGCTGCATGAGGTTGAATTAGCCTAGACTGTACTTGCAGAGTAGGGGACCTGTCTCTTCACTATTTTCTTCTGATTACTTCTAATGCTGGCTGTAACTTCCTCTGGATGTTGTGGGTTTCAATCTGCTTTCAGTTTTAGTGGTTACATTGGTTTGTTACAAAGCTCTTTTCCTAGTTTGGCTGAGTGAATTTGCAAGCTGTATGTGATAGGAGAATATAATGTCTTTTAATTTATACTCCCTAAATCTGTGTGGTCATATGTGCCTTTTTATTTCCACTTGTGTAAGTGAACAACTGGGTGAAAAAACCCTGCAATTTTCTGGTCTTCTGACACATTAGAGTAAAAAGGTTTGGTTTTTCTGACACAAAAGGCATCTAGCCACATTTTTGAAGAATCCCTGTTTTGGACTGTGAATTAGATCTGATTTAAACCCCAAATTCCCTGATGTAGCCTTACTATAATTAAGATATCAATTGAGAATTTTTCTTATCAGTGAAAGTTCTTTGTTTTCTTTTCTATTTCTTTATACCAGAAGAATTTCTTTGTACCAGAAGAATTTAGATCTACACATTGTTTGCAGAATGCAAACAAATAATAAAAATATAAAGACAATCTTCTAAGATTAATATAGAGATGGGCAGTATACGTAAGTATATAAGGTGTATATACTATTAGATTTTAAAGTGTTTTTCCCAGGTGAAGTTTCATGAGTGCCAAAGAGAAAGTGAAAATTGATGATAGGTGAAAAAATATTATTATATACTTCTATGCATGAAAACCTTCATCTTGTGCCAGGAGAAATGAGTGTATCTGGGTTATACTTGGTAGCAAAGCTGAAGTGAGATTTATATCTTATAACAGTTGTTTTCTGTACTGCATTTTTCTTTTTTGGTTTTCTTTTGGCATATTATTCCATTCCCTACAGAGAACCCTAATTAAAGTAAACATGTAACATTTTAAGTCAGAGTGAGACTACAATGTGCTTGGTTAAGGAGAAAGTGGATTTGTATTTTGTGGTTGCTATATCTTTTTTTTTTTTTTAATGTTCTATATGTGTTGAATAGCTAAATATAATGTGAGACCTTTTCCATAGGGTGTCCAGCCTCCGCTGTGAGATGATGCCAGGGCCAGCACCCCCTTTGGGAGAAGATGTGTTCCTTTAGGCCCAGGGGGAAAAAGGCCCAGTGCCTGTGCATTAGAGGCACTGACTGGGCAGTGAAAAGCTCTGCAATTCCTGCTAATCCAGTAACACAGTGAAACCACATGAAGGCCAGTCATTGTCCTGCCCTGGGCTGCTGTGACAGTGTGGTAGAACCATTTGTGAGGAGAATCAGCTTACACCAAACTCCAGCGTCCTGAGGAGTACAATTTTGACGTTTCTCTAGGAACCAACATGCTCACCTCACCCCTTAACTCTTAGCACAGATGTAGGTGTGAAAGCACATTTGCTTAGACCACAGAGGCCCCTTGACAAAGGCAGTTTTCTGCAGTTTTACAGTGCATAGAGTTCGTGTTTATGAGATTGCTGCAAGAATAGCTTGTTTTTGAGTTATGTGTCTTCACATAACTTCACATAACTGGCTTCAGAAAAGATATTTTTTCTTCTTGTGGCAGAATTCAGGTGGAAATTACAGTTGTATGGTGTTGATAAATAGCACTTGTCTTCCTGGACAGCACCACTCTAAAATGATATTGGTCAGATACTGCTTCGTGAGTTCATTGTCGTTGTGCACTAATGATATTAAGCATTCTAGTTTTGAGGAGTTTTATATTGTGCTTGACTGTACTTCAGAGATCTTCTCCTCATCCTTCCAGGTAGGGGTGGAGTCATGCTAGCAGCCATCAGCTAAATATGGAATGACATAGCCGCTGACATCTTGGTCACATCTAATGCAAAACTGCCCCAACTCTTGTCTCCTGGGTTACAATTTATATTGCTTTGTAGACTTGCTATTGGCAGACCAAGATGAAATTATCTCCTGTAGCAGTATTTAATCCCTTAGCAGTGTATTTAAGTGACTATCCTTCACTTCCTACAAGGTGAGGAGAACTCTCCTGACAGGATAGTTTCAGTGGAAACTCAGAGCCCTTGCCGCTTTGCTACACTGTGTCAATAAAGTGCTTTTGAGGCTACTCTGGTTTCTAATTTTCGAATTGCTCTACACATTTATAGCACTATGTAAAAATAATCCTTAGTCTAGTAATATTACCTTGTAATTAAAGTAAATATATAATTGAAAAACAGCCTCAATAGAGAGGATTACCTTCAAAAGAGTTTTTCCACACCACCGGAAAATCCCAAGTTCATTTTCAATTAGAAGAAAGAGGCTGCCTGTGAACTTTTAAGTAGTTTCCTCAAGTTTAGAATGTAATTAAAGCTTGTAATTGCTTTTTGGGCTAACAGAATATTTTAATGGTTGAAACAGAAAGCCCTAGATAAATAATTGTAGTAAGTGCAGATTTGATTATCCAGCCGTATCAAACCCAGTGCTGTGCCCAGTGTCCCAGCATTCCCAGTGTCAGGAAAAGGGGTTGTGGGGGAGCCCAGTGGCTGCAGCTCAGCTGGTCCTGGTTGCCGGTGTTTAGTGACATTAGCATGGCTCTCCTTGCCCCTCTCTCCTGACGAGGGCCAGGTGGGAGAGTGTGATGGGTGAGGAAAGCTGGGCTCAGGCTGGTCCAGCCCGAGGATGCTGCCAGGATGTGGGGAAATGTCATGGCCTCTCCTGGGAACTGCAGTGCCCTCCTACATCCTCTGGTCTAGAGATGGATTTTGAATTTCCTTTTCCACGTAGTATGGAGTATGAACTCCAAAGGACAGAAACAGCAGAAGGTAAATGAAATATTATATAATTTTTGTTTAGTTATAGCCAAAAGCAAAAGAAAGTGTGCATTTACAGTGTACAACATATTTATTAATGCCTTAGGAAATGGGCTGATAATTCTTCTCTCTTGGACAAATAATAGTGTGTATGTTCTACTTTTAAATTCCTTTTACTGACTGATTGAGCCAATCATTTGAGTGTGTGGTTTTACTTCTACGTAGCAGAGTATATCACAGAGCAGATATATTAGGTCCAGAAAGTTCCAGAAAGAGCCATGATTTAGTGTGGTTCTGCAGCAGAAGTACAAAACCTGAATTTTGGCAAACCTTACTGTGAGTATTTAGGAAGCTCCAACATGCTGACCCCAAAGTTTGCATTGAAATTGCAGGGCGTGTTCCCACCTGACAATAATTTCAAGCTAGGCAGTAGCAGTGGTGCTCAGGAGAGCTGGATGGCTTTGGTGTGGCACTGTCAGACACCTCAACTTGAACCTTAGCTACAGTCTGGAGCCAAACAGGGATGCTCCTGCATGCTTCAGAGCATGATGATTACACATCCAAGGGTCTTCATGTCTTGTAGTCACAACTAGGCCTTCCCTGAGACAGAGGATTTTGTACCCTTTTGTCCTCTTTAGCACTACTTTGTTGAGGCTCCAAGTAAATCATACAGCTTGCTGTAGAGTTTGTGGCTGAGTCTGGAACTGAACCAGCATCTTTGTGTCCCAGCCTATTGTCCTAGCCACTCTCGTTCTCCAGAGTCTGACTCAGCACTACTCAAACATCTCAATTTCCATTTCTCCATTTTTTTCTGATTTTGTGTTTTCCCCCCCAAGCAAACTTCTGGCTCCACTTCTATTTTTCCTTCATGCCATTCTTCGTTATTTAATCTTTAAATATTCAGAAAACTCAATGAATGGCAATACAGCATTGTGGAAAAAAACTGTTACATTTGGATGATGTGACATAATCTCATTGCTTATTGTGTTAGAGATGATTTATTCTGTTATATCAGTTTGTGAATAAATTACCCTTTTCCAAATACTGAGTTGTCTTTTTTTTACATTAGCTCACAACTGATCCTGTAAGTTCAATACTATTTTTTTTTCTTTTCTTCAAATTAGGCTCCTTCCCAGGGGGAAAAAGAGGATACTGAGTTCTCTCTGGGTAAATTTATAGAATTTGCCAGTGTGCAGCAAGTCTGGGCTGGAAAAAATGTGGAAATGATAAAATGTCATCCAAGACAGAAAAGAAATGGAGGGATTCCTTTCAATCACAGTCATAAGAAACAAAATTAATCTTTAAAGATGTCCTACCACACAAAATTCTGGTGGATGTCACTATAACAAAAACTAGCAAGCTCCAGTTGTAAACTATTGATGAGACCGACACTAAAAGCAGAGTTTGTTTTGGAGGATGATTTCATGCTCAAAGGCATTACTCTCAAAAGCACACAATGTTACTAGTAAGAGGAAATATAACACCTCACTTGACATCATTGCATTGTTTCATGAACTATGCTTTTGTTTTATCTCCATGCTAGTCTGGAAGACTAATAATAAGAGAGAATATCTCTTCTTTGCAGGTTAAAATTATAACATGTTGGCATTTAGTTGGCGTCTTCTTGTTTTCTTTAGTTTAAAGCCATGGTCAGAGCAATTTGCTTTGTAGTAACAATTTGATTTAATCATACCAGCACTAATATTCTTCATAAATATATTAGCAACTTCTATGCTGTGTAGGTACCTTTCAGTTTGGTGAGAATTGGCTCAGTTCATTTTCCCATTTAATCCCATTCAAATAAAACTGCAGAGTCATATATATGATTCTTTATATACATTATGTGTGGGAGAGAGAAGGATGGTCCTAACCTATGTTTTCTGTAGTCTGTTTTGTGGACAACATACTGGGTTTATTACAGTGATAACAGTATTCTATTTCTTCCTTGTCTTCCATCTCCTTTTTCTCTTCATGCAAACTGCATGTAAGAAATAAACCTTTTTTGTTTGTCATTTTCCTGGTAATTTTTTCCTGTCTGTCTTTGATGGGAAGCTGCAATGTTATTGCTTGCCAGCAACAGTCACATCTTAATGAGGTATTTGAGAAGTCCCAATGGAGAACTTGCCAAATGTAGAGAAAATATAGAATAGATGCAGGAAATACACAGGCCAATGCTTTGTTTAATGGATTGTCCTGTCACACATAACATAGAACTGTTATGTAGTCATTTGTATGACTGTTCCTGATGAATATCTTTCAATAGTAAATTTCTCATAGGGAACTGAGTAGTTGGTTTCATCCAGGCTTTTGAAAAGAGCAGCCATGTCTCCTGAGAAAATTTTAGAGATTTATGCCCAGTTCTAAACTTAATTGATCATAGATTAATTTCTCTTTTTACAGTTTTTTGGTAAACTTTGGTCTCTGAAGACTCTATTTTTGAAGCCTGTTGGAGTTTGGGTAGGGAAGGATCTGAAGGTGAAACTTCCCTCCCTAATTTTTGTCGAGGTGCTTTTCCTACTGGTAATTTCTGGACTTTGACAGTGACTGAGCTCGCAGCAAGCCTCTGCATGTTAGCACCCTAGAAAACCTAAAACTAAAGCTAACTTGTGCAGCTGTAGTGCCTTAGACAGTCTGAAGGGTGACTTGCTTTCTATATCAGGGTTATGCTCACACTGCTCTCTGGCAAACTCTGAAGGTAAACGCCCAAAGAGGGGAAGGCAGTGGCTGTGGGGCGAGCTGTAAATACAGCAGTCTGTGAATCAAACCACTCTCCCTCTCCCACCCTTTCTAGAAATCTATCAAGCTGGCAGGCTGCCCTGCTTGAAATAAATGTGGAAAATATTATGTAACTTTGCCCTGTGCGCTGGCTGACAGTGTAGGCACTAGTCAGGTTTTAGTTACACTATCTGTTGTGGTTATTTTTGGTGACCAAAGGCATCTCTCTTTAAATTTATGTCTGTATTTCCTTTGCCCCCACCCTTGCCTTTATACTTTTTTTTCCCTCTTCCATGGGCAACAGATTGCAACTCGGCTTCTGCAAACAGAAAAACAACTTCAGTAAAGCTGTTTGAGGGCTATTCCTTTTTAAAAATGATACACCCCCCAACAACAACAAAGAGCAAACAAAAAGCCCTAACAAACTGCTGGAGGAGGGATTTATGGCCTCTGACTGTAGCCAAGCACTGAAACAGTCAGTCTCAGATCCCCTCCCCTGGAGTTATACGCTGTGTCAATACCTCCCTCTGCTGAAAGCTCTACATTCTTCCTCACTTGCTTGACTACATTTTGCTGTGGCAGGACTTGCACAGACCAGAGGGAATTTGTGATACATACTAGAGCAGCCTGCTTGCTGCAACACAGCTGCCCTCCCGAGATTATACCCTCTGGGGAGTGCATAAATCTAAACTATTTGTCCTTGCCCAGTGAGACTGTTGGCAGACTAAAATCTGAGATTAGGAAAAAATGATAACTTGGAGTCAGATGACTTTTAAAAATACTCTTTCAAGAACTCCTGTGATGGGATTCAGTCATTGTCAAGGGACATTCTGTTTAGAGACAATTCTGTGTGCGTGTGCCTTACAAATTAATTTCCTTCAGTTTTAGTCACTTAACTAGCTCTTGTTCTAGAAATAGTAAAATTACCGTGTGGTTTGTGATCCATTGTGCTGCATAAACTACCATGTAAGACTTTAAGTGTTGTGTTACTCAAACAGATTGAATTATCCTAATGATTGGAAAAATCTATGAATCATCTCAACTACAACTGGTGTGGTTATTAGGGAGCTCAGTTTTTCAGAGGCTGTGGGATTAGGGACCCAAGCCAGTCATTTCTCATCTGAGATTATTATAGTATAAAGGTTTTAAAGTGACCAACACATTTTATTTGTGTCTGTTTCAGGTACCCCAAACTGACACACTAAAAAGGGTAGTGATTTTGTCAGAGATGAATGATTGAAGTTGGTGGAGAACCGAGAAACTTCCAGATGGCTCAAGTTAGGCCCCTAATTTTAGTAGTGGACCAGAAGCAAAAGACCCTAATTCAAACCCAGTATTTTTCTTTATGTTTATCACTCCATTGGAACTTTTGGAGTGTCTGCTTGTGTTGTGGGAAAGGCTAATGCATTGCAAAGCCACATCTGAGCTACAGCAGTTCACAGCTTTTTTTAGTTAATAATTTTTAATATTTCCTCATTATGTTCAGTTGCTTCAGATTAGATGAGTTTTCCCTCTATTTGATGGCAGATGGCAAACAACCATTTTACATCAACTTTGTTCTAGAAGAAGTACAAATTGGGTTGCTTCTATTAACTTTTTCAACTGAACTTTTTAATGTGTTCAGGGAAGTTGGGTAACATTGGAGGTGAGAAGAATACTAAGGAATAAGGAAAAACATAAATTCTGTGTACAGAAAATTGTTCCGTTGGATGGGGTTCAAAAAAAAGCACACAAGGCAGAGCAAGAGTAGAAAGTAGACAGGAAGGTTCAGGAAGGAGCGCAGCTGTAGGGAATAAAAACACTCAGGAAGGTCATATGAGGAGGAGAAGAAATCATCACCATGTGGTGAAGTTTTCAGGAAGGTGCTCTTGTATGCAGGCTTGTAAGGAGAACTGACCTTAAAAAGGAAGAAATAAAGGACTACTTGCTACAAAAATGATGGTAGGAATTAGGCTTTGTAGGAAGAGAGGAGGGTCTGATTTAGAATGTGCTTGTGAGGTTGAGGTCTTATGGCTCTCTGGAAGATGGTTTTTGTAGCAGGAGAAGGCTTGGTCAAGGAAGCATGGCTTGAGGAAGGGTATCCTATAGAGAAACAGAGGTGTCAAAGATAACTGTGTGATACAATAAACATATTTTTATTTGTGGAGGTTTGCTCATTCTTAATTATGGTGCAGAATATTCTATCTTTTTTATTTTTTGCTTCATACCTTGGATATTTATAACTGGTAGGAAAATGCTAACAAAGTTATTTGGTTTATAGAAGGAAAAGCTTGTCATGTATTTGTACTTGATATTTTTTCAAAATTGCATGATCTGATACTAAGATTTTTTTTGGATGCTAAGCCACTCACACACAGGTTTTATAAAATGCTGGTTGTGACCTGCTGAGACAAACCTGAGAAACAGAGATGCAAAATTACTTAAATGGATATGAAAAAAGGGATCTTAACTGTTTTTTCTGGAGTTGGCTGGATGTTATTACTGCTAAAGAAGAAGGCATGTTTTTTGCCTCTACCTTCCCCCCCCCCCCCAAGTTAGGATGCACAAGGATGATTTAGAGAGAGACATGTAACTGACTGAACTTTTCAGTAATTAACATATAAGCATTGCTGCACTTTGTGATAGCCTGTTCTCTGTGAGAGTTTTGGATGCTTGTGGTTAAGCTACAAGGTACCATTCTGTGCATTTGTGTTTACTGAGATATTCTGAGCACTGAACCAAATGTCTCATCTAAATGGAGCTAGATTTAGATGGGTGAAGACAGGCTACAAAATGTGCATCCTGGCTGTAACAGGGCAGCCAGAAATGCACCTGTAATGCTGTGAGTATGTAGTTTGGAGTCAGCTGAGTGCCAAAGTCTAAAGCAGTGACTCAATGGGAGTCTGCTGCTGGCTTTGGGTCTCAGGTGCTAGGCTCAGTTCTGTGGGCTCTGTAAGCTTTCCCACACTCCACAAGGCTCTTAAGGAATCTTCATGGAAGAGAGATGAAATGAGGATATTTAAAGCCCTGTACTTATAACACAACTGAACTCAATTAATTTTTATCACTCTTTCAGACAACAAGGTGTATATTTATGTAAGGCTTTTTTGCTCAGCAGAGTGGCCATACAACAGGATGCTGCTAATGAAGGTACAGTTTTAGTATCAAAAATGTCTGGACTACCTGGGCCTACAATGCAAGAAACACGTGAATCTCTAGGATATCTAGAGTAACTCGGCACTCTTCTCTTGCAAAAGTAGTGCCACGTGTTTATACTGCTTAGTTTGGAAAGTAAAACAAGAGACTCTAGGAGATGGAATGTGTATGAGAAGGGCTCATTATCAGTTATGCTAAATACTCAATGAAACTTGAGGCCACACAAATATCAACTGGTTTCAAGTTTTCCTGGAGTCGAAACTCAGATCAGGTTCCTCAAGAATTCAAGAGTTTCTAAGCAAAACTAGACCTGCTGAATGCATAGAACTTGATTAGCAGCTTTACAGTACGTGCTCAAAGCACTTGCTATAAATTAATAAATTTCCACAGCACTAATGTGATTTAGTGATGTTTGATTAACCTTCTTATACAATTCAGTCCAGAGATAAACAAAATAGCAGATTTGTAAAGGATTTTAGTACAGAGTGATGCACTTAAACATTCCATTGTGTGACTAACCTCTATAGGTAGACCATCTAGGTTCCTCTCTGGCTTTTAAGCATGCACAAACTTTTACAAGTATTGTACTGTACAGATTAGCTCAGCAGAGTCTGGTTGTGGTGACATTGAGATGATCTATCTGCAATGAAAGCTTTGTGACAGCAATATAGGTCCTGATCTTGGTTTGTAAATGATTTTTTGTTTTAGTGTACTTGATCAGTATACAGACAGGTGACCTCTTAAATAGAGCATTTGCACATGATGGAAGATTTGCTCTGTATATTCTGTCATTTTAATCCTGGTGTTCTCACTGTCCCTGAATCCAATGGCTGCAAAACCTGGTAATATGTGTAGTGTCTAGGTGTGAATATTTGGGTGAACACATTTTAATGTAGATTTTCTGCTAATTGTTCATTTTTGGCAGGAGTGCTATAGAAAAATGGGCAGCATTATCACACAGAGTAGTTAATTTGGGTGTATGTGTGTCTACACGCACACGTCCTCTCCCCTGGGTCCCCAGAGGAGTTATACAATGTACACGTGCAAGATCAACAGGATGGCCCCTTCATTAAGTGACCCAACAGGAAACCAGGAGAGTTAACTCCTGTTCCTGATTCTTTGAAACTTTCTGCCTGCAAATCTGGGAAGTCCACTTAGGAAAACTGAGGCACATGAAATCTACCAGTAAAAGAGGAGATTGAGGTAACTTTGTGGTTGTATTTGAATAATATAAATTGGCAAGGAAAAATGTGGACGTGTCTAAAAAATACTGTTAAAACTGACTTTGAAGCCTTGAAACATATGCCCAAGGATAGAAAATATTTTAAAGATATGCTTCAGGATTATAAAAAATTGTTACTTTGGCTGTTTTCCAATAACAATAGCAGATTTGGCAGTATCGAAAGGCAGATTTGTATTTTTTCTATTAATCACTCTTGAAATGTTTGTATAACTCTTTATCAAAACTTCACTTTTTTTTTTTTCTTTGAAATATCTCTTTTTTGATATGAGACAAAAAGAAAATGTTGCCTGTTCTCTGGCTTTCTTAATGACATTTCAATTTGTGTAGTCTTAGCATTCCACCAAAACAAAATAAGTCTTCCTTTCCAAAACCACCAGAGGACTGAAACTCCTCTTATTCTTTATTCCAATTAATTATAGAGGCATGTTTTTACCACCTCTAAATGCCATATATGTTCTGTTTTGGTTTTATTGTCAGTGATCTACCATGGCTCTGCTAGTTTCATGGAGGGGGATTATATTCAATCACGAAATCCTAGGAGTGCTAGGACGAGTGGAGCCTAATGGCCTATGGTTTCATCTTGTTAACATGGCTTGGAAAGCTTTTGTGCACTGTGTGTTCCTAAACTTTCTCTTTCCTTTTTGTGCAGATTCCTGGGTGTCTCACAAAGTGTGAGCTCATTGTTGCTTTTTTGTTAAATGTCTACCAGGAAGTGTTCCTGTTTCCTTTAGGAAAAGTTCCATGTATGCAAAAAAATACTTCTGCTAAGTCACTACTCCTGGTTAACTGCCTCAGAAAAAAAATAGATGGGATAGTTTATTCTTTGTGTCTTTGCTCTACTTAACTGCCCACCTTAAATATAAACTTTGGAATCCCCTAGGCCACTTTAGGCCATGGGAAACATGCCTTAAAGCAGATGAGGTCAATATAAACTGCTAGATCCTTGAACTTTTTTCCTCTTCCTGGGCCACAGAGTCAATGTATGTTGAAGTTTCCGTATAATTTTTTCAGTTTATTCAGGAATCTAATTTCTTCTTCTAAAGGAGAAAATCAGATGCTTAATGGATGACACTGCTTACTAGCTACAGCATTTAAGGTCCAATTGCAATCTGATCTGCTTCTCTTCTCTAGATCTTCCTCCAGCTGAGCAATCTGTCACCTTGGCAGTCCTTTGGCAATCAGTACTTCAGGCACCTATTTTTGTACATCAGTTCCTCTGTCACTCCGGAATTCCAACTCTGTTTCCCAGCAGTGGGTTCTAGGTGAAGTGACTGGCACCTGCCTGTCCAACCAGCAGGGTGTCCATTCTGTCTGAGTGGAAGGCTCTGGGCTGGCTTTGTGTTTATAAACTTTGATTGATAACTGCACCTGTGTGGCTGCCAAGGTCAGCCTGCCTTTGGGAGAATGTTTTATCACCACAGGCACCTGGCTTGGCCTAAGATTTAGGGACATGGCCTGTCTTCAATGACATGGTTCTGGCAATCTGAAAAGACTTTGTTGCAAGGCATTGGCCTGCAAAGTCTAACCAGGTGACAGCTTTTCTTTTTGATAGCTGTCGGAAACTTGGAACGAAGAAGCAAGTCTAAACTCCACCTATTGCATCAGTGAGTGATGGTAATACCTATCAAAATATAATTAATTTTTCCCACTGATAAATATGCTGCCTCCGAGGGCCTGGGGTTAAAGAGGTTATAGAAATTTGTTGCACTGTCTGTGTTTTTTAAAGCAAGTAGAGGTACAGTCTTTACAGACCAGTACCTTTTGACTTGGGTGAGGAGGCATGGCTGGGAAGTCAGATCAGATTGCTCAGGACTTTATCTAGACAAATTATAAAGACCTCTTATAGAGACTGCACAGACACTTTGGCCAACCCACTTCACTCTCCTCATGGGGAGGAGAGTTTCTGCATCTGGTGGAGAACACAGAAGTTCTGGAGAACTTCTGGAGAACCAGAAGTTCACATCTGGTGTGAACTTCTCTTGTTTCGTTTTATGCCCATTGTCTCACCATTCCAACATATATCACTGCACACTACCGTGTTCCAGACCCTCAGCAACCTCTCCACAGGAATTGAAGAGCTTCTCAAAACCAACTCTTCTCCATGCTGAGCAAGTTTGGATTTCTCAGCCTTTCCTTGCTGAGCAAATGTCCCAGATATTGTCCCTCACTGGTTTATTAGAGGAGAAGTGAAGATAAAAGGTAGAGGGACTTTGCAAGAAAGACTAGCGTAGATGGAAGGAAAAAGGAGCCTTTGAGAGTAAGAAGTCATTGTGCTATTATTGCCTCCCACCCTCGAAAGACATGGAGGGATTATTTGTGAAGAGGAGCTGACAGCCAATGATAGAAGCTGAATGTGCTGATTGCAGGTGACACAGCAAGGAGCAGAAGGTAACATACCTGGAAAAATACGCATGGCACTTATTGGCAGGCTGAAAGGAAAGGTGGGGAAAGCTATGGGCTGGGCATTATTGTTGTGCTTCAGGACTTTGAGCTGAGACTGAGATGACACAATGACTTAGTCACAGTGATAACTTTAAAAACTGGTATAAATTTAATGAGTGTGTTTAAGTATGCTATAGTTCTTTGAGCTGGGTTTTCTATCCTCAGCTGTCACTTATTAAGACTAAAGCTGCAGAAATCCATATAATTTCTCTTGTGTTACTAAGTACCGAATGCCTGAATATATGCTACCCTTTCTCCAAATCTGGCGAGTTGGCACTTTATGTTATTGACCTACATTTAAAATAAGGGACTTAGAAGGAATTCCAGAGGTTGCCTCTCAATTCTTCCAGGGCCTTGGTGCATCTCTGTAATGACAGTATTATAGTTGAATACAATTTGCTAATTCTTATCCCACTAAGGTAATTTAGTTAGAACCCTCTACTCTGGAAAAATTGGAAGTTAAATTAATCAATAGGATGTTTAAATGCTAGGTTACTTTATTCTTTCTAAAAGTATTTTGAGTTGTACTTGCAGTAAGAGAACCATTTTGGAACAGAACGCTTTACTGCAGGGTCTGACTAATGTAGGGGTTACATATGTTGGGCTATGTGGTATGTTTGAATATTTTGTGGTGGTTTGTGGTCCCTTGATATCCATAAAATCACTGCTTGTACTAGTGGCAGGATTCCTAACATTCATAAATAACCTATGCTCCTTCTTTTTCATTTCCTGATGGGTAATTGGTGGATTGCCTAGAACTCCAGATCCAGCAGAAGCAGTACAGTGGAAAATATAATTCTTCCTAGTGATTTGGGTAATAAAAATGTCAGTCAGGCTTAGGTAAGGATGCTAAAGCTTTTCTGTACAAGTCTGTGTCACAGGATAAATATGTGCCTGGGTTTTAACCCACACTGTTTCAAAAGAGTTCCTTTGGCTGGACCAGAGAGCTAGTTTGGTCCCCAAGTATGGATTTGGCTAGAAAACTGATGCTGAGATACTTCTACAGTATAAATTTACATGTAGTGTGTTTGAAGGGGAAGTGCATAAAGAGGTCTTATAGATGTTCTAAACAACAGAGGAAAGGTCTAGGCTTCAGGACCTATTTAGAAGACGAAGACCTTCAGAAATTTCTTACAATGACCGCCTTAATGTGTGGGCAAATAGATGTCCTTCTGGCATACCTAACTGCAAGTAAAAAATGTACTGCTGTTTCTAGTTTTCATCTGTATAATCTACATCACTAGCCCTTGTTCTCATGTGGCACTTTAACTTACTAAGTGTCTGCTAGAAATACAATACAGCAGAGAGGAGGCAGTGTAGGAGGTTCTTGGAGTATGTATAAGATAACTCTGACACAGCTGGTGAGTGAGCCAGCCAGGGAGTGTGCCCTGCTGGACCTGTTTGTGAGCAGAGAAGAACTTGTGGGTGATGTGATGGATGGCTGGAGGCTGACTTGGTCATACCAATGACAATTCTTGGAAAAGTAAGCAGATGGATCAGCACAACTGTCTCAGTAGGCTTCAGGAGGGCAGAGTTTGGCCTGTTTGGGAAACTGGTGGACAGAGCCCCTTGGGAGGCAATCCTGAATGGCAAAGGAGTCCAGGAAGGCTGGACATTCTTCAAGAGGAAGCATTTTCTTCAAACTGTGCAATCTGTTCTTCGCCCTGCTGCTTAGTCTCCCACTTGGGTATTTTTTCTCTGAAAAAGCAAGTTGGCTCTGCAAATTTACCCACCCCCTTGACTGTACTCTTTCCTTGTGTGTTCTTCCATCATGGTTATTGGTGTGTCAGAACAGTATTGTATTTTCTCTGCTTATGGAGATAATTGCCCAAGGATTAATCTGAGGAAAATAGTTCTCAAGATTTGACACGAAACTTCATGACCTGCTAGAGGCCTAATTCTACCCAAACTGCTCATCTAAAGCACTAACTGGAAAGATATGAAGAAACATACTGGACTTTGAAAAGGGCTTTTGAATCCTTAATTTTAGAGATAATGTCTTTGAATTCAGTGGATTTACCCCACTCTGCCATGAAAAAGGAAGATGTGTGAATGTAACTGGTAACATTTTTTTCTTTGGAGTAAGAGTTCTGCTTCTTCAGTATGTGGTTATGCACTGTGCTGACTGTTTGCATTAAAATGTCAAGTGTTTTATCCCCTTTCTAAACTGGGACACTGCAGAATGATAACCAAAAGAGTTACCTTGATGGCCTCCCAGTCCCTGTCCAAGCAAATCTTTGGGTATGGCCTCCTGCTGTTGTCATCCATCCTTGCATGCACAATAGCTAAGCCTATTGGCAGACACTTTGCAACCTGTAAACACTCAGCTGCAAATTTGTGATCTGTCACTCTTAGACAAAATGAGGATGTCTCAACAGCTCAGCTGAAGTGAAATGGGAACAGGAAGTCAAAACTGAGCCCGTGTACCCTGGTGTCATCTTTAATCTGTTTACATCTAATAGACCTATTTCTACTGAAGCTAATGGGAAAAATGATTTGCTTAATGGAATATATTTGTCTTAATTATATGCTTGTTTTAATTATATGTTCTGAATCTATTATCACCTACTTCTAGAAATCCCCAAGTGGGTGAGATTTTGTTGTGCTGTTCACTATAAAAGCAAACACATGAAAGCAAGGTTGTAGCCCAGGTGGCTCAGAATTTCAGCACTGTCATTTGAGAAGTGGATAAGGTGAGAGGAGCAGGCACCCCAAAGCTCCTCTCTCCCTGTCTGATTTTTTTCTTTTTAAGATTTAAAAGTCTGGAGGAACTCATGATTTTGAATCACATCTGGTGATTAGTTTTTGAAAAAGAGGTCTTTTGCAGTAGCATTGGATGAACCACAGTTTCACTTCTAAAGTAGAGCATAAAACATGCATTTAACTTCTCATTGAGTCAATAAGTTTATATACTTATTTTAATTTTCAGCACTTTCCATTTCTGTCTGTGTGTGAACGTTCATATGAAGCTTTTATCCTTCCTGTGTTCTGCCATTCGTATCACAGGGTTGCCACCAGCTGGCCGAGGTCTGATTTTCCTGGCTTTTGGGGTGGGGGCTGTTCAGGGGGTGCTGTTCCCCTGCCCAGGATGAGCAGAGCTCCTCGGGGTGGCTGTGCCCTGAGCAGCTCGGCGTAAGCACGCGGTGTTTCTACGCCAGCCCGTGACCTCACGGGTGTGAAACCGCGCACGGAAACCACCACGCACGCGGGTGCCGGCTCCTGAATGTGCCTTCCTGTTTTTCTGCTGTGTTCTGACTCGAGCTTAGAGTGTAAACAGACCTTTGTTTTTGTTCCTTTTGCATAGCATGTCTCTGTGGCAGCTTTCTCCATTCAACCAGCAGCAGAGAAGTGAGGCTTTTGAGTAACACTGCAAATATGGTAGTCTTTCACCCTTAAAACTTGTAGGCCAGCCTCAAGGCCTTTGCTGAGCAAAATTGCCTCAAGTAATAGTTTTACTTGAATAAAAGAATGTAGTTTTGGCTTTTTTTATTTCTAATGGATATTCAAGGTATATAATTTATTGTCCTGCTATGATACTGTAAAATTGATTTTCATTTTAATAAACTCTTAATTGTAGTACCCAAGAAATAATGCAACAAAGCAGAAAGTATATTAAAAAACATAATCAAACAAAAACCAAACCCAAAAACTTACTGTGAAATTCACATTTTTCAAGTAGTTAAAAGTAGAATCAGGTCAAGTCACTTGGCTCATCAAAGGTCTATTGGGACATATATAAACTGCCCTGTAGGAACTATTTGTTCATAGAATATAAAATATTTAAAATAATGCATGGTACATTCATCTACACTGTTTTTTACCATCTCTGGTGGTGTATACATTTGTTTTGGTCAACTCCAGTATGAAAAAAAATTAGTTGAATGAATTTATACTAAAACACTGAGTGCAAAATTGTAATTAAAAATTCAGTTTAAAAGCAACTTATATAACGATATAGCAGATTTGCCATCTTGACCTCCACATTGGATAGCTTGCTTAAAAATAAGCTTGGCTTTGTCAGATGTTTTAGACTTGCTGGGTGAATTTCTTAGTTTTTCTGGACATCAGCCCAAATGGTCATAGGTTTCTTTGTTTCTGCTTCTTGTGTGATTGCCATTGACTTTCAGGCATGGAAAACAGGAGATTGTGTGTATTCAGAAGTCATATGTATGAACTTGCTGCTAATCCATTGAGTAAAATTAGGGGCAATCAAGTCTGCTAAGGGAAGCATTCAGTGCCTGGTAAATGAGAGAATCCACAAAGGATGAATTATATGCATTCAAACCCATCATGAACTAGTTCTTAAAACTAAAATGATCATTATTTTGCATACAATATTCAGTCCCTGTTCTAGAGGCAGGTTGATGGGGGTTTCCCTACAGGGGTGTTCTGTGTTATTTGCTGTTGCTGTGCAGCCACTGATCTCTGTGATCAACATGAACTGAAAGGGGAGGGCTGTCTCTGTTCCACACACCAGATCTGTAGTGGATAGAGACTTCCCTGCATTTCTTAGCTGTTATTTGTGTAATGCTCACATCCTTTTACTACAGACAATTTGAATGACTCACCAGAAGGACTTGGAGCCAGCTTGGGCTGAACAGTAGTCATGGCAGGTTGTTGTTCTGTGCAGACAAGTACAAGTGTGGAATGAAATCCAAACCTTGCAAGTGAGATCCACCAGTATTGATGGATATGGAAGCAAGGGAAAATGTGGATGTCCAGGATTCAATTTCTCCAGACCAAAACCTCATACTTTGGTTATGTTTCCCTCTCTTCCCCTCAAGCAATCTCTTGTTTTCAGTTTAAAGGAATATTTTTTGTACATATTGGAGCCCTTCAGAGATTCACTGGGTTACCAAGAACAGACACCGGGTCCCTGCCATCACCTTTCCAAGCAAAGAAAATAGAAAGAGTTATTAAATTAAGAAAAGAAAAAATAAATCCAGATTAATCTGCTTCTTCTCAGGCTGGAATGAATTCAGATATCTTGTGGCTGTTGCAGGCAGAAGTTGCGAATGTGTGGAACATGTTAAAATTTTCTTCTTTGAATAGTATACATGGCTTGAAATGACAAGACGTCATAGCTTGCTGAATGAAGAGGGACTAGGAAATGTTAACTGCTAAAATGTCTTCAGGTACAAGTGGAGATTATTTTAATTTTCATTTGCAAAAGCTTAGTGGGGCAGACTGGAGGTAATCCAGATACTCAGGAACAACAAAGGGCCATTCTTGATGCAAGAGATTTTGTGAAGTGTAATGCTCCTACTCTAAAGCCTAGAAATGTTAGAGATGCACAAAGAAAAGAATTTGAGCTTTGGAAAACCAATTTACTTTTGACATCTGTTGCTCTTAGGAACAGCTAAGTTGTTAACTGAACAACTTCTTCCCTTTCTTCTCCCTCCAAATTTGGTTTAGTTGAACACGTGGCATGGAAAGACTTCAGCATTGTTAGTCTTGCAAAATTAGAAATTTGTTTTCAATTCATTATACAGAAAAGTCTCTGGATATAATTAAAGGTAGGAATATGTTTTCCACTGCTGTAAATCTAGTTTCTGATCTTCCAATCTAAGTAAAACTTGAAAGAGGAAGAAAATCAAGGAACAAAAACTGTTTTTGCCATCCCAGTTTCCTGGTTTTGGTTGCTGATTGAATGGATTGAGGTATGTTTAAGTATGTTTATATACATAAATATACATATACTTGGAACCATAAGCTCTTAAAAGTAATCATCTTTTAAGTCTAACTTTTTTCCCCCCAAAACAATTTGAAAATTCTAGATTTATAATTTACAGTCTGTATCATGTATCCTGAGCATTATGTTCAAGTTCCTTGATTTATTTTTTTAGCATAATGAAGTGCTGAACTCCATGAGTCCCTAACCTCAGGTTGGGAACTCAGCACACTACAAATTACTTTAAAGGTTGTTTCTTTGGAAAACATCTAGATTAAAAAAAAACAAACAACAAACAAACAAACAAAAAAAATAAAAGTGGAGAGTTTGTGACAGGTCCCTGAACTTTTTTGTGATATCCTTGTAACAGAATATTGTTCATTTATCTGGGAATATTTTCTGCTGTACAAGATTTAACCAGATACGTCAGTAAACAGCAACTGAAATGTCAAAACAAATTGGATGGATTTCTCTTCCCCAAGCAGCCCATATTGCATGAGGATTCCTGAAAAGAGTAAAGGTTCTACTCTTAAGAGATTTAATTGCATACAGTTCTAGTTGAGCATTAAGTTTTATTGTAAATGGCTTTCTTGGAAACTTAAAAAAAAATTATATTTCATAATCTTTACTGTTTCAGATTTTCTCATGCTGCTTCTTTTGTTGGTGTTGATAACCTTTTTCAACTTTCTAGAAAGTTGAAAAAGAGAGTGCAGGAAACACTGAAGAAAGAACTGCATAAGTAACAGCAAGTTTAAATATTCTTCACTTTTAAGTGGTCATTCTTACACCTGGTTCTTTGGAGGCATATTATAAAGATGGGTTGCCTGTCAGTCATTTGGAACTCTTATTTCGGAGCAACTAATAGGGAAAGGAAATACATTACAGCTGAAGAGCCTGGGGACAGGGGTACAAGAGAAGATGTTATAGCTGGTGCCTTCAGGGAGTACAAGGTTTCTGCTGCTGTCTCTGCTCTGATGACAGTTAAGAAATACCATGAGTCAAAATCCATGTTTATGATGGTGTCTACATTTCTCCCCCACTCTTTTTCCTAGATCTACATTTTTTAGACATCATTAAGGTGTGGGGTTATATTTTGCTAATTAGAGTGCAGTTCATGAAACTGAGAAATGGTCTTGCTTCAATAACAAATCCTAGGGAAAGGGGGCAATTTGATGCCATGGAGCAGAGGGTAGAACGCTGGTAACCCCTTGGGCAGAAACTCCTGTGTTGGTGGAAGGCAGTCCTTGCTGCCAATGTTTGTACTGGGAAACGCTGCTGCTTTTTGTTTTATCAGCTCATTTTCTGACTTCCCTGCTTATTGAGATGTCTTCCTGAAAACTACTGCATTCAAATGGAATAATTTACAAGAATATTTGTAAAGATTCCCTCTGAGCCATTGCTCAGCGTGGGCAATAACAGCTATTTCTATTAATATGGGGGAGTTTCCCCAAGGCAGCTATTCATACTTTACAGAAATGTTTTCACAAAGTCCTGCACGGTCCTATTTTTTTTTTTTTAGCAGTAAAAGTTTGTGGTTTAAACCTCTTAGAGGATGCTTATATAGAACAAGTTGGAAGTTCCCCTCAAGTGAATGGTGTTGGTGGCCAGATAGGTTCTTTGTATTTTTATTGTAAGGTCAAAGAAGTGCAATGAGGTGCTATTTGGCAAAGGTGCTAGTTAAGAAAAATGTTTATAAAGTGTTTTGTAATCCATTCAGTATCAGTGTTTCCTTAGTTGTCTTCTCTAGATCTTGGAGTAACTTTGTTCAAAATCTTATGAAGGCCTCATGCTACACAAATATGACTGCTTAAGTTGTTCATGAGCTGTTGAACCCAGGGACTGCTCTATTTCAGTAGGCAGTCTAGAACACATCCTCACATCCCCTTTTGTTCTGAGTTAGTCCAACTAAGTTCTATCTCTAACAGATCAAAAATAATGCTCAGGTGTAAACTTTAGAAGATTGTCTGTTACTTTGTGGAATGACTACTCAAGAGAAAGAAAAAACAATACTAAACCTGCTTCTCCTAACAATTGTTACCAATGGATGTCTGATTTTGGCAAACGTGATCTTTTTTTTTATTGTCTTCTAGATGGAAGAAGTCTATTGTGATAGTAAATGTAGAGTAAAAAAGGCTCATTTGGGCACAGTGTGCCCCAGAAATGTGACTGCAAAACCAAGATATGACAAACCTGAGTTCTAATTGCAACTGTGATAGTGATCATCTCTGATCTTGGGTGATAAATTTCAACTCTTACCCCTTTCCTGTCTTCTAAATGACTTACACACATCAGTCTTGTTCCTAATATTAACCTAAATGAACCTAAGGAATGAAAAAATTTTAAGAAGAAGTTGCAAACTCTGTGAAAAAGCACCAAATATCTTTTAATCTATCTGGCCTTCATTTGTTTAATGTTTTCTTTCTGTCTTCTCCTATCCCCTCTCACTTTTTTCATGTATCAGTAAAAGAAGTGTAAAGCTGAGATGAAGCCTGGAGGTTGCCCCTTGCATTGCTACAACTTTCCTCTGAAGGAGGAGAGTTGTCTTTAGGTTTCCACAGTTAATCTTCTGGTTATATATATCTGTCTGCTCTCTGAACTTAATACTGAGTAAACTGAGAAAGAGCTCAAAAAATCAGGAGCAGGATCACTACGTTATGACAGGCAACAATAATCTGATCCAAAAATCATCCAGTCCTTTTTCATTACACCCTTGATCCCACCTAGGCTTCCTTCCATGGTCTCTACCTAGTTACCTTGTGTGCTGCGTCCTTATTGGAAAGGAACAGCAGATGCAGCTTGGCCAGCACCACTGGATCCTAATGTAACTCTGGATTGTCTGAGCAACTTGGTTGTGGAAACATCAGACTGAGAAACTAAAGGAACAGTAGAGTTTTGTGTGCTAGTGAGGATTGTGTCACTGTTTGGAGAGGATATATCTGCACTCTGGTCTCTATGCACACCTAAGAAATAGGACTGCCTGAGACTGGACTGTAGAGCTGCCTATTGAGAAGTGCCAGCTGGTTAAAAATGCCATTTTCTCAATATATTCTCAACAATCAGGTTTTTTTTTTTTTTGTCAGTTCTGGGAATATAGTTTCAGCATATTTCTCCTAGGATGAATGATACTTGGCTTTGAAACAACACATTATCACAATCAACTTATTTTGCTGAAAGTGGCTTTTTCTGAAGTTCCTACTCCTGTGAAAAATTAACTTTTTAAGGTGGCCTAATTGGCCTCCTGTCACACTAGATTTTACTCTAGGACTGCTAATTTGGCATTTGGGGGTTCATTTGGATTGTCACTTGTAAAAATGAGAGACAAATTAGGCCTTTGAGTCTATTTCAATTTTAATTTTTATATAAGTGCCTCAAAATCCCATAGCAACCAACTCCCATCTCAGGTTTTCTACTCAACAAAACACTTCTAACATTATATGTACCCACTTATCAGCTATATGTTGTGAAATCAGGCATAGCTTAACTGGTTTTGCAAGGTAAATAATTGCTGTATCAGAATCTTAACCCTGTGAGACATTGTATGGTGATAAAAAAGACAGTTAAAATTTTATATAGATTTTCATTTAAAATGCCTCACGAGAGGTCTTGGCAGCTTCTGTCAGCCTCTCATAGCAACAGCAGTGAAAGAGAGCATTTGGCTCTAAAAACAACATGATCTCATTACATAGGACAGCAATATAGAGCAAAGAGACAAAACATTCTGTACTAATTTTAGGTTCACTTGAATCTGTGACACATATTTAAACTTGTCTTCACAGCATCCTCATTTGGGCTGAATCTCTTCACAACATCTGATTTGAACAGATCCTCAGTGAACAGCACAACTTCTTGGTGCTGCTCTGGCTTCCTGTTTGCTAGTGGAAAGCTTTTACATTTATTTCAGTACTTTTCTCTCTCTGATTTTTGCATCAGTATCTGACAGAGCAGAGTTTTGTCTGAAACCTGTATGTGAAAAGCTACATGTTCGAGCTGCCAGGATTCAGATGACATTTCAAGTGAACTTGTTTTTAGTGTTTTAATCCTGTGTGTTTAAAAAAAAGTCAGTAGGAATCCACAAGAAGTTCTTAAAATGCTACTGGTTTATATTAGTAATTTGATTTTATGCTCCTTTATCCTCTTAAGTCACTTCTAGACAATCAGTACACAGTCTTGAAGTTATCCTAACTCTGTAGCATATTTTGTGTTAGTACTGGGTGTAAATCCTTGTATGGGACACCATACCCAAAGCTGATCTAGCCACCCATGTGTTGCTGCAACAGCTCGAACAACTCGAAGTTGACTGATTTTCCTGGCTGGGGATTCCCCAGGCCCAGGGAAATCTGCAGCTGGTGCTGTGTCTGCATAGCTGCCTTTCTGCATGAGTACAGTGCTGCAGCTGCTCACAGGGCGCTGTCGGGACCAGCCTGAGCACCAGGCTGCTCTGACACTGGCTCAGGAGTTGTGCTTTTCAGAGTCTGCTGCAACGCTAAAGGTACTGGAAATCCTGCTTCAAAAACCACAAAAGGGGAAAAACCCCCTCCTTCCACAAATTTTTGACTGCAGTGATCCACAGGTGGTTTTGATTACTGGAGTATAATCTGAACTGTTGGAGTTATATATGAAATATCTCCCTCTCATACTCTACTGCATAAGCCCAACATAAAAGCTTAGGACTTAGGATGTTAGGCACATAAATCCTGCAGAATTTTAGTGGAATTTAGGGTATTATTTGGTCTCTCTTGAAAAATTAATTCTAAATCTGTGCAGGATTAGAGGAAACTCCCACTGTGAAGAAAACTTTTTCCCAATAATGCACACCTTTCCCTGAAGCTTCTAGCCCCTGTTACAATGTTCAAAATATCACTTCATGCCTGAGGAGTCTGGCAGAAATCTTTTAAAGTTCCCCTCAGTACAGTAAGCTGCAGACTGGTCTAATTTGCAGCAGCAATTTCTACTGCCCCATGAAACTTTGGATTTTCCTTTCATTTAAGTTAATAGAATTTATATAACTATATTAAGAGTTGCTTGAGGCAAAGAATATATTAGATAAAAGGCTACAACAGAGGGTTTCCCTCTTTTTTCTTTTTAATAGTGAATTAGGTGGTTTCTGGTGTTGCTTTAATTGAAATTCCATAAAATGTATGTTTTTCTGAAAAAGTAAACATCCCCTCTGTTTGTGAGAGCCTTTCAGTCTTTAAAAATCCTGGGAGTTACAATAGCATCTTGGGCAATATTGCCAATATTTCTTCATTCTAAGGCTCTGTTACCCCACTCAACATGACTGCTCTGCCTTTCAGAGTCTGCCTTTGGGCCCCTGCAACTGCCCATGGTCTACCCTGTCTTTGGCTTTCAAAATAGGGCAGTTCACAAGTAGTGCTAAGTATTGAAAAAGTAGTTGCCAGGCATCTCTCAGGGGCAGAAGAGTTCTGTTTGAGACAGTCCTTCAGTTTTATGTTGCTGTCAGCTATCAGCTGGCAGCTCTTGCCCTGCTCCTCTCCTAGCTGAGCTAGCTGCATTCCCATCTCCCAGAGGAGGAATCTCCCGGTGCTGTTTGGCTTCCACATTATTTACACTGAGACATCCTTGTAGGAATGGAAAGAAGCAAAGGTCGTGTTAACAGCCCCATGTTAAAGGTCAGCAATGCCATGGTAACGGTGGAAATCCATCCAGCTGCCCGCAGAAAAGTTGAACCCTTGCGAAGAGGAAACAACCCAAATAAACAGGGCGACAGATAAAAAGCAATATCTGAGCCCTGAGCCACGCGTCGAATGGAAACGCAACATTTGTGAGCTCATTGGGTGTTTCCTACGCCTCATGTTGAACTGCTTAGCTCAAAATAAAAGCCCTAGCAAGAATTTCGAAAAATAAGCGCCTTGCAAACGTTCTGCCTCTCAACCTGAGGCTTTCTTTTTAGTGCAAGCGTGTAACGCAGCCAAGTGTAGTTTAGTATCCTTCCTGTGCCTTAAAGTGTGACTTTTACGGGTGACGTTATGTTTACGGGTCTTTGTTCATCCTCGGCCTCGTGTACCCCACTGCTGCTTCCTCTGAGGCTCTGCCGCCGCACCGCAGGGTGTTAATTTCCTGTTTTGAGTCTGTCACAGGCAAATTCAGAGCCTCGATTAAAACACAACACACAGATACATGCTGCTGACAAAGGCACTAATAAAACTCCAAAGTTTAAAGGTGGCCCTGGTGTTTCCTCACCGAGCAGCATGAGGACCTTTCACCTCTTGGAGACATGCTGTTTGCAAGGGTTTCTTTTCTTTTTAATTAGGCCTTGCCTGAATGACTCTTAGCAAACTGTTCTAGCTTTTGGTGTGTTTGGTTTATGGATTTATTGACCATAAAACATGCACAGCTTACTTGAGATTTTCTTTCAAAAAAAAAAATAGCCCCAAACCTCAACAAACCCCAAACAAGACTTATCAAACTTACAGGAACTGCAAAGAGAAGGAAAAAAAAAAAAAACCAAAAGGTGCCTTAAGTAGAAAGAGTGTTGATTAGGGTGATGGGTCTGGTATGTGGGTTCCTGCAAGACACATGCACGGGCATCTGCATTTCCTGACCTCTTATCTCGGTCACTGAGCAGAAGGGGTGGGCATAAAAAGCCAGGTTTTTCTTGCTTTAGTGAAAATCCTCTTTTTGCACTCACATTCACAAGAGAAAGACTTACAAATGTCATCACTTAGGCATGAATTTTTAGAGGCTTTTCCCTCACTTGTTTAGCAGTGTTTCAGCATGCTTACTTTAGACTATCCTGTAGAGTCACACATGTAACAAGAAAAGAACTTTTCCTATTACCCAGTACATGTTTTTTTTTCTTCACTTTAGTGTGATGTGTTGTTCCTAGCACCACTGTAAAAGCCCTTCCCCCCTGCATAAATTCTGCACATGTGTTTACAAGACTGCATTTTAAACTTGGATTTGTTCTAATGGAGGCCTTGCTATTTTTCTACAGTGTTGAGACAATTGTTTTTCTGTTTCCAGTAAAATATTACTTATTTCTGTATCCTAATTAATTTTAACCTTTACAAGTATATTTGGAAGCTGAAGTTCCTTCCTAGCCATTCTGATGTATGACTGCTAGTTTGCATGTCTGCTACAGCTACTCACAAACCCAAATACCTCATCAGAGTTCCCTCATAATGAAGGGGGAAATTCTAGTGTTTCTGTAGTAGTCTTAGAGAACCCTCTTGCAATATACCTGATGTTTAACTAAACTTAGGTTAATTATATATGGAGAACAAATTTTGTAGCCTGAGTTCTTGCAGATATGGCTGTGCCATCTCTCTCATATTAAAGGAATTACGAGCTCTTCATAGTCCTCAGAGAGAAATGGCATTTAAAGTCTTGTAGCATCTGCCCTGACCATCTATCAGTGGCTGTGTTTAAGACTGAGTGTCTTCTTTCTCCCTTGTTCTCCACTGTCCTGTGTTTGAGCTGACCTGAATGCCTTCTCACCTCTGCTGTGTACTCCACTTCAGTCGTGCCCTGTGCTCACACCCAACTTCTTTTCCCCTTCAAAATCAAGTCCCAGTGTGGCTGCAAGGATAACAGCAGCCTGTTGCATGGAGGGGGCACCGGGAGGGGTAAGCCTCACACATGCTGAAGATGTTCTGTGTCACCCTGGGCGCTTCTTGGTGGTATTGGATGGACAAAGATTCAAACCCCACATTTCCTCTGCTTTTCTGCTGCAATGTTTGCTACGGCTCAGGTTCATACACGCTTTTGCTGTGCCTCTGGGCTCCTGGACCATCTTTGTATGCTGTGTTGTAGTGGAAGGAAGAAACTGCTGCTGCAACTCAACAACTCCCTATGATCTGCCCAATGAGGCCACAGTACTTGGTGGGGGAGCAGGAAAGGTGGTTTGGGTCATGCCCTCAGTGGCTCAGGAAGTGACACTGTGTGCCTATAAGGACGCTTTGCCAGGCCCTGTG
This sequence comes from Pycnonotus jocosus, assembly GCA_013400435.1. NCBI lineage: Eukaryota > Metazoa > Chordata > Aves > Passeriformes > Pycnonotidae > Pycnonotus > Pycnonotus jocosus. The sequence continues at coordinate 433,018 of VWYP01028661.1, read as the reverse complement.
TGGGAAGCCCAAACAAGTTTTTGTTGTTTTAAAGCAGTGTCCTGCAGCAGGTAAACTTCTGCAGGCTTTTGTGTGGACCTGACTGAATCTTATCTAATCTATTTGAGGTCCTTTATTTAATTTTCTAGTAGAAGGACTTTTCTATCAGTTGTGGTTTGTCCCCAAGATTTTATCTTCATCTTTGTCCAGTTTGGTCTTTTCTTTCAGGGCTGTTTCCACATGTCTCCATATAGCTTGTGCTATTCTATCTAAGTCCTCACCAAGGAGGGAGAAGAAAACCCAAACAAAAATGTTACTAAGAGCTGTTGTGGTGTGTGTTGTTTCTGCAAACTGTCGTTGTCCTAGGCTGTTTTTTTCTGCATCCCTATTTAGATGTCAGTGTGGGCAATCCATGGATAGGAAACCACTCTTGCGAGAGGTGAGTATGTCAGACTTCCTCAGAATAGGTGGATATTTTGGGCAATAAATGTGATTTTTAATTTCATGTAAGGAACTGGTATGTTTCTTAGTACAGACTATGCTCTGTATGTTCAACAAAAAAAGGAGCTAAAACCACACTACTTCTTAAAGGGCTTCAGGCTTCATTTTTGAAACAAAGTCTAAAATTCAAATTCCAATTAAGAAAATTTTGGCTTACAAGTAAGCCTAAAGCTTTGCCTGTGTGCAGACAGAACTTTTATGCTACTGGTCCTTTATTAAAAAAAACCCCACTGCTAAAGATGACATAATCAGATATGTAGGCATTCCCTTTGGACTGACAGTATACCTAGGATGCAACAGGATGTGATGACTCTGTGCTCCTAAAGTATAGCTGGAAAGGGTGGGGAATGAAAAACTACTACAAAATTTCCCACTAAGTTACAGCATTTATAAGGCATTCTTAACTTTCCCTGAGGTTGAGTTCAGTGCATTTTAAAATATTCTCATATCTTTAAAGAAGTCAGTTTCAGAATGTATTGTTGTTACTTACTATGGCTGAGTTGACCTAAGGATTGGTAGAAGAATTAAGCTGTATGTCTTCTGAGGCAGCAATTCTTTGTTTGACTCTGTACTATATAAACATCAATATGGGTGGCAGCCCATAAGGGAGATTTAGGCACACTGCTATATATGTAGTATATGTATTGTATGATACAATTGTTAGATGAGTGCTCTGTGTTGTTCAGTCTTTTTCTGTTCTGGAATGGTACATTCTTCATTGGTCATGCCTTCAAGGTTTCATCTATGGGGAATTGTACTTCATAGTAATAAGCTTTTTTTTTTTTTTTTTTAAGCTGGATGTTAACAGTCTGATAGCAGCCATTATATGGCTGGGATGAGCTATGCAAGAATGAGAAATGTGATTCATGTTTTAAATGAGTTGAATGTGATGCTTTCCATATGCAGGATATATATCCTCTCGGAGCAAGACACAGATCTCATGCAAGTCATGGGTTCTATGTTTTTTGCAAAACATCTGGGAGTTCTGACCTTTCCAGGCCTGTGTGCATATGAATGAGAGCACTGGTGTGCTCACAAACTGTGGAACAAACTTCACAGAGAATAACAGAGTAAATCTTGGAATGCAAGAAAAGCTAATGGAGCTGGAGGGCAGTGGCAACACAGGGTGACACAAAGGGCCAGGCCCATTTCCCAAGGCATTGGCTTGTTTCAGCTAGTCCAACTGCAACGGAGGTGTTGTCAGGGTTTCTCAATTTTCTGAGTTATGCAGCTGCTGCTCCTAGAGTGATTCAAGTGCAAGAATGGTATGAAAGCAAAGCACTGGGGCCGTTCCAAACTATTTTATGTTAAAGTCATACCTAGCGTGAGCTGTGTCTCCAGTGCATGCACTATTGTCCAACCCATGAAACAGACCTGTGAGTGCTGGCTGTCAGTGTGAGGGACACAGAATGAAGCAGTATCATCACAGTGGGATGTCAGCAAATTCCATAAGTGTCAAAGGTGTTTATCTGGTCTGACCTTGTTCTAACTTGGACTATTGCCTTGCTTGTCTCCTGGCTACTCAGGGCTGCATTTTTCCTCTTGTTGTCTGACAGTGTACATTCTTTAATGTCTTCCCTGTATTACTAGTTTTTCTTTGTTAAAGCTCTATCAAATTTTGTTCACTTCTGTTTCTGCTCTCCCCTCACTTCTTTGTAATCAAACCCAACCACCTCTTTCACAGCCATCCTTCATGCTTCTATTTGTAGCGCTTTACCTGTTCCTGTATCTGGTGGTCATGATTGCCTACTAAATTATTTCCTGATATTGTCCTCTCCATGCCTCCACTCCCTTCTCCCCCTCACCCTGAAGCCTCCAGTAGGGCCTGTTGAAGGGAAACTGCTACCATTCCTTCTGTTTAAAAAGAATGGATGGAGAAAACCCACACTAAACAACCCAAATGTCTTGAGATGGCATGTCTCTCAGATCTAGAGCATACTCCCTGGAAGCAGAAAGTGTCTTTTATAGTGTATAGAAAAAGTTGCTGACTGCTAAATGCTTCAGACTGGATCACAGCTCCATCACGATTGCATTAAGATACTCACAGTCCTCACTTGCTGTATCTGCAATGAGTTAGATGGCAGACAGTGTCATTCTGAGAAGACTGGTTTCACTGTGTCTCTATCAAAGTTTGGTTAATGTGCTGGAGATGCAGTGCAGCTGCAGAATATTTTTGCTTGCATGCTACAAGAATGCTCTTTCAATTTATTTGCACCTTGCAAGTTGAATTCAGCAAAAATTCCATCATTCTTTTTTTATCGTTGTTGAAGTTCAGGTAGGTGATGCAATATAAGAGCCTAGTGCCAGGAAAATCACTGAATTTATGGAGTAAATCTGTTGAGCTGTAGGCTTCTGAGGGTCATCAAGCTTGATCATGAGCACACTGGAGAAGAGCTGTAACTTCTTTTCTAGAAGTCAAAGACAGACCCAAAATGATTTGATTGTTATAACAGGCTATGATATGAAAAAAGTTGCAAACTTACTTGCTGTAGACCTTCAGATTGGTGAAAACCATATAGTTGCTGAGGATACTTGTATAGCCCAATAAAAATCTTGCCAACATTGCTATGACAGGAGTCACTAGATGGCAATATTACCTGTACTCTTACAAATCCAAGCATATGGGCATTGTCCAGCCCTTGGAAAAGGTGTGCCTTGTTCTGTAGAGCTTTTCTGTAGTGGGAGCTCAGGCCAGCCGTAGGGGCTTTCCAACCCTTTCTGGATGGGAAGATTACTTGAGTGTTGGTAACTGCATACAGAGTGTCCAAGAAGCCACTCTCATGGTGTACCCACCAATTTCTTCTCACATAACTGTGCCAGAAGCCCAGAGTGATTTAGTGTGTGTGTATCCCACTCAGCTGTGCCTGCTGCCAGCGGGGAAGTTGCAGTGGGGGGCAGATGGGAGGCAGCAGTCAACTGGAGGTGTTTCTGCGGCCCCATTCACCTCAATCTGCTAGCAAATGTGAGTTAAGACCCCTTTTAATCTTTTGACTGGAGGCTGTACTGCCAGGGCTTCACATCTGCTACTACTCAGAGAAGCTGAGAGTATCCCTCTTCATTCAGGGCTTGGCAGGTTTTGCACATGGTTCTGATTTTGTGTGGGGTTGATTTTAGGTATGTGCCGTAGAGATGGTGCTAATCTACCAAAAAAAAAAAATTGTAGAATTTCAATTTAGGATTTTAGTACCTCTGTGAGAAGTATGGTCAAAAATAATGCTCCAGATTTAGCTGTTCGCAGCTGGTTGAGAAACGGGCTAGATAAGGTATGTGGTATTAATAACTGTGGGTGCTGGCCTTGGCTCATTTTGATGAAGTTTTCTTGTTAGAAATCTGCAGCTATGTTTTAGTAAAATTTGGCTTCTTTTATAAATTTAAATTTTCATTGAGAAATTTTTGCCTAGTTCACACAGGTTATCTGGAAATCACAGAATGTCAAAGTGTGCAAAAAGTCTGCCTTTCTGCCCTTTTTGCTGCAGATGTTGTTTCTATTGTTAACTGTTTAAATCTTAGAGGGACCCCAACTCAGAAAAGTCCCAATGCAGTTAATGATTTCTTCTTAATTTACATGTGAATTCAAAATAATAAGTACTTACATCATTGCTACAATAAAGAATATTATTTGGAGTAAATTAGTAGTTTTCCTTCCCTCCATATTGTCCAAAGTTTCCCACCATGGTGACGACATTGTACTTTTTGTTCTTGCAGCCACATATCCTATCAGGAAAGCCCATCCCAGGCCCACCTGTGGGACATCCTTTTCTCAATTCTATAGTCAGCAAAGTGAGGCTGAGAAACATTACTTTTCTCTTACCTGCATAATATTTTCTATTTGTGAACTAATTCTTGAAGAAAATTTAAAAGCCTATTGTAAGAAACACACCCTTGAAATGGGAAATACTGTTAGAAACAGCTTCATCTTGCATATAAACAATAGAAATAGACTTTTTTTTTTTTTTTTTCCCACTAAGGAGAAAATAACTCACACAAGCCCTTTGGAGGTCATTGCATTTTCTCTTATCATCCTGAAAAAAAAGTAGACTTGTGGGATATAAGCTATTGAAAATAGTATAGATTGGCAGCCACACAGCTGTGCTACCAATCTATCCTCCTCCCATCAGTCCCATAACCTCCTATGTTGGTGCTCATCTCTCTGGATGGATTTCATGCATAGGCATTTAGGTATAACATCTTACAGGATCCAATGTAATATTCTACTAGTAAAGATTCATCAAAGCAGGACAACAGCTGACGGAGAAGGCATCTGTCTATCAACTGGAAATATTTCTCTAGCAAGTGGTAACACAAAAATGAGGGGAAATCTGGTAAATCTTTCTTCTGAAGTGCTGGACACTCACTTGAAATACTAAAATTGTATTCACTAGCAGCAACACCTATATGGGGTACTTGCCCTGTACTAAGCTTCTGGATCCCAGTGGTGTTATTGAAAGGCCAGGTTGAGAACTGCCAGGCCAGCTTGTTTGCAGAGCACCAGGTTTTTTTCCTGACTCTTATTTGCCCTTGGTGAGGGCCTGTGGTGAGCACTGGTGCTGCTGCTCCTCATATCAAGTGAGGAAATTGAAATGTACTTGAATTAGAAACAGATGACTGGAATTTAGAGATGAGTTAAATCTACTATAAGCAAAGGGCAAGAGTGATAGAATTAGTCTGTCTTGAGACTAGTTTGCTTATGTTACATATTAGACTCCTTTCTTATAGCTTTAAAAAGTAACCAAAGAGACATGAAACCAGTGTAGATTCAAACACAACTCTTGGATTTGAGCTCTACAGTTCATTCTTAGATCCAAAATGGCCCAAAGCAGAATGCCAGAGCCTGATTCTCTGCTGGTCCAGATCTTGTACAGGTTTGATTTTCAGTGGAATCAGTAAGACAGTTTCAAACTGATATGGGAAGTAATAGATGACATTGGAATTATTTCCTCTCTGCCTGCTAAAAATTTGGCTAGGCCCCTTGATTAATAATGGGAAAAATAAAATATGTAATAGAATCTGTCTCCTTAATTTTGTACAAGTTTGAGTCACTATTTTGTCTATAGGACTTGGATCCCTCTGTTTTACAAGCTTGAGTCTGATAATGAGCTTTGTTTCTGCAGTGATCTCTAGGATCTAGGAGCTATCAGCTCCTTTCATTAAAATGGAACCTTCCAAGGAGAAGAGTGGTCCTCTTTGCTTTTTGGATGCTTTGTCCAGTGCTGGCTGTGCTCCAGGAGGGTGGTGATGTTGACATCATGTTGCACTGATGTGTTGATTGATGTAACACTGCTGAGCAACTGGGAGAGCCTTGGTTTTCCAAAGGCATGCAGCAACTGAAAACAAAAAAGTGAAACAAATCCAGTAACAGATTAATTCAGATGCTGAAGACAAACGAGGCTTTCTGTACGTAACACTTGGTTCTCGCCTTGTCCTTCAGAGCCCTGAGCTGTGAGCTGAGACTCTGTGTTTTAAGTACTATGAATGGGTGCACTAAAGCCTCTGATCAAATGAACACAGAACTGCAGATAATTAATTCCTGTTACAGCTGCAGGAGTTGAAGAATAACTTGTGCCAAAGTGCAGCAGAAGGACAGAACAGTCTTATTGCTGCAAACAGCAGAATGTTTGGCACGTTCGTGCTGCTTGTCTCAGAAAAGCCTAGGTGAAAGGGGAGATGGAAACACTCACTGTGGTGCCACAGGCTCTTCTTGTTTGGCCAAGATTAGTCCAAGGTAATGGAGAGAGCTCTGCCTGCAGAAGTGGTTATGATGGAAGCAGGCAAACTGTTCTGTGTGCAAGATGTGAGATTGTCAGAGGATTTTGAAAACAAATCATGAAAACTTGTGAGTGTGTTTTCAGGACCAGCACTTTTTTTGCTGCACAGTGGTCTGTGAAAAGGACCCTCATCTGGAGCTCCATAATCATCTATAATTGTAATGGATTATTGGAGCTAGTAATATAAAATTATTCACTTCAAGCATTCTTTTTTTTTTTCCTGAAATACAATTTTGTTGAATTTCCTGTATTTCATAGGAGTATAAAGGTCATAAGCATTTTTTGTGTGTGTGTGTGTGTTTTTTTTTTCCTTGTGGAAAATGTATTCCTTTCCATCCTTTGAGATGTCTTAATTTGGGCCTTAAAATGCTAGAGAATATTTTAAATGCCTTACCATTTTAATGTACAATACATGCATTTAGCTGTGTCATCTATTTTTATGGCTGTAAGTTAACTTTATTCAGATCTTTCAAAAAAGTTTCAATGTTTGAAACTTGGGATATCTTTCATTTCTCTGCTTATGAAGCAAATTCTGATTTCTGACTAGCCTTCCATATGACAAAGGACTGTAGAGCATCTATTCTGCTGCTTTTGATGTTTTTCGCTCCAGGAGGGTTGTGTGTCTACATGGGGGAACAGAAGAAAAGTTGCTTTTCCTATTAAAGGTATAGGGCATTTTTGGCAGCAAGCTGAAAGCTGGCTGGCACTAATGTAGCACAGCCACAGCATCAACCTGCTCAGAGAAAAGGTGTTTGCCTGGGTGTTGTGCAGCACTGTTCAATGGGATCTCTTGTTTTCCTGCCTTTCTCTCTGCTTTCTGCCCCATTCAGTCGCAGAAGCTGCCAGGTTATCCTGACCGAATGCACTTCACACTCCCTGTTGGTGTAGGGTGGGGGTCACTGTGTTTTTCCTTTATTTTGCTCTGTGCCCAGACTGGCATGCCAGGCAGCTGGTGTGGCCTGACACAGCTGAACTCACACTGCCCTCTCTTTAGGAAATGCTTGAGGCATTGTCAGCTCCATGACAGATTTAAGTGTCTGCTGCGCTAATTAAGTTGTGCAAAGGAAAAACGCTGAAGATCTGCATTTCTGGCCATTATAACTTTTCCAAGTAATTACTAATGTTTGACTTGTAGGAACGGCCAGTTTTTGAATTGCTATTTTGTTATTTTTAAATTATAGTAAGAAATTACTTTGTCTCCATAACATTCTCTAAAATTGAAAGTACGATTAACAAGAAATCAGATTTTCCAGTTTGTTGCAAAGAAGCATCTGCAAAAATACTCTGGAGGACATGATGATAACCACAGTCTGCAGCTGTTGTGTTTCTGAGAGCTGATCTCAGATCTGTGGTCAGTGTTGATTTTGGTTTTGTACAAAATGTAGGAATTCAACTTGTATTTATAAAGTCTTGCCCCAAAATGTTGTATCCACTCTTTGAACAGGGGATGGATTTGACAGTCTAGAAATAACCTTGCTATAAATTAGGTAATTTACTGAACAATTCTTGATCAGAAATTTCATCACCGTGCACTATTTTTTGGAGAGCGCAGGATCTCCAAAACAGAAAAGCAGTTAAAATCACATTTTACCATGGTTAAAATTAATTTAAGAACTCAGGGGCAGGCTGTGTTTGCAGAAACATTTTTAGAAGAAAGGATGACTTGTTACCATTACTTATCAGACTGGAACATGTCAGTAGGGTGCTTTCCACCTGAGAAATTACCCTCTTCAGAGTTTCATGAGGCCTTTTGTGATGGTGGAGTTCAGACTTAAGGATCCTGGAACAAAGACACCTTTAACTCAAGTTTGTACAAATAGGACTCTGGGTTTGTAGCATTACTAATGATGATTACAGTGTTGGAGTTTATCATGGAAGGGCACCCAAGGATTATTTGGCTCCTTTTGAGGACCTCAATCCTCATGCATAGCTTTCCACTAGGAGACATCTGTTCCTGAGTGGTCTGACTTTGAACCTCAACTTCCTACCTCGGCTGATGCAAAGATGTCTCCTGCTGGTGCTTATTAAAGAAGAAATAAAGAGAAAAGTATGCTTGGTTAGTAATGCCATGCTTTGGGGATTTCACTTGTCGTCTATGGGGTCACGAAAGAAAAACTTCCCCACAGTAAGTCATAATTTGATGTGTGTGTTTTGTGTCCTCTGGTCTTTCTCCAGAGCACAGGAGACTAAATCCCTTCTTTTACTGTGGTTAGGCAGGGTACATTCTTTGAGCAGCACTACATTTTCAGGGATCTGGTTCATGTTTTCTTGTAGATGTATTTGGGGCTAAGACTGCCAGCTTTTAGGTCAAATCTCTTTTGATTGTCAGGGTCTATTGGATTTTTTTCTCTTCTATGTAGATTCGCTGGACTATTAATTCCTTGAATAGGCAGAAGGGTGTTTCAATTCAGACTGAGATGAATTAGGTGCCTCTGCAACTACAAATCTAATCTGATGTTGCAAACTAATAAAATACTTTGCTACAATATGTGTATACTAGAAGCTCCTAAGTCTGATGTGCTCTTATTCTTTCTGCAAAAACGTTATGAAATGTCTTTGCTATTTCTAATCTGACTGGCAACAATATGCAATCTTGCTTCAAGCTTCCAAGTGTCTCCCTTAGCATGTGCCAAAAAGTCCAAAAGCTGCATTTAAAGCTGATTAAAATCTTTCATTACACTTGAAAAAAATTTCTTCTCCAAAGAAATTGCATAATGATTTTATGGAACCATCAGCTACAATGTAATAGATGAGGAAAACCATATAATTCCACTCCAAAGGTGATGTTGTAGCACAATTTAAAGGACCTGATAGGAAAAAGCTAGACTTGATGGTTTTATGAGTCTTTGTATACTTCTTTTCCTCTACAAGAAGCCTTTCCTGTTGGAAGTCCAGTGAACTTTGCTACACTCTCTTAGACTATAGCTATGTGATAAGCTACACAACACCTGATTGAAGTCATCTGAGTAGGAAGGTATCTTCAGTATAAAGTTTAAAAGTGGTCTCGTTTAAATGGGCACTAAAGTGAAGTTGGTGCCTAAAGTCTAATCAAAGTTACTGTAATGAATCCTTTAGAGGGAACTGATTTTACTACTGATTTATTTGTGTGAGGATATTTGAAAGGGATTTTGAAAGATGTAAGAGAAATAACTGCACTGAAGTACAATTAATTTTGTATCATGGAGCCTGATGCCCAAAATTTGAAGATTAGAGGCAAAAATGGATTCTTTGAACGTTGTGATTAGAAGCGAAGTCCTTATTTTTTTCTGTTTAATAGATGCAGTAAAGAACAGCTGCTGCTGCAATAAATCAGAGCTAATCAAGAACTGAGAAGGTGAATATAATATGCTAGAGAAATGCTGGACAAGAAAACAAGAATAGGAAATGTTTGCCTTTTACTCAGAACCACAATGGGGATGGGAATGGAATAGAATAAAGGAGGGGTGGAGCTGAAGAGACCCAGAGAAGAAAGACCCTGAAATTGGAGTGCAAAGCCTTTGCAATATTTGGTGTAGATGGACTGCAGAGAAACAAAAGCTGCATAAGTACTCTTGCTTTTATCTCTTTCCTGAGTGATGGATGTCAGGCCCTTTTTTCTGCCAGCTCAGTTTCTGTGCTGTCTTCACACGTGAGGGAATTTGGCCTCCTGCTACCTGCAAATGGAAGTAGCTGATAAGGGCTGTGTGGGCATGTGCATGTAGCACACAGCTGTGACAAAACCCAGTGGTCATTGCAGTATTCCAAAGCTCAGAGTGACAAAATTTCCCTCTGTGTGTAACCATTACTGAAATCCCCAATTTTTTTCTTGCTGATGACATGGAGTGTAGAGGAGGTTGTTACTCATACTGCCATGCTGTTCTCTGATCACGTTTAACCTGGAGGTCACTCCAGGTGTGTGGATTGAGTAGTGATAAGGTTTGCTGCTTTGAATGCAATCACTAGCATTCCGTTTCCTAATACTTTGCCAGAGGCCTTCAGAGATTAATGGCTAACCACAAACCTACTCATGCTTGTACAACAATAAATACTCTCTAAATTCTACATAATATCAACCTTGGAAGGCAGTAGGACTGAAAAATCACTAATTCTCCAGTCAGTACTAGTATTTTTAAAATAATTTCTTAGGCTATATGGGCACTATTTGAATAGTACTTTGTTTACAGGTCATTCTGGATTTAAGGTGGCTGCTCATGTCTTTGCCATACTATACTCCACGCAGGTATACGTATCTGCAGGGGTTGTATAAAGAGTATATTGGAAGAGAGATTGGCTCCATAATTTTACTGTGTAGGAGCTTCTGTGTAAGTACTTACATGAGAAATGGCACTCTCTCCTGTTTTCTAAGCATAGTAAATAAAATAATGAATGAGTATTTCTCATTTTATATTTCTTTTTTCTGGAGACAGAAAGACTCCAACATTTATTGAAAATTTGTCTTTTATGTAGTAAAGAGGTTAGATTTTAATGCAATTGTAGCATTGGCTCCCTTATATTTTGAAGTTTTGTAAAACATTTGCAGTGAAAACATTTGTTTTCAAACAACTGGCATTCACATTTTGTGCCTCTTCAGTACAAATTTTGTTCTGCTATCAGCATGTCATTGTCACTGCAGTGATATCTCATGAATCACTATGAATGCTTCAAGAGTCTGTCAGCTAGGAGATCAAAGTCTATTTTGAAAGCCACTACTTTCACCTCTCCAGACTGGTGAGTAATTTGTACAATTGTTATAGAAAAAGGGTAACTGAAAAAGAGGAGGTGTAAAACATAGCTCACTGGTCAGCACAAGTTGCTTGCAATGTATGTTTGAGTTGTTTAATTGACTTTCAGCTATGTGAACCCTGTTTCAGTAGGGTTCAAAGATTTTCCCCAAGATATAGTCCTCGATGTGTGTACCCCTGGTACACTGCTCTGCTTTGCTTTGTGCTCAAAGCTATGCCATACCAGATTGTTTGGGACCTCAGGGTGAAATAGGGAAAGACAAAGATTGTGAGTAACTTTCGTTTCTGTTGATTATGTTAGTCCCAAATGGCTAAACCTCTTTGTCTTTGCAGTAGAGATCAAATCCTGGAGTGGCCCTTGCTTAAGGAAAATAAGTAATTTTAAGTCATTGAGCTAGACCCTGAATTTCGTGAGAGACAACTCTTGTTTTGGTTTGTAGGACTGTGCTGTAATTGAAAAGACTCTTGGCACAACATAGAGCTAAATAACAGTTTTGAGATTTGGCCCCTAGGAATTTCCTGTTTAAAAAATGCTGGGCTTGGCCATGAACTTCGTATATGCAGCGCACACAACGCCAGATGCGTGTTCTCTCTTTTGCAAAGCTGATGGAACTGAAGGCACTCCTGGATTTTAGCAGGATCTGCAGAAGCTCTGACAGCTGATAGATACCAATGTTCTATCCATAACTCATAACTTGCCATAATAACATATATAGTAATGCACAGCAATCAAGTAAGATCTGTAGCTTTACTTAAGATAGCTAGAGTTTAAATAGAATGCCATGTACTAAACTTTTTCTTTTCTGCTTTATTTCATGCTTACATAACTTTGAGCATATGGAACAGCAAAGCATGATTTAAAATTTTAATTTGGAGGTAAATATGTAAGGTTTCTGTAGCTCTTTGAAATAAAGTAAAAAGGAGTACCTGATTGCAGGATAATCTCCCTAAAACTGGTTCACCCTAAGTTGTTGCAGAAGCTGTTTCAGGATCATCACCTGAGTATCTGTTCTTAAAACAAAGCTGTGATTTGATTACAAACAATGCCTCAGACATTTAAAAGCACATCTGGTATAGTGCTGAATCCAATAAATATTTAAGGAGCCTTTAAAAAAACCTTAACAAAACTCAAAAATCAGCAAAACCACCTAGGAGACACTGTAATGGAGCTAGATGATTTGGCCCCTGAGACAGGAGGAGCTACTGACCAAAGAGTCAGCATAGAGAATTTGGACAGGATTTAGAAGGCTTCTCTTTTGACCTCCTTGCAAATTCCCAGATGTAGAACCTCACAACGTTTCCATTCAACTTGGAGATATCACATAAAGTTCTGTACACATACATGGCAGATGCTGTTTTTCACCAGCACAGTACAGTCTAGGGTAGGGCAGCTGCTTCTGTTGAATGAGTCCAGGTTCCTTGTTAAGGGGGTGTTAGGGCTTCAGCTGAGCAGCCTCTCTCTTGGCCTCGTTCACATTTTGGTGGCTTTTTTATTCCCAACCAGTTTTTTGTTTGCCTCATAATTATTTCCCCAATCTCTTTAGGAGAATATTAGTGGGCTCCACAAGTAAGGTCTCACACAAGCCAGTGTTTGTGTGTGGGTACAGAAGGTGCATGTGCTATGATTTTCTTATGGATATGTCCTGCTTGTCAGCAGAAGAACTTAGATTTAACATTTCTTTGTTTCTTCTTGGCAAGTCTGTGCCAATATTTCTTGTCCCATCGCACCCTTTTGGGTTGTGGTACCTCCTGGTGTTTTGAACAAGTTTCCAAGTGGTCCACAGCTGGACTCCTACCTGAGCAAGTGAAAATATAACATTTGGAAATAGTCTGATATGTAAGATTATATCACTTTGAGGGTTCCTGATGGCCTTTTTAGTTCAAGACTCAAGACATGACTGTTGTATATCTGCTTACAAATTGATTCATAACCTAAATGATACACAGATCCTAACAGGCCAGAGTTCCTTGTGTCATTCAATGCTGTTATATTTCTACTTCCTGAATTCCTTTTCTCACCTGGAGGCTTTGTTCTCTCTTGAAGAAGTCTGAAATCACTCAAGCTTTCTCAATAAAACTCCATCAGTCCCTGATGACTATAATTAATCTTGTCTAAATAGTTTAAAGGTGTTCTGTCTGATATTTGTTCTCCCCTAAACTATTATAAATGTTTTAAACATATTTTCACTGTTAACCCTTTGTGGTTGGAAGAGGAAAGCTTCATCTTTTTTGGGCTGTAGCAATAGTGGGATCAGTTGTAGCTGTGATGGAGTGCAGGTGTAGTTTCCTATGGGCTGGAGGTGTTTCAGGACTGTGAATCCCCTTTACAGGGGAGTATCTTGTTCAGCATCTCCTCTTTTTCAACAGTTCCTCTTGACTACTTGGATGGTTTCTTGCCTTACTTTTTGTTTCAATTGCCATCTTTGACATTAATTTATTCTGATGTGCTCTACAGTGGGCACTGGGACATAATTGAGGATTTCGGATTTCACTAGAGACCAATCAATATTTAAGCACAGGGCTGAGGATGAGCTCACTGACTTTTGAGTGAGGCAGCCTTGAAAACTATACAACTATTGAACTAAAAATTCTTCATACTATGTTTGTGCTTAAACTGGAAAAACCTCACGACTACTCAAAAAAAGGAAAAAAAAATCTTACCTAACTACAGGATGATAAAGCACTTTATTTATTTAACAAATAATCACTTTGGGCTAGACTGGATTTACTTTTCCTGATAGTATCTTCCCCCAAAATTTTACTAGGCCTTGTCCATGTTTTAAAGCTTTGCCAATGCTGGCTGAGAGCTTTAAAAAAATAGCAATAACAACAATAATAAAAAAATCCAGGAAGTGTTCTGAGTAAATTTAGATTAAGTGATGGTGGCTAAAAAAGCCCTTTTGCCACTACACTTTACTTTGTTCAAGCAGTGATATACGTACAGAGAGGGCCAATTTAACAGATTTCCCTCCACTTCAAGGTATTTTCCAGCAGGCGTATAGGAGATAAGCTTAAACCATCTGCATGTGAATTATGGATGATGCAGGGCTTCAAAATGTGTCCACCAGCTTGATTGAAAACATCCTCCTCCTTCCATCTTTGGGTGCATATTCTGGGTCTGATTATGAAATGACAGAGCTGCATGGGATCCAATGTCCTGTGGGACAAACTTGTACATTCCACAAGCAAAAACAACTGAAAGCAGGAGCATTTTTAAAGAAGAAAAGGGGGAAAAAAAAATTCTTTGACTTTTATTGCACCTTCAGGTGATTTTGGAGGCAGACTAATGTTGTCATCAGGCTTCCTTGTTTCTCTACTTATCATCAAATACATTGGTACATACTGAAAATGCAAGAAGAGAGAAACTTTTCAAAGTGTGTCCAAATAGTTCAGTTTCTCAATCCTTTTGGAACATTGTCAATAAAGGAGGATTAGAGAATTAAAGGAAGAAAATGAAGAAAAAACAGAAAATGGCAGGAAAAAAAAGAAGGATTAATTACAATGAAAGTGAAATAATATTAAATGTTGAAAAAATTGGTGGCTGATAAAGGTCCATATACATCCTCCACAGTGAATGAAGGTATTCAGTGAGTACTGCAGTGAGTACTGCATCCTCCTCCAGAGTTGTATGTTATTTAAGTATTATAATTTCTCTCTGCTTTCTTCTCCTTCACCTCACAAGACAAAACCAGTAAAACACTGTTTTACTGTGACTGTGAATAAAATGTTGGCTTTTGTTCTTTTTTTCCTGTCCAGATTTTAGCAACGTGAGACCTCTGTGCTGTGAATGTCAGACATGGGCAGCTGAGTCACAAGGAATAAAAAGGAAGTACAATTGACCTGCCATTGTTAGCTTGCCCTATCACAGCTGTTTTTGTTGCCCATACAAGAGTTTTTCTTTGCACAACTATTCCTCTCTATGTCTGCCCACTTGGTTGTGTTGAAAAGTTGTCCTTTTCTGGAAACCACCTAAAATTCACAGTAGAGAAAACTATATATAGACCAAAAACATACTTGCAGATCCAAAAAGGCACCACACATCCAACTTCTACTTAAATAATTTTCACTGAGGCTGGAGAAGCAGCATCAGTAAATGCTGAACAGGCATCATTCTACAACTGAATAATCATGAGAGGCTATGATGTGGTGCCAATACATGTATTTTAGGTGCAGCTGGCAGGGAGAAGTCAAGGAAGACCACAGGCAGGCAACCTGAATCCAAATGTTGCTTTTTCTTGTGTGCTGTTCATCATGTAGCAGTGCCTGTAAAATATTGGGTAGGCAGAAAACTGTCACCCTAAAAGAAGCAGAGGACTATAGAGAAAGATGAGTAATGCTATTGCTAGGCAATATTGGTTTGTATTTCCTCTCACTAACAAGCGGAGATTTCGTTCAAAATGCAAAAAGTGCTGTGAGGAGTTAGGGTGAGATGTTATAAGAAAATAATTATTAGAATGATATTTATAAGCTAACAATCTTACTTTTGGGGTGTAACACTGCAGGTGCTTTGCAACAAAAAGGTGATGGATTGAAACTCTTGACTCAGTTTTTAGAACTTTCTGCTGTTGTTGTTCACTCTTTGTAATTTTTAATTCCCTTCCACCTGCCTTTTCCTAGGACCTCATGGGTGCAATGGTGTAAAATTAGCTGCTGAAACTTTGGAAGGAAGCTCCTGGAAACAGATGATGTGCTTTTAGGCTAGACTGTCAAAACACTTCCCCAGCAGATCAGATTTATTCTGTATTGGATATTCAAAAGGGAAATAGTAAATTATGTTGCTATGTCCCTTTGCTGAGGAACAAACCAATTTGAATTGAATACATTATGCTGGAACAGGGAATCCAGTATTTCTCTGGGGTGGGCTGTGGCTGAAGTTCTTAACTTTGTCCTAGATTCTGGAGTGAGTGTCCAGAGAGATGATTTCACGTAGCTCTATAATAAATGACATTTGGAAGAAGCTCCTTCAGGAATGCTAAAAATATCTTGCTCTATTTAGTATTTTTTTTTCCTCTGTTCTAAGCAGGTCAGATGGCTTGACAGGAAAAATTTTTGAAAATAAGAAAAAAAATGGAGGCATGTATCCTTGCATCTATATTAGGGGTATAGGAAATCACTGTCAGGAAAAATTCCTAGACTTTTTACCCTAATGGTATCTTTGGGACTGGATTTACAGTAACCTTTGTCCTTTCTTCAAGTAGGCATATTAAGGACAAGATTCTTCTGTCTCATATTTTTCCAGGCATCACTAACATCCATACTCATACTTCCATACCCAGCAGCAGGGTTTGGATACGCAATTGCATCGTTTGGATGAACTACTGCATTGTTATCAGGAAAAGGGTAGGGGTCGTGCTCTCTCTGACCTTACACCCCTCAGTGCAAGAGGCTGCTGTAACTGCTTGTTCTGGTCAGATTTCAGAGTTCACAAGGAAAGAAAGAATTTATTCCTCCTGTGAAAGAACAGGTGGTGTGATGTGGTGGTGCGTTCTGTCGTTTCAGTAACGTGATATTGTATGTTTAATGAGTTCTAGTTGAAAAATGGTTTGTTCCTCGTACCCCCTCTGTACCCTTTCTCCTTGGTCCCTCCCAACTGCCAATCCCCTTGTTACATAACCCTATGTCCTGCCTCCCTCCTGACTGTCACCCCAGACCCAGCCTTCCCTTCTAGAAGGTTCAGTCAGGTCTGGAAGGTGACTGGCTCAGGATTTTGTACCTCCCCCTCCTCCCCTCCCTGTTGGGTGCCGGTTTGATTGTCAAGTTGTTAACCCCTCCCTGAGTTCTACTGATTGGCTCCCAGTTGAGCCCCTCCCAGAGAGCCGCCCCCCAATAAACTCTGCTGCAATCCTTCTCTCGGGGCTCTCTGGGGCAGACTTTGTCAGTGCTAGGAGACTGACGTCAGGGTTCTTCTAATAAAGCCTGCAGTTTGTCCCCCCCAAAGAGTCTCCCTTCCTTTCTTCGCCATCACCACACTTCGCCTTAGGGAGAAAAGAATCCACTGAGGCCCGGTGAAGTCCACCTGTGGACCTAGCCGAGCCTTTCCTGTTGCCGGTGTGCCTGGGGCTAGCTGGACAGGAGGACAGCGCACTGCGACAGTGTGTGAATACTGACATACAGGTCACAGTGGACCCTCTTAGGCCATGCACAAGAGGTCAGACTGTATGTGAACAATGTCATAAAGTTCACTGCAAGGGACAGGTACAGGTACAGGTGTGGGGGTATGCTGGCTTAAGGGAATGGTAGCCTGGTTTGAAGTAAGGATAACCAAGAGGATTATTGGAAAAATTTGGAGGGCTATACATCTATCCTCTCAAAATGTGAATTTATCTCCACTCTTTTAATATTGATTTTATAAATTGAAATCTCTCGGTTGTTTTGTATTTACACTTTCGTTTTATGTATGTGCTTTAACTTAGGAATATGTACACAAGTTTTCCTTTGATAAGACTCCTCAAGATATTTTCTATGAGACTCAGTTTTTTGGGGTTTTTTTTGCTGTGTCTGAAAACAGATTCATAGGTTTTGAAGACAGAGAGGACTATTGGGATCACCTAATCAGATCTCTTATGTAAGACTTCCTTGAATTATTTCTCTTTGGGACTAGAGGAAGTCTTTCAAAAACAATAAAGGCAAAAATAGTCCAGTCTTGATTTTTAAGTAGAGATTTCCTTTATTAAAAATAAAAATAAGTTACTTTGATTTGTTATGTTTCATTCAATCTGTAGCATTTTAAGGCAGTTTGAGTTGTTCTTACTTCATATTTTTAAATTATAAACTTGCAAACAAATTTGATTTGTGAGAAATAGGATTAGGAGAGCTGACATTTGCTATGTCTGTGTAATCTTTTATCACCTTTGGTTCTTCTCTCCCCCCTGGATACTCCTGGTTAGCCCAGCTGAGCAAGGCACTACTGTGCCATGGTAATTCAGAGGAGTGCATGTGTTGACTGCCTCCATGTCAAGTGGACTTGCTGCTGCTTTCTGCCTGCTTTTCCACTAGTAGAGAGAACTAAATGAAATCTCTTAGCCACAGGATTTTTTTTTTTTAACAAGACTTCGAGATTTCTGTGCAGTGTCTAAGATTGAAAATGCCCAGCCAATTCCAAGCTAGCTGGGGAGGGATGCAGGCAGCAGGGGAACAGCCACGTTGATGATGGTCATGGCTAACCCCTATGCCCATCCATGTCTAAGTGACACCTGGTAAAATCTTGAGAGCTGGAAGCGTGGAAGATGTAATACTTCTGATTATGGCTTTGAATCGACCTCACAGATTCAGATTTTCTCTGTTTCTACTTCATGAGGGCTGTAAACTTTGCAGCTGGCTCTGATTCATGGAGGGTGCAATCATGATTGTCTTTGGGAAGTTTGAGGTTGGTTTATGCATATTCTGCTCTCTCTAATCATGCTGTCCATATCTTTCTCTGCCAATACAGCATAATTTTTCTCTCTGGACTTTTTCATGGCAACTGGAATATTCCATCTTCCAAATTTGTTTTCAAAAGCCAAATCTGTCGTATCATTTAATTTAGTAAATCTAACATAAACTGAAAATTCAGTACCACATGGTCATGGTGGACACAGAATTTCCTAGACGTTAAGGTGTTCTATGGCTTTTGGATTTGCTGAGAACTATAATTGCAAGAGACACCAGACACTAATGAGTATGGAAACTAAGCTGCTGCTATGTTGGCAAAGGAGAAATTATTCCTCTGGGTCATGGGTGAAGTGATGAAGCAACAAACTGAAGGGAGTCAACAGCACACTGCCCACGAGCAATTACTTTTGGACTGTGGCTATAATGATTTTCCATATGTTACTGAAAAGACCTTCCATCTTTATTATAGACAGAACTGGCAATAACACTAAGAATTAATCTCATTACTGAAGGTAGAGTCTATTTGGGCAGTTATCAACATTCATTTAAATTCCTCTGTTGGAGATTTCCACTGGCACAGGCAACTACTTCTGAGGTCATAAGAGCTGAATTTCCCTTGTCCTAAGATGGCCAGCTGGTCTGCTGTGCTGCATGTGTACATGCTATTTTTACAGCACTGTCTATTGTTGCCAGTGGTGATGATCCAGAGCACTCCTGCCCAATGGCAACAGGCTTTAGGAATGTAAGCTATTTCATGATTCTTTGCCTTTTCACACACAGAAATAAAAGTAATAATAGACTTGGCTGGCTTGTATAAGGGACCATTAAAATAATCAAATAGAGAACATTGAACTCACATGTTGGAAGCCTGATTATGAATGGAAATTTAATTTTAAAAAAAGTTGCTATTAGGTTCAAAATAGCAGAAGGCAAAATAATGTTTCTGTCTCTGTGTTTGATGTGACAGCATGTTTAAAGATCTACCATTTAATCCAGTGACAGGGAGGACAGCCACATTAACAAAAAACAAGTACTGTCATTCTCTTTCCAGCACTGACTTTATATTGAGTTGTGAAATTGTCCTATGGCTTGAAAGGAAAGGTGCTTGCATTGCCTGTCGGTGAAGATGGCATTTTGGATTGGGTCCTATATGCATGATATATGAGGAAGGACGCATTATGTTCTGAAGCATAGATGCAAACTTATTGCACTCTTCAGAAATTTACATTAACATGGGGAGGAATTGTTTATAAGTCATAAATTTTGGATTCCAGCTTTCTTTAAAATTGAAGTAATTTATGAATTTCCTATCTTTGTATGTGGTCAAACTCATGCGAATCATAAAAACTATAAAAATGTTGACTTTTTTCAGTCTGGGCTCTAACCATGTTGACTGAAGACAGGTCCCTAATGCTTCATCATGGCCCACTGGTTGCAGCTTGCATGGAAACAATGGAAAGAAACTCTCTGAATTTCATTGCACCTCTGCCCTCGTGAGTCTTAGGTGAGTGACTGCTAGCATGCAGATGGTGATGAACACTAGATGCTTCCACTTTTATCTTGCCTGGTTCTTGATAAGATTAATATCTTTATACACCTTAAGCAGCTCTGGATTTCGAGAAATACAATCTCAGAATCTTAGGTCTGACTTTCATGTTCTTATTAAAATATTGGTGTAGTTTAGGAAACTTTTCTTTTTCAGCACTAACCATAACGTTGCCTTTTCCTGTGCTTGCACAGGCATTGGGGTTGTTTGGTTTTCAGATTCTGTTTGCCACACTGAAGTGTGGTGCACACAGTTAGTTCTAAGCAGCACAAAGGTGTGAATGAGCAGCTGAGAGCAGAGATGGATTAAGATTACTTGTGCAGTATTGTTGCTGAAAATGTAACCACAAGCTCAAGTTCTTGCTGCTTCTGGTAACAAGTCCAGTTTCAGAGTCTCTGGTTTCTCCTTGGGTGGTGACTGTGGGAGGGAGGCTAAAAACAGCTAAAAGGCATTACATAACTTAAAATGCTTTATGTCTTGAGTTTGCTGGAGTTATGACTGGTTCATATGACACCTTCATAATGAAGTGAGGGAAACAGAAGATGAGATTGTTTTGCAGGCAGTGACAAACTCATTCAAAAGAAGGATGTTATCAATGATCCTGTGTTATAATAGTAATAATAGCAGGGCTCTGAGGAGGTTTCTCAGGACATTGGTTTTGTTGAAAATTTACACAATCTGGATGATGACACATTTCAAGTCTGTAGGTAACACCCAAACAGGAACATCTAAAATTTGAAGAGAAATTGAAGAAACATTCTGAAGAAATAGGATGTATTTCTGTAGGAGTAGGTGCAGAGGAGGATGACGTGAATAGGCAGCAGTACAGATGCAGGACAGAGAGCAGTGAAGGCAGTTGATTAATAGAAAAGAGTTTGGTACAGTCATGGCTGTACAGCTGAACAGGCATCAACAGGGTTGTGTGATTACAAGGAGGATGAAGGCAGGTGCTTTGGAAGATTCTAAAAGGTAACAGCTTTTTGAGCTGCATGAAATGAACCTTCTGATCTCACATTACTCTCCTGGGTTTAAGTATTTGTTGCAGGTATAATCAGTTGGGTAGAAGAACTAAAATAGAGGTTTAAGGGATTGAAGAAACATCTGCATAGAATATTGAAATCAGATTTTCTGAACCTACGTGAGAAATGAAATCATAGATTTGAAGTATGTACCAAGCAGCTGCAAAGAAGTCAATTTGGTAACTATGGCCCTGTCAGTTAGAAGGGAAAGTTAATGGGCATAAACCAGCACAAAAAAGGCTTAGGTAAATTCTACTGGTAAAGACAGATGGTAAAGAGCTGGAAAAAATTGTCTGGGGAAGTTGTAAAGGATGTCCAGTAATAGAAATTCCAGTAGATAAGACAACCATCAGGCAGGAAAGACAGGCAGAGTTTGTCTTGCCTTGGGATAACAGCAAGATGGTGTAATAATCTCAACAACTATTTGAAGACTTTTGCAGGCTAATTTTTCTATTCTTTTATAACCAGTTGCCCATCCTTTTTGAGCAGTAGTGTAATATGGCCCAGCTCTATAAAAAGTACTTCATATGCATTTTGCTCTAGACATGATCTATTACCCTTTGCAAGTTAAGCTGATGTCTCCCAGGTGTACTGACTCACTGGCCATGGCCAGGAGCTAGCACCATATTTTCAGTTGAGAAAATCAATGACATTGTATAGAGGGAGAGGCAAGCAAAGTGTTAGTACAATGCTTTCTTTCGAGGCCAAATGGACAAAAAAAATTTTACTTAAATTGCTGATGAAAACATCATTGGGCTTTGGGTATCAACTTGAGACATCTGTATCCAGCTATATCCATAAATGCCTGCTTGCTTTGTCATTTATGTGTTGCCTCTTTATAAAGTTAATAAGATGTCAAGCTAACTGTAGTTGGCTTTAATTTTAGATAAAAGGTGTTTAACAGACTGAGAATTGTCACAAATATTTGATTTCTGACATAGGCCAAACAAAATTAATTTGTAGGATTGTCTGATCACTGTTCTTTTGTTGTATATTACATTATGCCTTTGCTAAGCATGTATTTGTGGGAGCTGTCTATGATTACCTCTATGTGAAGATCTGATGCTGATTTGAATAAAAATGGGGTGCAAGATGACATGCAGTGTTTGTCATTGAACCTGGAGCTTTATTGATGCCAAGGCTGTTGTTCTCTGTGGTGTTGTTTCCAGGAAAATGTGGGAGATGATGGAATGGCTGGACATGATAAAAATCAGTGCATATGTCTTGGTTCTGTCTTGAAATGAAGAAGCACAAAAAATCAGAAAGATTTGGAAATGAACTCCAAATAAAGCACCTGAACCTTTCACAAACCAAACCATGTCTCTTGAGCTTCTTCCCTACTGCTCACATTTTCCATCTATTCAGAGCAAAGTTGTCTAGCTATAGGGCCTGCAGCAAAATTCTGTCACTTTTTTCTGCAAAACTTTGTATGCAGGATAGAGTCGCTACACCTAACCACGAATACTGCTGCCTGTGGTGTTCTAGCTCATGAAGGCATCAGGTGCTGGGAGGAAAAGTGTTTGTACTTAAACCTGGTGTTTGTGGTGGTGCATTTGCCGTGAGAGACAGTTTTCTGGAGCACAGTTCCTCATTCGTGAACTCTCACATAATACTTTTAGGGAAATGGACCTGCTCATCTCTTGATGTCTTTTAAATATCTGCAGATTTAGAGGAAGGATGAAGGATACTCTACTCTTTTCAGATATGCTGTCTTTTCTTCCCTGCATCTGGGGTATTTACATTTAAGAGGAAAGACAGAATTGTACAGGCTCATTAAATATCTTAGTGTGTGTATCCTGAGCTTGCAAGCTGTGTATCACTGATCCCCCCCAGCCTTACACTAGAAACCACAGCATCTTTGTCAGAGTACAGGTAGATTTGTGGAAAACATGCTCATTTTGCTTGTGGCTGCCTAATAATTGTAGGGTATTTTCCAAGGCAAAGTCAACATTTAGGTAGTTTAATGAGTCTGAATGAATAAATAAATTCATCTTTTTGAGATGGCAGAATAGGACTACTTAGGAAATAGTTTGTGCTGATGCTGCTGAACTAGCAAAGATGCCTGATATGGCTGGTGCAAGGGTCTGAAAATGTTACATGAGAAAGCTGCTATCACTAGACCTCAAAAGAAAATGATAGTTACCATGCTGACTTTATGAGGCATGTCAATGCTTGCAATGACAGCTGCAGGAAGCTGTAGTGAGGCTTTCCCCATCTTATCAGATAGTCTCCTGAGCCCTGAGTTGGACTTTGTTTGCTCTTGTCTGTTGCAAGTTTGTGAAAAGAAATTTTCCTAGCAGGAGCTACGGTTTTGGGTACACAGTGTTAGTGTAGGAAGTGCTACAGAACACGCTGTATGCTCAGAGCAGTCTGCAGCCACGTGCTCCCTCCTGCCCTGTGCTGAGCCAAAGCATGTGGGGTGTGACACTGCTATTGGGGTGAGAAATGCTCCTTGCAAAAAGCCATGAAGTACCACTGCACTTTCATCCACTCCAAAGCCATTAGAGCTGATCACTCTCTTCTAGAGGACAGCAATAACCAAATGTGTTAAGGAACTGCATCCTTAGCCATCGTAAGCAACTGAGAAGGTGTAAAAAGAAGAAGGATCAGGCCTTGTAATACAGCTTTTTATTTTTCTTTCTTTTTTCATAGTTATCATAAAATTTGCTGTTGAACACAAATTTCATGGAGAAACTGTAAGAGGCTCTGCTCTCTGGTGACCCACCTGTCTGACCCTGTGAACAGTGTATTTTTATATGATGAAAGACACGAGATCCATATCATCATTAGAGAACAAGCAGCATTTGGAAGGTGGGAGACAACAGGGGCCAAAGTTGCTGCGGAATGTGCTTAGGTGTCCTGGAGTCATAGCACTGCTGGGGAGTGGTGGCTGGGCCTCCTAAAGCCAGGTACTGAGCCAGGTTCTGCAGCCTCTGCCTCAGGCTCTACACAGAGTCTCTGCTTGAGCTGCTGGGAAACTACAAGCTGTGCCTGCCTGTGTCAGGATTTGCTGAAGTCTTAGTGAGCAGCCTTTCCAGCTGACCTTGATCCATGGATCTCTCCAACAGATCTGTTCTTCCTCTGCTTACTGCCTTCATTGTATAAAAAATCTTATTTTCTCTTTTCATGCACGTGGGTGAAATCACTGTGGGAACTTGTCTTCAAATGGAACAGTGTCTTTTAATGGAGTTATTTAGGTGGTCCTGTGATGAATGGAAGATTTATGGCTGTTCAGCCTGGGTAGGGGCTTGCAAATCTGTTCTTCAGAGGTTTGTGGTGCAGGTCATTTCCATCTTCAGTGCAAGGGCAGTTACCAAGAAGGTTTGAAACTCAGGGGGAAGTCCCCTGTGGTTATTATGCTCTTGTCATACTCTAATATCAGCCTCTAGTGTCTTCCTCTGAATTTTGCTTACATGATGAACTGTATGATTAGGTCTATGTGAGCATATTATATTTCATAATGAAACACACAAATGGGGTGTAATTATTCATTAATCTAGCAATAACAAATAGAACTGAGCAAGGTTTTAAATGCACAGCACGTTCTCTGATTTAAAGATCTGTGTCATTCTGAGTCTTTTGGCAGATGCAGCAGAAACCAATGCAAGTTTGTGTACCCTGCTATGAAATGGAGACATAGACTGGGAACACACTTCTAATGATACTCATGCAGCTGATATGTGCATCTAATATTGAACTGGAAAAGAGAAAAACAGCCTTGTCACTTGTTAAGTAGGTGCTTGATGCAAAGTACTCTTGATATCTAAATGGAGATCAGATTTTGAGATGTACCTGACCATGTCACAAATAACTTACACAAATTGTGGTTTTTAAAAGATGCTTCCAAGCTGCAGATTAGTTAGGGAGTTTTGTTTCTTTTGTTTGGCTTTTCTGGCAAATTGAGGAATTGAACTTGTATCTAAAGCCTCATTTAAAAAGCATATATAAAAAAGTGGTTTTTTTTTTATTATTTTTTTTAAGATGTGAACAGTCAGGAACAACTATTTGTAAACAATCAAATCCAAGTCTTGGATGCATTTTGACCTCCAGCTGTGGGTCCTGGAAGTTCAGTGGGACAAAATTAAAAGCATCTCCTTGCATACAGACTATCCTTCTTTCTTTTATCCTCAGGCCCCTGAAAAGCAAAGAATTAGGGGTATTTTCTGTGAAGAAGAAATGTGTCCTTCAGCACCTTATGAGAATTCTAGTTGATCAAGACAAATGAATATCCATGTGGCACCATTCCTGCTAAATTTAATGCATTTGGGTAGTCCATTGATCTCCATAGGACTATTCCTGTGCTGTATTTTTGGTCCAGTACTTACCAGTTTGTTCCTTTGGAAAGCTTTTGTAATTGTTACTGGAGAATCAGAAGGGCTGAGGCAGCATCTGAAGCCAAAAAAATTTCCCAACATCAATTTTTAAAAATTGCTTTTTAGAATAAATGTAGGAGCCTGAAGCACCTATGACTGTGCATCTGCAATGGTGAGTGATGTTTTTCAAGCTTTTATTACTAGCAGTAGTCATGAGTGGATGTTGCTGTGGTTTGACACAGGAAACAGACAGTACTAGAGTCCTCCCTGCTATCAAGGCACTATAGGGCAGTATAGCATCATTGTACCACTGTTACAATTTGCATCCTGGAATTAAGCAAGCTGGAGCACTTCTGAGGTTGCACAGTTCAGCCTGTATGTTTTGAGCATGCAAAAAGATATTTGAGTACATACATTTGAGTCTAGTTCTATGCAATCTGTCATCTAGGCTTTTCTATGTATGAAAAGGAGAGTGCAAGAAATAAATCCTTCTCTTGCTGGTAGTAATTATCTCCAAATTTGGAGAAGCATAAAGAAAAGTCTGAACGACATTTTTGCCTTATTTAAACTTAAGTTACTTTTCTCTGCACTGCTGGTGGTTTATCTAAAATGAAACCACTTACTGAATTCTTGTGGCTGAAAGCAAAGTTTAAAAACTTGTTGATAAGTGATTTTATACATGTATGCATGCCCACATAAAGGCACCATTGAGACAAGTTTCAAGCTGCCAGTTCTTCAAATGATCTACATGGAGATTTCATTTCTTGTTTTGTTGTAATTACCTGACCAGTCTGTTAGATTTGTCAGATTGCTGTTTGCAGATGAACCCTTTGCTGTGACCTCCAGATTTATTGTTCTGATCCTTTCACTTTCAAATGTTGCCCCAAGGCAGGCTAAAGACTAAGAAACGACCCAGCTGCATAAATTCAAATATTTTGCTGGAGTGCAAAGTCAGCCTTTCCTATCCTTATTAAAAAGATCCTGATATGTGACAATGATGGCACTCTGTCACTGTCATGTTGGGAAAAATATGCCGTGCTGTGGTGTATGTTGTTAACATCACACTAATAAAATAATTTTGATCTCTGCCTCCTCTGTAAGTACTTCTCTGTGAAGGTGTTGATCTGCTGGGCTTGTGTCAGCTTCTTGTCCTGGAGGTGGTGGTGTGTGCCTCTGCCATGGGGTGTGGTGGCAGCTACCCCACTGCTCCAGCCAAACACAGGCTGCATTCGCTCCTACATAACACAAAGCATGGTAATGAGGGTTTTATGCACCTCTCTCAAATCTCAACCCTGCAGCAGAAATTGGAAACAAGTTCTGCATCTGATTTCTTTTTCCCAATACTTGTACACTGACAGTACAGTGGAAAATTAGGAGCAGGAGAGCTTTTGGCATATTGAGATGAGAACCAGGAATCTCAGGGATACATTTCCCTCATGTGCCTCTGGCAAACGTGAAAAATGCTGTGCTCCTGCAGAAACACGCTTTGTTTTTTACATTTTTTAATATGTATAACCTATGGGTTATACATATGAAAATTCTCTCAGGTGTATTTGAAAATTGTGCGTTTTAGGAAAGCTGCAAAAGATCAGGGTATTAATGATGTTTGTGAAACACAGTTATTTGAACCTGACATCATCAAGATGCCTACAGGACTCTGTTAATGACAGGTGACTGACTTCTCTGGATACCAGGGATTCAGCCCAATAAACTTGTGCTTTCTGCTGGGAATTCTGACAACGGGGATTCCAGCTGATAAAGGTTATGAGGCTTTCTATAATACAGGCCCTGTATTTTCGCTGTTAGGGTGTGTGGAGAGAGCTTGATTTGGCAAGCCCTTTCTTGTACTTTTTTCTTTAATTCAGTTCTTGACTGTGAAGTCACAGTCTGTCTCTCTCCGTTTAACTCATGGACATGATCGATGCAATACTGAAAACTTTTGTTTTCAACTGCATGATTCTTTACAAGATCAGAACTCCAAAGTTTTGGTTGCCCATCTTCCAAAAGTGGGTTTGTTTGGTTTTTTTTTTCAAAGCAAGATAAATGAGTAGGGCCACAGATGGAGACCCGAATGATTCTAGAGAAACATTTGCCACAAAAAAGGTTGACAGGATCGAAACAATAAAAGGCTAAATTTAGATCCGCATTAGTTTATTCAAATGAGTTTCGAAACATTTACCAGCAGCTTTGAAATTATGCCATAGTCTGTTAAAAAAAAATAGTGAACACAAACTTCTCACTTAATATTTAAATAAATAGTAGCAAAAAGAAACCCCTTTTTTGCTGAAGTGTTTCTCAGCATTTATGTTTTCCCTATCCTGGCAACAGCAAACCTACTGTCTTCCTTTTCACCAATAACTGCATTTTCCCCCATTATTCATTGCACTTCCTGGTTGAAGCTTTCTATTTTGAGAAAACAAAGAGCTTTGAAGATAATTGTTTTATTAAATGTATGTAAAACTGTCGTGGGTCAGCTCTGTGGTACACCACCCTTGACAGTCTCTCTTGATACTTCCTTCTGTGCTAAAAATAGAATTACTTGGTACTATGGTGAGGAATGAGTGAGGAGGAGGAAAAAAAGAATTTTTAGAGGTGAAGTCAGGAACTTGAATGTTCAAGATGACAGAAAAGATTCATTCTAGATGCTTCTTATTATAGAAACAGTGGTCAAGGCTGAAAGGTGACTTAGCTATGGCAGCCAGGGGACTTAAAGACATTTCCAAAGTACCTTGAAGCCATTCCTTGGAAAAAAGCTAAAAAAGCTGCTGATGGATTTTGATGGGCTTTTTTTGGTACCTGTTTGCTGCCAAATGAGTTATGTAGCTCTTGGCTGATGGCCTGTAGCTCTGAGAGGCTCAGAGTGCCTAATTATGAAGCTCACACCAAGTGCATAGTTTAAGCTTGCATATTCATCTTTCTTTTGACGTGTCATATAGCCTGTTCTTCTGGAGTCTATCAACTGTAATTACAATGATACAAAATGGTCCTCTGTGTTTTGTTTCTTATGCTCATTTATGTACATAAAACATATTGAGCTCTGGTTGGCCTATGGTGCTTGACACTTATTCCTTCCAAAAA